>CAXKWD010000007.1:82740479-83340479 GCA_964059195.1 Ectobius pallidus | reverse complement strand
TAAAGACTTCGTTACATGTAAGAGATCCAACCCATTATTCAAATACTAGCAGGTGCCCGCGGCTTCACCATCAATTATTTACCGCGGCTTCACCCTCAATTATTTACTCAACTGCTAGGTGCTTTAATTTAATCACTTATTTAACATTAAAGGCATTAAACCTTTACTTTTATTATCACCGACATCCTTTTTATAAAAATTGCACAAATTTCATCCTCAATTATTTTGTTTTACATAGTAAATAGGCCTATAGGCCTATATATAATGAAACGAATAAACTATTCTTGTGCTACCGTATGAGCATAAAGATTCGAAAAGAAACGATCGATACGAACCTCAGATTCAAGAACCTTACCGAAATACACAAACATTAGAATTAGAATTAATAACATGAATAGAGTAAGAACACGATTAGGGGCAACCGAGATAAGTAATCGGTGAAGCGGAAATGTGTTATATACAGTCGTAATTCATAAATGGAAAAAGTCATAAATTCGTACACACAATTCTCATTTTCAAGGAGAAGTGGAACCATAACCTTAAGTTGACCGTGCCAGCCCTAACTCTACCTTCACAGGCGCAGACTTGGAAATATTTTTGGTGTGCACGAATTATAATATAGGATTGCTATCAGTTAGACATTGGCCTATACATAACAAATCTAAAAAGTGAGTAAATAAATATATCTGAAGGTTTTATACTGTGGTAGGCCTATCAAAACGTTAGATGATTTCTATGCTTTATTTATATCTATTAGCATCCATTAAACAGCATTCGTTATTATTTCCAGAGTTATGAAAATTACTTATATAATAAATAAGTAATGCAATTTTCACAAATGTAATGTTAGTATAATATAAACACCTTAGTTTTTCTTTTAGTCGACATTAATTAACTGAAGTGTCCAAACCTGAGACCACGTCAGAATAGTTAAGAGATAGATATGGATCGTTCGTTTCCTAAGAGGACCATAAGATCTAATTTTTATTGGAGTTTTAAGCATTACATTGCAATGGCATTTGACAAATGAAATATATACAGGTTCATTCACATTACTTTTATAATCGAACTTTATCTCTCGAATAAACGAATCAGAAAATATAAGGCAATCTGGACTGAACGGAGTGGAGTAACTGACACCTTAGCGATCTCTATTCAGAACAGTTTTTCATAAAGTTAACAGGAAGGACATCATGACAAAACGCCACTTCCGCCGCTAGATGCCTTATGAACTTTAGTTTATAAACTTATCAAGCGTAATTTTAAGATAATCAGGAAAGACAATTAGAAAATAAGAGGACATATTTGTAGCGTGCAAGTTGCTTGACATGATCGTGTTTTCACTTAAAGAAACTATTCGAAATAAAGGTTGATACAGGATGTTACTGAAAGCGCAAATAATTTCTGTGGTATAATAACTATATAGGCCCTACGTACTATACATATAGGAAAACGCACGTAATTCTACAGCACACGGTTGCCAAAGAAAGCTATAGAAGATCGACAAAACTGACAGGCCTATACGGTTTTCACATAATTTACTCTTCAAATTGGATGTGACTTTAACGAAGACGGTGTCTGAACATTTTGAAGCCAGTCCGTTTAATTCCAACATCCCAGCCTACGAGAGGGGAGCAACAATTAATACAGCGCACTGAGGCGAGAAAGCGAATTAATTCTCGGACATCGATGCTCAAAGGTTTCCTTAATGCTTGCATTCTATCGTACGTTTCAATTTAGCCCGATTTCCCTCTGTATGGTATTATAAAAAGAAGGAAAATTGCCGTAATCGAGGTGGATTTAGTTCACAGTGAAGGTAATAACTAACTTCATAGGCCTATTATGAAAATACAGGAGTTATAATGTTCCAAATCATGTGATCACGAATAGATATTTGACTTTAATAATAATATACCTTGTTTCAAAGTACCTCCTATTTAATTACAAGGCACATCTAGGCCTTATCCAGGAATATTATATAAGATCCTAAAAAGATGTTTGCAACCTATAAGAGTGAAATAATGATGCTGAGATATCCTTGTAAGCGAATTTATGGAAAAATGTATAGTTTTCTGACGTCAGAAGATAATTTTACTATATTATATATTATATATGTTCGTACATACTATATATATAACTATATTTTCGTACATATACAGGCATTTAACAGTTTACAAATGAAGCACGTAAAGAAAACCTACAAAATTTTACAATGATTTATAAGTTTAAAAATTCATCAAGAGTATTTCTTATTAACCATTTGTACAATGTGTTTGGAAACCTTCGTTTGTTGTTGTTTATTTTTATTTAATTAAGGAATATGTTTTAGCATAATATGAATGTACCGTACTGTTTTACGTAATCTCAATTTCATAAGGTTATGACTAAAATTCCTTGTAGTGTTCAATGTAGCCATTTGCAAATAAAGGTGTCAACTACACTTCATGAAATACGGAATCTAGTAGGCCTATAGCCTATAACGTTTATCAGTATTACCCTAATCAATCATAAGTACATATAACTTCTCGGCAGTCATAGAGACATGCTATTAAGGGATTTAAAACGAAATTAAAAAAATCCCTTTAGGCAGGCCTACAGGCGGAGGTAGATTTCGAAGTGCTTTTGGTTTAATTTATTGTCGCTGCATAGCCTTCTTTAGTAGTAGCATAGTCTTCTTTAGCCTTGGCATGGTAAACCTACAGTATAAAGAACTGAATTCGGTAAAGAGGAAGAGCCTACAATCATTTGTTTTGACAACAAGAATAGGATATAATATTCTGGGAGGCCGTGTGCAAGATCAGCAATGAATAAAATTAGCAAAGCCGCTAAACAAGACAAAATTATGATATTATAATAATTCTTTTAAGTGTTATTATTTTCAAACATTAAAATCTCGCGTAATATGAGAGCTATCAAGAAACTATTTATTGATTTGTAGAGTACTCATCAAGAGCTTTTCAACGATACCCCACAAGACGTGGTTTCAAAAGTTTCGAATTTTCATCCCCCACCCCCACCTCCACCCCCACCCTCACTCGAACCCCCGAATCGTTGGTGTCACTGTGAACTCCATAGGGAGTACTCTAATTTATTCAAACAAAGTTTCCCTCTATACTTCATAGGGGCCGAGATATACATTTTTAAAAATTTCAACCCCCTCCCCCGACCACCCCCTTGGGCCAATTTTGCCCATTAACGAACTTGTCCGAACTATTGGGCCTAGAAATAACATAATAAAATTTGGTTCAAATATCTTCAAAATTACGGCCGCTATCGTGTAAAGATATATATATATATAAATATATATATATATATATATATATATAAATATATATATATATAAATATCACAAAATTTTTTTTTGAACGGGCGGTGGTTTCGTACTTAGGGGAGCATGAAACGTAAAGATATGAAAGAATTTTTCGAAAATCATAAAGTGGTATCCATTGCAATAGGTAGAATTTTCTTCGAAAATCTACCTAATATTAACAGTTATTATTTTAAACAATATTTTCGTACACTTCTCTCAATATTCGTTCTGCAGGGTGCGAATTTCGTGCTTAATTACATATTTCGTGAAATCCAACAAATTTCTCGATATTCTGTGCACATAATTTTCGTAACAGTGAGATTTAAAGCATCTATGAAACTAAAAATAGCTGGCGAAAACTGTTTTGTAAAATTTAGGAAGTATCCCTGTTACCAAAAGATACGGTCTCCACACATCAATCACTGAAGGAAATGGACGTTCATTCATTCACAGTTATTTATGATTGATTTCGATTTTAGTTCTGCCTAATTATTATTAGGACATAAACATGCTGGTTTTGTCTGCAGAGAGAATTATTAAGGGGTAGGATTGGAAAAAAAGACGTGCATATTCGATTAACTCATGCGTGGTTCGAAAAACATGGGTTGGAATAACCGTCACGCTATAGTTTGAATAAAGTTGTTCTGAGACCTATGAACCGGATTCTCAGTACAATCTTACGTGCCAGAACAAGGTTTCATCAAACCTGAATGTTCGAAAACTACTGAAATGGTTATCCGTGCTGAAACTGACCAGTGTTACCGACAATTTTGAGTAAGCTGAAAGTGAATCTGAAGCGTTTGAAGAATCAGTAATGAGCATAAGTTATGAATAATCTTCGACGGTTGCTTTTTTAAATCTTCTTCTCCCTTGAATACCACCAATTCAATATTTGAAGTCATTAGTAGCCTACAATTTGGTGGGGTATATTATGACTTACGGTAAATTTTAAGGAAATATGTATCATTAGTTCATTACTTAGGCCTATGTATTTTTCAGTTTACTGTTGCCGATTCTCCCGTATTCTTCGGGAAGTCCCGAACTTTAGGGTATTTTTTGGATCATCCAGGCTTGATCTTCAGATGCTTCCTGCACATTTCATAATAATTTTTGTCGTAAATTTCAAAATCTTGGTAACATTTTAGGCTTTGTGCTCAGTAGAATTATAGGCTCAAATGACCACACTGAAAGATCATTCTCAATGATGAGCAATAACTTAAATGGAAAAAATCAAAGAAGCCAAAATAGCTTACAATAATTAATTAAATCGGAATTAATTGTAGTGGTCAATTTTGGTTATGACTGCAAAGCAGGACAAGAAAATCAGCATCTGCAAATTTAATGTAAGTAAATTTAACGCAAGAAAATCAAAGCTGCTGGAGCATCTGTTGTTATATTTTAAAAAGAAATAGTAAGTTTAATCTAATAGTAGTTGTGACCGCCTGCGTGGTATCGTGGTTAGCGTCGCTGGCTACAGACCCGCTGACCCGAGTTCGATCCCCGATACCTCCTCGGATTTTCCTGAGGTAGGGAGGTCTGTAACGGGGTGCATTCAGCCTCGTGATGCAAACTGGCTCCGGTCAAGGAAACCACCACTACCTATGATAGATAACGCAGGGGTCGGGTGGTAGGCCAAGTCCCTTCAGGGATATAGCGCCACAGAGTTTAGTAATAATAGTTGCACATTTTAATTGTAATCGTTTTCAATACTGACACACAACAAATAAATGCGTGTATTTCAGGGCACATTAAATGATTTATATTCTATAATTTTAATCACTATATTAATAAAAATGAATTTACAAAAGGATTGTTGCCGTATCACTTGAGAACGGCTCGACCGATTTGGCTAATTTCTTTTTTGTTGTGATCGTAATTGTCAGGACAAGGTTTGTATGAAAGAAAATTTTTGGAAAATCCACGGGAAAGTCGGAAATGTGAAATGAGGCACAGTTATAAAGTTCTGTTGTCAATTGTTTACATAACGAAAGTATTGTTTACGGTGTTCACATAGGGCTTTGGAAGCTATATTATAATACTGGGCTTTAACAAATTCTGATACTATCGATGTAATTAATGAATTTGTGAAAATAATTCTTGAGGAATAAAATCCACGAAAGTAAAGCAGTCACATAACTTTCTCTACCCTCGACATTGAAAATATTTTTTCACTTACATTCTGATGTAGAATAAGCGGTCGTATTGCAAGGACAAATTAAGTGTGTGCCAGTGAGTATGCTATGTCGGAAGTCGGTAACAAATCCTATCCACTGATATGTCACTCATAGCTGTAGGCTTTGTATTAGTTGAGAAATAGGCCTAGGGATGTTTATCAGAGGCCCTAAGCATCTGAAAGACAATAAAATGGGATGGAATATTTTCAGTCCTACGCGCGCAGTATATTATGTCCCAGGTTTTTGAGAAGGAAGGTATGAAAATGATATTGAATTTCTTTTTTACTTCATCCCCGAAACGGTTGTATGGTAATATGAGAGTGAGAAATACAATTTTCTGTCAAGACAATACAATCTTATGTACCCGGAATTCCTTTTTCTTCTTATTTACACTCCTCCCAGGCATGGTGTGTAGAAGCAATGGAATGCAAAATTCGACATCCTCTATGAGCCATAAAGAGCTATATCTAGCGTTTTCTGAGGAAATAGTCTGAGTGTCATATGTAGTTCTTCCTCACTTGGAATTCTACATACATATTATATAAGGACCTAGAGTTTCAACATCGAAAGTCCTCCATAAGTTAATTTCATATTACAAAATACAAAACCCGGGCAACGCCGGGCCTTTTAAGCTAGTTTTAAATAAGAACCATCCGACGAATTGATGTAGGATTTACATTTAATTTTCCGTGACCCAGACCCCCTTATTTTTATGTTCTAAAGTTAATCACCCTTGTTACAACCCTAACAAAACCTCATGCGATACATTTCGGTATATACTGTACCATCTTCTCTCGAGTAGTTCCGTTTTATGAGTGTGCACAATGAGTGTTCGATAATTTTATCTCAGATTATAGCCAGTCTTTCTCAGCACTACCATTGCGAAAGGTAAATGTGATATTAAGAATTAAACGATATGCACAGTTATTTTAAACACTCGACACTCAATAAGTAGTTTATGCACTTTTAGGGTCAATTTTTAATCACTATCTATCGTAGTTCATAGTTTATGTGATCTTTAGAAATCGAAGATAATTAATAGACTACTTTCATGAAATTAATGGCGTAACGACGAATATTAAAAATATATTTGCAAGAATAAGAATAAATTAATGTCGAACTCAAACAAATGTGCCGAAATGCATCTTATGAATATATGACTGGGTTCCATTTTAAAAGAACACAACTTACAACCAAGCTTCATAACAAGCGATGTTTTTTAAAGATTGTGGTAGTATTGTTTTCAGTGTGTTTATATTGTGTAATATTTAAGTTATGAAATGCTGATGTGAAAATGAACCCAGACAAGCTGGTGTATTTTTAGCAAGCTCTTAAGAGATTTTGTTTCCATCGAAAGCAGGTATATCTACGATTATCTTTGTACTCCCGGTGGAAGAGAGACCATTCACTTGTTGAAACGTATTAAGTTATATCCATATCTATAAGGGAATTTTCAATAATTTAACTTAAAACGTAATGTAGCCGAAGGTAATGTAATTTTTCGAAGAGTTTCACGGAAGAACCCAGAACGTGCGCAAGAGTTTCAACCTTTTAGTGGCAACGCGACAACGGTTGCCCTGAGCACAGTGGGCAATACCAACCGTTTTCACAGTGTCACCATTCACTGCAAGACAAACCAATGATTTCATATCCATCTGTATTTAGAAACCTTGTAAAAAGGGACAATATTATATAATGTGAAAAGGTAAATCACTTAGTTGAAAGTAAAGTTTGTTTGTTTGTTTGTTTTTTTTTTTACCTTAGAATAGCCTATTCATTTTTTAAATTTTGAATTTAAAATTTTGTAAAATGTAGCTGTTAATTTTGTGAATACTTATTGCCAATTTTGTAAATTAATTAGACATGCGTAGCACCAAACACAAGACTATTAACATTAATGTAATAACAGCCTGTCTATTTATGACTTGAATTACAACTTAAACTTAATAAAATCTTCAGAACTAAAAATAATAAGGAAATGTCACCGGATCATTCAAACACGATTGACAGGTTAACGCATGTCTCAGTGGTTAAATATAAATATACCACATAGACAATGATTTCAGCTGCTCACTTCTCTTGGACGAATAATTCTATAACTTAGTTTTTAACAATTTACATAAAATATTTGTCCTGTAAACCAAGAATAAAAAACACTTTTTATTCATATGTACATGTATTTATTTCTTTGTGATCGCCATGACTTATCGAATATTACTGGCTTCTCATACTCCATGTCTATAGAGTTAATCGGAATCAAATAGCTAACCAACTAACCAACCTCTCACGTATCACGTATTAACGCTTTAACGCGTAGCACCATTTGAATGACACTGCTGTAGGTCATCTGGTGTTTTGACTAGTTCGATACTCAACGACTATGGCAGATGTCTAAAGATAAGAACAAATTTAATGGCGCAGGATGAAGAGAGTAAGTAAATTGCATTAGGCCTATATGTTGCATCGCGGTGATCATGGCGTATGTTCTTCCAGGATACTTCCCGTTCAGTAAAAGGTGGGAAGTATGTTGTTTAATCCCACTTTAGAAATGCGCATGATAGAAAACGAAAGGATAGTCTTTAAGTTTTTAAAGATTTAAAAGACGAAAAAATATATACACCATATAATTAGCCTCGGAATATAAGGAAACATCAAGTGAAACCGTCAGTGGGCTTTAACTTTAAAATCAATTAACAAAATTATTCAGTTGACAGCAAGCTTTCATAAATAATGAACGTAATAATTGGCTAAAAATCATCACATTTTACATTGGACATTACTCTATTAGTCTTATATCTCTGCTTTAAACAACTGTTCGAAGTGACGCAATTACACGCCAGTAGCAACGAAGAGGTTAATAGCTTAAATATGTTTTTTTTTTGCTAGTTTTAAGCTAATATCTTTCAATTTCTTACATATTTTGTTTTGTATAGGTAGGCCTATTGCTTTTAAATGGGAAGCATAATATTTATATTTGAATGGTCTTCCTTTGTATTCTCCACAGACATATTTATTCTAGTTTTGTGCTTATGATTATTCCTCCAAGAGAAACGTGCAGCTGAAATCATTGTTTTTGTTGTATATTTTATATAGTTTTTACAGATTAAATTGAATTCAGGGGCTCGGGAGAAGTATTAATTTTTTCTTATACGCTTATCTAACAATACCCCCTTTCTACAGCGAGTCTCGGATTCAGAAATCGTTATAGGCTATCGGGCTGCATCTTCCATCATAATAAACAGCACCAAATATTTAACGTGGTCGATGGTCACTGTCTAAGCGGATATTCAACATACATACGAAAGTGAGGTAAGCTATGAGAAATAATATTGTGAATGAACCAATAAAATAACCACATTCTGTGTAGGCCTAAGCAATTACTGCTATTGTGTTCACCATACAACATTAGGCAAATAAATATTTTATAAGTTTAATAGGAGATGCATGGCTTTTAATAAAGTCATGCAGGGATTTAGTGAATTCATCTGGAATTCGGGGTAAGGTAATGGTAATAATAACAAAAATAATAAATATTCTGTAAAAACTGTTCTCGGGTTTTATTCTTATTATAACTGTCAAGCGTAAAGGATGGTAGAGATCAAAACAATTAAATCATTCACATTTCTATTTCGTAATCAGGCATATTCCTGATATTGCATAACTTAACATGAGGTTTCATGGGGTTCACTCTGAGCTGTAAATTAAGTAAGGGTAGTATTCACTATTACATGTTTAATGGTAAATGTGAAGTGGCATTTTCTTCCAATTGCAAGGGGATGCAATTCTTAAATTACAGTTACAGACGTAGCCTATTGCTAGTTATGTACAGTCAGAGTTATTTTTGAAAGAACAAGTGCCAAAATACAAAACTATGCTAAGAAATTAAATTATTATTTATATTTTATAATTATTTTCCAATATCAGGGAAAAACAGCAAACTTTATGGTTGGTAAATATATCTATGACTCAAACATGATTCCAGCATAAGTTATTACCACAAAGAATCAGTACACAGAGTTTTGTCGCAATTATTGTTTAGCAAGAGACACAGAAAGAACATAAGATATTAATTAGGCTGCATACATAAGTTAGGAGTTATGTTAGGAAAGCGCAAACTCTTGTGGATTATAGTTAGTTAAGAAACTTTAATGAATTTACTAGGATTAAAGAATCCCGCTTTATTTACAAAAAAAATTAAATCAACATTTTAATGAAGATGAAGTCTTGCGAATATTCCAACAAGAAAATTATGCTTCCTATGCACACCACAAGTAATAAAGTAAACAAACCCCGACTTCTAGATGAATTCTCTAAATCCCAGCGCAAATCCTTCCTTATCCAGAATTACAAAATTCGGTTTACTACACTCCAGAGAGATATATTTTATCAGGATTATACTTCCCATGGAGGAATTATGCAAACAAATGGAGTGGCGTTAAAGGCGAGAACTATTGACTTTTGTCTCGTTCGGTTCTTAGAGAAATTCTAATTAACATTCAAGATGCAGTAATAAAAGTAATGGAAATATAAATGTAGACTTAATGTTAGTGACGTAAATTAACGCAAACCGGATTTTAAAAGAAGTATGCAATGTGCTCCACCATTCTTTCTCTTTTGGGGACATTTCTTCTATTTGGGCCTATCTTCTAGAGGCAGTGATGAGCATTGCGTGTGTGTGTATTTGTGAGTGACTGAGATCAACCAGAGACTAGATCTTAATTTGATTGCTTAAAGATTGTGAAGTATATTAATGACTTGGCAAAATCAAAGAATATGATACGGAATCTACCTATTAAGATACGTAAGGCAACAGCGGTCAAGGTTTACTGTGGAGTAATATTACATGCGTTGTAACTATTTGCAACTCCTTACAAATTGTAATGTGATATTAATGATTTCAACTTAAACAGAATGGTCTAACAACATGCCGAAACATAGTTTGTAAGTAAAATATACAATATTTTTTACATATTTCATTAAAATGTTTTCTATTTTAATACTCCGCTATTAAAATAATGGCATGTTTCTTCTTCAGTCATTTACACTCTAGTGGTTCACTGATTTCCCACCGTTCGAACAAGGACACGTGGGATTGCTTATAATTTTGTATTGTATAGATACGTTCTTATGTTACCTATGGTGGATCCGTTGTGGTAGGGGCCGCGGCCGTGTAATATGTGTAATCTATTCTGTTGTATTGCATTATATTTTATTGCATTGAACGTTGTATTGCAACGAAATGCAACGAAATGCAACGAAGCACAACGCAATGAAACGAATTGAGATGAGATGAGATGAGATGAGATGAGATGAGATGAGATGCGATGCGATGCGATGCAATGCGATGCAATGCAATGAAATGAAATGCAATAAAATGAAATGAAAATGCAACGCAATGAAAGAAAACGAAACGAATTGTAACGTAATGTAATGCAATGTATGTATGAATGTATGTATGTATGTATGTATGTTATGTTATGTTATGTTATGTTATGTATGCATGTATGTATGTATGTAATAATAATTCTTCTAGTAATAGTAGCAGCATCAGTAGAGGTAGTATATAAGTAGTTGTAGTATTAGTAATAGTGATGGTCATAGTATTGATTTCAAAAGCTTAATGTTTGAGAACGACAAACAGGCGTCCCATTTTCACGCTTCCCAGTCTAATGCATACATTGTTATGTTGTATTAAATCCCAGTGGATGTTATGTAGGCACTGATTAAAACCGTATTTTGAAACCACTGCACACGCTTTTTAAAATGTAATCCACACTTCGAACTCAACATGCGCGAGATCATGACAATGTAAAATCTGTTATTAACCACATCTGGCGGACTGATTAAATACTATTGGTTAAACTCAAGTCACGAAGCAAACGCTGTTGTGCATCCGATATGCTACCAAATCCAGACCCTGAGGGGGTTAATTGAAAACTGATATTTTATAGAGGAGAAGCGTAAAACAATCGCATTGCAGGTACGGTGTCTGTCGTCTCCAGTGTCTGAGTGAACATAATATTGATTAAAAGCTTGAAATCTGATTAACTACTACTATCAAATATTAGGCATATTGGAACAACTAACACCGTATTTTTACTAATTTTAGTTTTGTAGAATGAAGTCTCAAATGTTAATATTTTGGCATGTTATAGCGCAACATTAGCACCATGAACATTCACTATAATCTATACAGTAAATTATATATATATGCACATGGTATAACATATAATATAACATATATATATAGTACGATATATTCAAAGCAAATTAATTTATGATCTTTCGGTCACTTTAAACTTTGTGCATTGAATTAGGAGGGTATACTGACTAAAACATAAGTGAGAAAATTTACCTTCTAAATATCTGAATTGTGACTGAATATCACAATTATAAAATATTTGTAACTTAAAATAAATTTTCAAGCAGATTGTGGGGATTAAAAAGTAGCAAATATTACACTTGCAAGCGAACCTCCTTACGGATTCAAGAAAACATATAGCAACAAACAGCAAAGATAAAAAAAAAGGCTCGGATAAAGGATAGGTCAGGCTGAGAGGAAATACAATCTTTAAGTAAATATTTAATTTTTGAGTTAAAGGAATACTAAATTAAATATTTAATTTCTGAGTTAAAGAAATATTAAATACGATAAATTAGCACAACCGTACACTTTCTTTGTTTAGACCTCCTACAGCATAGCCTAATACCCAAGCAAAAGGTTTTCATAATGCAAGTTTTAAATTAACTTCAAAAATTATATTAAAAATTACGTCATTCTGAACGTTTCCACTGTGTACTCTGCAAGTTCCAAGCATTATAGATCGTGGGTAAGGAAGCGCCAGTAAGCACTGGTTGGATAGCGGAAGCTTACTTCTCATTAGTGTGATGGCTTCATGTATCACTGTGCCACAGAACTAACAGATAGATATACTGACTCTGAAATAAACAATTTATTTTGAGACTTATGTGAAAAAGAGTGGCTTCGATAATGACAGCAGATTCAGGGTTGAAACAAAGCCAAGGGAGTGGTTTTGTATGACAGATTGGACCCCAGTTACATGCGATATATCAATTTCAGATCACTGCTTACAGTTGTCGAACCGCGGAATTTAAGGGGACAATATGCAACAGTGGATTATCATAAAAATAATATGAAACTCACCATAAGCTTCAGGAAAAATCTGAACGTTCACAGTGCTTTATTTGTTCTTCATATTGCAACACAAAATAAACGACTGCATTGCGAGTATGCACATTCAGTTAGTGTTTATTCGAAGTCATATTAATAGCGAGACAAGACTTAAAACTAGAGTTTGGGTGAGATGAGGGGCTTATAACTAGACTTAGCCTACGATTATTCATTGGTTAAAACGTGTGAAATAATAGTCTTAGCTCATGGTACATTTTGCAGTTAATGTAGAAAGATGAAAAAAAAATCATTATTAAACCAATATAAAATGGGGGAAAATGTATTCTCTTCATGTACCGGTACCTGTTTTTCCTTTTGATCATACACTGTTCACAATCACAACCATAGGATTCCAAAAATTGTACAGGGCAAACATAAATTAACGGAACTAATCTGCACATTACTTAAACTGTTTATAATAGAAAAACGTGTGTGGGAAAAACGGATAGAAAGATTCACAAACATTCAATACCAGAACCGCGTATCACAGGCACATGTCCATGTGATAGTCAAGTTCTTACCATACACGGGCTAGCACGTTCACATCTATGGATTCAATGGAATTAACAATATGCCGTCGTAGCTCTGGCAGATTTTATGGTAGAGGCGGTACATAGACAGGATCCATTACTTACATCCAAGAAAAAAGTTAGAGAGGGTTCAGTCAGGTGACCTGGGTGGCCAACTACGAATTTGTAGGTCACTAGCAGTAGCACGGTGGTTGGTTCAAGCAATTCCTCACTTCAGTATGATAATGGAGTGAGGTCTTATCTCGTTGGAGTAGGAAGTTTTCATCAACATACGCTTCCTCTTGCTTGCTCGACAGTTCTGTATTTCGCATCAATAGCACTTCTGACCGAGCGTAAGTATATGCAACAATTACAAAAAACTTCTGATGTAAAGTTTGATCTTCACAAATAATATGCAAACTAGTTACCTTCATTCATACTTGCCCTGAATTTTTGGATTGGCGTTCCTCAAAACGGGTATTAATGCCGGAAACTCGACATCGAACGGGTTGAACACAAATGGCTGCCAAGTACTGTACAAGTAGATAAAGTAAAAAATAAAAAATGATTAAGTAGGTAAATAATTGTGTTCTCCAATTATCTTTAATGGAAGAATGAAAACATAATTTTCAGCAATTTTAACGTTTTAGTAAAAGTTTTTCCTAGTAAAAAAACACAAAAAGAAATATGTAAAAAATAATTGTCGCCACTCGTTATATTTCTACTTACGTAGAGTGAGTGGCACATTTTGAGAGTGCTTATTCAGATCCGCATTATTCTCTAGGCAAGACTAAAAAAACGTGAGTTCGTTTGTAAAACGAATGGGTTCGCATGTTTAGGTTGGGGAAACCTAAACATGGGGGGGGGGGAAGCTTGGGGGTAAAGCTACAAACGTATATTGTATTCCAACTTTACCCAGCGCTCTCGTATAATGTGTACTTTATCTGGGTAAAGTTAGGTTTGCCCAATTCCCAGCTCTATCCGTAACATAGTATAGGGCCTACAAACTAATATCATAGTCTACATAAAAAATCATATTTTAATATTTTACTCCATATTTGTGAATATTTTTAATACATGAAATTAAATTAACATTAGAGTTTAAGAAGTTTAAAGAATGATACACTGCTCGCCTAATCCCTTCATATGGCCGTGTATTTTACATACTTTATTACCAAAATGTTTGGAGGAATAATATGAATTCCCTATAATAATCTATTATATTATTTATCGCTTAGGCCGATATCCCGTCAGTACCATTATTGATATCATTCGGTACAGAATTGAGGAATACACCAAAGAAAGCAGCAGTTTTTCCAAGAAATGCTGACAAGTGCCACAAAATGTGTTGCATTCAGTAAACAACTAATTTACAAGATTTAGATCTTTAAAATTTAATATATTGGATGGAGGAAAATATTTCAATTTTAAAAATTACCAAACAGACTTTTAACATCCATCAGAATCTAGGTTTCATGCAAAATAAATACTGTAATCTCAAGACAAACAAAAAATTAAGAACAAGATCTTTAATATCTGAAATAGATAAGTTACTTTAAAATTTGGAAGTTAATATAAAGCAGATGAATAATGATCCAATAATTAAAGACACTTTTATTAAACATGAAGTCTGCATCATGAAAACATAAAATCCATGTGAATTAAATAGTTTGAGAACATGACGAAATCAAGAGTATGGTCAAGTAGCTAATTATGATACAAGTGTTGAAACGAGATTTTATTCCGAGTGCAGGAATGATTACAAAATGAGCGTAGCATGTGAGCGATCCTCCGAGAAGAATAAAATTGCTTTGAACATGTGTGTCATACACTTTATTTTAGACAGTCGTCAACATTATTTTATAGACCAATAACAGATTATGAAATAGATTATTTTCACCTATTTCGTATCTGTGATGCTGGGCGCGGCTGTGGTGTCAGTTGTTTCTACTTACCACATGAACACATAAACAATCTACTCATATACAATTCAACGGCCCTATAAAGCGTGCTCACTCGCTCCCTCACTTCGTGAGACATCGGGTATACTCGGCGATGTTCGTCTCTCGCAGGCTAAACTTTCACGAAGAGTATAAAATTAGGAAAACCGTTTCTTTATTATATAAGGTTTAAGTGAAATGAACACAATTAACAAATATTCTAATTTTATTTTTACTTACAATTTTCATAGCTCCGAACCACAAACATTTTTAATAAACTGCCAGTGTAAATTTCTTAAAAATCCTGGAATCAATTAATAATGGTGGGCGAACCCGCGGGTACCAGCTATAATATATTGATAGTTTAACCCAAGAAGTATCGCGGAGAATAAAAATCTAAACAAACCACGCCTTCCCTTGAAAAATTGTATAATTTATGAAAATTACACTGAATTTATGAAATAAAATTCACAGCATATTCATCTGTCAACAAACAGTTGAGAAACGATAAGTATTATCCACCGCCGTCTCGAGAATTACACACGAGTAATACAGTCTAGAAGGCAGTGGTATTGTCAGTGTTCACAGTTAGCTTTGGAACTGCATAATCGAATCTGAGATCGTTTTCCCAGGCGGCGCTTTCTAATCGTGGAATGTACTCTAAAGCCGGAATTTTAGCTGTTTCATTAAATTAATGGTTTAGTTTATGAATGATTCGCGTGCAAGTATTAATAAATATAATGCTTTAATAATTATTTTACACTTAATTTTTAATTTTTCAATTAATTATCATGGGCCGCGGGCACCTGCTAATACAAAACAGTCGCACACCAATAGTTACATCAACATGGCCTAGTGATATACACACAAACCCTGACGAAACGAGTAAAAATAAAGCTCAATTAAATATTAAAGTATCTAATTATTATTATTTCACAAATTTTAACAGCTGCCTAAAAAATAGTGTGTGTTACACATGGTAAAATGATTTTATTTTGCTCATGAGGTTAAATTTACAACACCTGACTGTGGAGGGAGAATTTGTGAATCAATAAAAGTTGGTAATCCTGGAGTGTTATAATTTTATACCTCTCAGTGACATGATTTTCTTCTTTTTAATTAATATAATCTATATTTAAAAGCGCTTCTTTTACCTTCGATTGTCTAAAAATGTTGTTTGAGAGAAAATTAAATTATTAAAACTTTATGAAAGTGCATAGCCTATTTCGAAAACCTCTTGCAACTGACAGAAGGGGGGGAAGGTTTGTTTTGGAAGTCACGAAAAACGAATTTAATTACTTTCCCATTTTGAGTGTGAGATGTTTGGTACCCTACTCCCTCTTCGCTCGGCAAGTAGCAGTAAATAATCTCAATGTTTATCTGCATAATAATAATAATAATAATAATGGTTCCATTACTGTAACTGCGAGTTTAAATCACTAACTATCCGCACATCTTGTTTAATCTTTTGCAGGTTGGCTGTACAGCCTTGTGCTCGCTCATGTCGACGTGTTATTCATTTGTCTCCGCTTATGAAATGTTTGACCGCTATGACTCCACTGGGTGTTGCTCTGTTGAACACTAAACATGGCTGCACCGATCAGTGTTATCACAATAGAAGAACAGTGTTTGAGGACAGTGTATTACCACGGCGAAGCGAGTAAGAATTGATTGAAAAATTAAAAAATGGTCGGAGAAGTGTGATGGACGAGGAAAGAACAAGACGCCCATCCACATCCACTAGTGACGCAAACATTGAGCAAGTGTGTACCATGATTCAGGCAATTCGAAGTGTGACTGTCGATGAAGTGTCAATGCATATGCAAATTAGCCATGGTTCTGCATATGACTTTATTCCTATCAGGCTTGGCTTTCATAAGGTCTGTGCAAGGTGGGTCCCAAAATAGCTCATTAAAAGCACAAGCACAACCGTCTGTCCATCTGCCAATGCTTAATGGACCGCCATGTTAACGAAGGTGAAGCTTTTTTAAAAGAATAGTCACTGAAGACGAAAAGTCGATCCATCACTTTGAGCCTGAAAGCAAACGCGAAAGTATGAAATGGAAGCATCTCCAGTCAAATGAAATTCAAGCGTCAACCCTCCGCAGGAGAAGTGATGCTCACACATTTCTGGGACTCACAAGGGCCAAAACTGCAACATTACTTGGAGAAGGGTTAAACAATAAACAGTGCAAGTTACAGTGAGATTTTGAGCAACGAGCTGAAGTCTGCAATTCAACCAAACTACGAGACCTATTGTCGAAAGGAGTTGTTCTGATGCATGAAAATGCGTGCCCACATACTGCCGCCCACACTGCTCAAAGTATCGCGAAACTGGGGTTTGAGGTGTAAGAGCATCCTGCACACAGTCCCGATCTCGACCCCATCAAATTTCCATCTTTTTGGCCCACTTAAAGATACCCGTCGATTCACAACAGAGCAAGAACTGAAGGAAGCGTTGCATACGTGGCTTGCTACTCAGCCGAAAACACTTTTTTTTCTGAGGGCATCAAGTAGCTTGTGCAACGATGGATCAAGTGCATTAAGAAGCAAGGGGACTATGTTGAAAACGTGGTAATTGAAAGTTTTGTAATGTTGATGCAATACATGCATTCTCTTAGAAAGGAGAATGCGGGTATTTGACTGGTTTACCATCGTATTACACAATTTATAATACGTAAATAATTATCTGTTGTATGCTTAATTCAATGGTGAAGGCGATGCATTTTTCGGCCCCTATCTAAGATTTCATATTTGATAAAGATCATCAAGACTAAAGTAACAGAGACTATGAGGAAAATTTGTTGTTCTTCTCTTCATGTTTCACTTTAATTTGTTATCAAATGGTTCCTTAGACACTATCCTTGCTAGCACGAAATAAATATAAAGGAATTAGCTTCTTACAAATGTAACGGAATATAACGGAAACAAGTTGTAAGGTAAATGTCAGACTGAGCAGAAGCTTTCCTGGCCTTTATTCCCTAGTTTAGAAACACTGTAATATGGTGTGCAGCCTACTTTCAACTGCAGCAACTTCTCCGTCATCTCTGACATGCGTGTAGTAGTGCGTTAGATCCAACAGGCGATGTAATATTTATATATTTTTACAGGATGAACTGTAAGGGGTTTATAACGACGTATCTACATAGGTATCTACATGTTAGATATGTCGTTATGTCTCTACTCAACAATAATATAAATTGAGGTTGGCCGACATCAGGATCGTAGGAGAAAAGAAATAGTTCACACAACAAATCCTATATCAATAAGGCTTAATAATCATTTCTGTAATTATTTTGTCATATTCCATAATATTCTGAACAGCATTAGGCCTACTGGATTTAGATATACGCTATATGTAATGAAAGTGTACTGTCTATTTTATACTGAAATAAATATTTTCAGGTAATTTAATAATAATAATGATGATGATGACATATTTTAAGAATTTCATGTTGTAACTTAAATTATCCTTTATATACTTAATTTTAAAAATTATGACACCAGTGTTAAAATATTATTTTTAACATCCCTACAACCCTTATACAGAAACAGCAATTTTATGACAATAGTACCACTATCTTTCGCCCTATTGTTTCACGAAATAATATATCTAAACTAGGAATAATTGAATAAATAAATAAATACATGAGTAAATAAGAAAATAAATCTACTTATTGAGCCGAAAGATGTTTAAAGCTATTAAATTATATTGTTTTGTACGCATGCTTTCATGAAATAACGATATAAGTACAACTAGATCCTGGTCCAAGGATAATTTCTGGGCGCTGTCCCTCACTTTAGCACGAATAAAAGCCATAATGACATGGACAAAAATCTCCACTCGAACTCCAGCAGCAAGATGAAGCAATTCACATTAGCCAAAGATGGCATCCTCTTCATCAGATACATTTTGTAAGTAAAGAACTCACAGTATTTTCTTCAATATGGAACTTTGTATTGATGGTTTCATATTTTGGCGAATTCTGAAGGTTTGGAAAATTGGAGGGAAAAATATTTACCAGTATCTTTTATGGAATCAAATAGGGAGCAACGAAAATGTTTGGAGTTACTGACGGGCAAAAACGCTGAGGAAGGCATTGGGAACTTTTAATGAATTCGAGACAGCTCAGGTTTGAAAAAGCGACAAATTGGAGAGCGGGTGTGGAGAGGGAGGATAGTTAGTTTGTGTTATTTTGTATTTATATTATTTGTTCTTTTTTGTGTGTGTTTTTGCGTAAGCATGTACGGTCCATGAGGACTCATGCGATTGTTTGCATTGGAATTTGTAAAAAGTTAATTACTGTAATAAACACATTACATTACATTTTAGTATTCCTATTTGTATATTTATACGACCTGAGCCGGTCATAAGTAAGTTAAGTACGCCTATCAACATTTCATACAGAACCTCTAAACTTATATATATCGTATCAGTTAAAAAGAAAAACCCGAAGCATGAATGAATATGTGGTTTTGTAAAGGATTTAATTTCCTAGTCGTGGAGGAAGTGTTATATGTTCTTGTTGGATGGCTCAAAACGCAGTCTGCTTATACCATCGTATAGGTCTAATACGTCCGCATACTTGCAAATCTATCGCTTCCACCAGTAACGGCAGACGGTGAGGAAGCAAACTCACCGAGTGCTTGATACAGTAGGGGGATGTTGAAATTCTTTAGTGGTTTGCAATATGTATACAGCACTCATGAACTTCGATGTTATATTCCATGCCGGTTTATATTTTCAGTCGTTCTGAAATCCTGGACACCGGGGAAACGTACACAACTCTTTCATCATAAAACTAGATATTTATGCGTTGTATGGCGTGCGTAGTGAAAACCAATACCGTATAACACTTCGTTCTAGAGGACAAGTTTCTCTCTAGATTTTCCTGATCGACACTGCTGGTATTTTCTCTCTATTCTCGTTTCACGTCACCCTACAACCAACACCCAAACCATAAAAACTCCCTGGTGACAATGTTACCTATCAGAAACAGTACTTTCCTCCCTCCTTGTCTTTCTTAAACGTTGTTGGTTTAGGGAACGGATCACAAACCCTGCTTGATAATATTATGCAGGCATCCTGTAGCTGACCTAGTGTAGCCTCCAGTATGCAAAGGCGTGGCTTGTAAAATGTAAATTCGTTCTAAACCTCTCTTCAACTTTCTCCCTCCCTCACCTTCTCTCTCTTTCTCCCAACGGCCTGCGCATCGAGAGATAAGATTCGTACACCCGCGCAACTTTAGAGAGTACAAGTACAGACACCCCCCCCCCCCGTCTAACTGTGGGAAAAGGATGGAACTTCAGTGGAGGAAGCGTTCTAGAGATAGAAGAGAAGACCATAGCAATTTGACTTTCCCCCAAAAAAGCTTGTGTGATGATAGCCCTTTGCTAGCGGCTACAAAGACGCGTTTCTCCTATCTTCCTTGCACCCCCTCGTTTCACCAAGGAGTCGGTTCCTTCTTTAAAATCTTTCCTTTTCTAATAAAGTACTTATATTTCACAGTAAGCATTGACTTTCCAGCATTGCAGTACTAATTAAAAGTAGTAATTTTAGAATGTTAACGCCTTCTGGCAATATGAGTGCTGGGATATTTTATTTTAGCCTGCGTTGATTCAAAAAGTTTAAAACTGAAAAATAAGTTTAAAATTAACTGCACTTAGAACGCAGGAAAGTAATAAAATTCATATGTTTCGCGGGTAATCTAAATTTATAAATGCCAATATATATTCGTACATAGCAAACAGAAAATCTCTTATATCTTGTGAACTACTGAAATTACCAGACTCAATTATTATACGTCACTCTGTTGTAACATCTTCTATGCTAACACAATGATACATCATAAGGAGAATTAGGGTAAACTTAGTAAACGGTCCTTTAATATAGGCTACAAACAAAAGGAGCGAGATGAATTATACTTACGCATTCAACATAGCCTACTAAGTCATTTCGAATTGAATATTGATTAAAAACCTCATCCTTTACACGATATAGGCCTAGATCGCGCTATAAGCTAGGAAAGAAAGATTCGGAAATTGATACCACGTCATGCGAACACAGAAAGCTTTTTATAGATATACTCTAAAGACGCAAGTACGATTATATCATACGATCAGGTTTTACCAGAAACTAATGCCAAATGTTGTGTGGGGTTAACGGTAGCCAGGCGGCCTATAAGCCTGCCAACACCGTGTAAGGAATATTCTTTTCATGACTGTTTAGTCCTTAAAGTAAACAGAAAATACCTATATCGAAGATAATTTAATAACCCATAATCTTGAAAACAAAAAAAATTTATAAAATGCAGATGAAAGTGCACTAATTCATTTACAGCATGCTGTGCATCAAAATTATAACTTTTTTCCTTAGGGGGCGAGAATGCCCCGGTACCGGTCAGGCCTCGTTACTGGTCAACAAGGTTCCCTCTAAAATGGCGAGAGATAGCAGCAGAAAACAGTTATGAAGTGGTAGGCAGGAACAAAAGGAACTTTATTCCTAGCATAGAGTGCATGTTTGTCTCACCATTTTAGAGGAAACCTTGTTGACAGGTAACGAGGCGTGAGCGGTATCAGGGAAATCCCCCCTACGACTTGCCTAAACGTAATAAAATATCAAACACAAGAAAGATGTGAAATATGTTATGTTCTATGGATTACTCGTACATAATTGTTTTAAACTGATGGCAGAGAAATCTTTTAAGAAAATTGTAGTAAAATCCTACTTTTAAGTGAGCTGTTGAGCACAAAAAATAAGTTCCAATGAACTAAAGAATTCCTATGAGTTTTTAAAATCATAATGTAACACAGATCAATTCTAAATTAAAATATACTATGCCATATAAAATCTGAAAATAAAATTAATTAAAAACTCCCGGAGCAGAAGGACATGTACGTACATGTTTCAATAACTATAGTTAAAGTTAAGTTATATATATTTTAGGTACATCATCCTGACCAGTTGCTGAGCACATTTATATGGAAAATGGCCGAGTTATTACTCTCCAATTAATAACATTTATTATTATACAGGTACTAATTTACTTGGAGTTGCACATGCTCTCCAGAATCCTACTTATTTGAAGAAAAAAAAACAGCAAAATTAGAGAAAAATTAATTTTATTGATGATGTCCTTGATTTATGAAATAGCGTAACTTATTAGCATTAGCCTACTATTACTACCCTAAGTAATACATCTGTATGGTTTTCTGTGAAATATCTTTCACGAGAAGGTTTGATAAAGTAAACAAATAAGGGTGTGTACCGTATACAGGATAACACTATAGTATGAGAAAAACTGAGGCACTCCATTATACGATACGATATCATTCTAGTCTCTCCAACTAATCCACAAAATGTGAACAATGGTAGCATGTGACACTACCTGGATGCAGAGCGATCTGAAAGCCAATAAATCACATGCTTAGTTCCAAAGGTAATATATTTCATTGATGCATCGATACGCCACTGATATTACACGGTATATAGTAGCTGCCACACACGTTCTAACCATATGAACCACTTCCTGCGCAGCAGCGCCATCACGGAAGTAGTGTGGCGGAAACTTGTACTACTCACTCACGCAATGCCCATAATGATTCCTTTCCCTCCCCGAAATCTCTCGAACCCACAAACCTAGCCAGCTCAGCTTGGACTGCGGTATTTGTGTAGCTGCACGGTCAACCTCAAGTATCGGATAATCATTTACAAAATTCAATATGTACTCTAAACAAAGCCCTCGACAAACTGCTGCCTCCCATGTTTCCACATATAATAGAAACTGTGCCCTCGACTTACATCTCAACTAGGAGTTAAAATCATTTATAGGCCTACACTTATTCAGAACAGGAAGTGTTTGTTAGGATATTAGAAAATTCATTATACTTTCATTAGATAATAAAAATCCAATGGTGTACATACTACATGTTTGCACACAGGAACTGAACCTAAAAAAGTAATGAAATTAACGAATTACTTATACAGAGCATATAACTTATTAAAATATTTATTACGCACTAATGCTTTACAGTAAGTCTTGCTATGCTGCACATATTACTGCATAAAGTGAAAATGTGTTAAATTTGTAATAGAAACCTTAATTTATTAAATCTATTGAAAATATTATTTTATGATATTCTACATCATACAATTAAAACTTAAAATATAAATGGTTTCATTTCCATACTTTTTGGCCCAATGCTTCAGAGCCTTTAATGAATCGGGGAATCACAAAATATTACATCCAACATTTTATTATTGCTACATGTATAAGATTTTTAAAATAAAAGTATTCCCAAGAACACATAGCTCAAGAAAAATGTTTTAAATTACGGATGTTGAGTTTTAATGAGGAAATGTAAAGTTTATATTTTCCGTTATGACAGATTTTTCTTAGGCTAGAGTAAAAACTAATCGTTTTTATATGAAGTTATCAATTTATAAATATTTTCTGAACTAACACCTCAGAGATTTTTATTTATCCCTTAGAGTAAGAAGTTTCCTATTACATTTGTACTTGATGATGTCCTGAAGTTAACTGATCGAATCATTTGTAGCTTCATTTAACTTACATTATTTTTTAAATTTTAAATTTATGACCTTATTTCCAGAAACAATGTTTATAATAATTTTTCTTCTTCATCAGTAGTTTACGATCTGTAGCAATTTCCGCTTTATTTTTCAATTTTACCTTACATGATCTTTTATTTTGTGATTTCCTTATAGTGCAACAAAATTCGAAGAACGTTCTGTTATTTCGTCGTTTCATTTAAAGATAAATTGCATTAAGTTACATTTACACCAACACTAAGGTAATGCAACTTTTTAATATAATTTAGTCACAAATGTTTCTTTAAACTGCATATCGATATAATTGTATTATAAACGACCCATAATGAAATGATTCATGTTAGCAAAATATACCGGTAATAAACAACATCCTACTTAAGTAAGAAAATTGCAAACGGCTTAGATCACGCCTATAGTCCTAACAGCGTTATCCACACAAGAATTTCAGAACTTAAATGCATTTCTAGTATGCATTAATATCTGTTAGCTACTTCGTGTCTGACACGGTTCAATTAATTTGTGGGTGTATATTGAATTCCCGCAGACGCAAATGGGAATGTGCACAGTCTGACTTCTGACATCAAACAAACGTGCCGGACTGCACGGGGGAATTACATACAGACGTGCGTGCCGCTCATCAAATCACATTAAAACAAGGATATATCTAGAAACATGTTTTAATGTGGTACTATTCCAGTTCCTGTAATTGCAAAGCCTTTAGAGTGAAAAATCTTCCCTTGCTGTGAACATTAATATGGTCACGAATTCGATTTAAAGACGAACATATTTTAAAAAATATTATATAGGATAATATGAATTTTAAACATAAAAAAAAACAGGATTTTCGAACTGTAGAGATTTCAAAACATATTGTATCACGTGGGACGAATTTAAAGGGGGAAAAGGGTTCCACAGATTTCATGTCAAGGGAAACAACTGAATTTATCGGCGTCAGAAGCAAATTTCTTAGTTTGAAACATACGTTGCTGCCCTTAGGAAATGAGCTGCTGTCTTCGGAAAGGGCTCGTATTATTTTACAAAGACGCCCCGAACATTTCACAGTGAATCTTGCGGAGATATCTAGCAATGTACAGAAACGAAGTGGCCAGGTTAAAAATGTTAATAATATCAAAAAATTACTATTTTTTGCTATATAATAGTACAATTCAATGCAATTATTTCTTTCTCCCACATGTGATAGTTTTAGTCTAAATGCAATATCCACACAAGTATATCATAAGAATAATGTGTAAAATATTTTTAAACGAAATAATTGATAATACAGATTTTTTCAGGTAATTTCTGTTTCAATGTATATCTTGTATAGCAAGGGTGGCCAGCTACCAGAGTGTTGGGAGTCGCATTTTGAGATGAAAGTTTGGAAAGAGCTGCACAATATTTTTTAAGGTTGAATGTGATTTTCTGAAGATAGAGATATAATTGAAAAACTTATATTTATCCAAAAACTTAAATATCATCACTATTAATGTAGCAAACGTCCACAAATTACAACTTGTATAACTTCCACAAATTACAAGACCATTAGTTAACAATATTATTTCTGCTGTCCACTTTGCTTGCCAATTGCTTGAAATATGGTAGGCTGCCAGTAAAGGCGGTTCTCAAATTCAGTTAAAACTAACGTACCGGT
Source organism: Ectobius pallidus (assembly GCA_964059195.1). Classification (NCBI taxonomy): domain Eukaryota; kingdom Metazoa; phylum Arthropoda; class Insecta; order Blattodea; family Ectobiidae; genus Ectobius; species Ectobius pallidus. The sequence goes on along the minus strand of CAXKWD010000007.1, from coordinate 83,315,131 downwards.
AAATCAGTTAGAACTGTGGGTGGTTACAATAATGAACTTCATCGATGAACACACTGACTTGCATCAATAGGTTGTCCCAAAAATGGAAATCATTCTTCTTCTACACTGTCTTCCATGTGAATCCTTTTGTTCTGAGATCTACAGGTCTTCATTACTCTGTGCTAATATCTAGCGACGAGAAGAGAAACTGTTTCAAGAAAACTGACAAGTAACGCGGAAATTTTTGTTTGCTTTGAAGCTTTTTTTTTAATTGAATCGCCAGGGCAAAAAAGAATTAAATTTAGCCTCAGAATCTTTAAAGCACGCGGTTCGCGAGTAGGGGTGGTAGAATATGTTTAGCATGCAAGCTAAAATGACAAAGATGATCATGGAGGAAGGTGAATAACATTGTGTTGTGTACGTTGACCAAAGATAGTAAAATTTATGCGAGGAAAATTGATAATTGGGTTGGAAATGGTGATTATCTTCATCGTGTGATTACTTCATTGGAACAATGTCTAAGTTAAACTTATTTTGAAGATTGTTTTCTTATTCTGTTTAATATAATTAACTTCATTATTTACATGAACAATTAATTTGTTTCATAATGGAAGATAGTGAAGAGAGTTAAATTCTAGATTATGGACTGATTTTTTGAATCCTGTGATAAATGATATAAGAAAAATTGAAATTTAGCAAAATACAGCTATAAAATATAGCTATAAAAGCTATACAATCTGCCTTTACTTCCTCCAACGAGAAAATCCTAATTCAAAGCACAAGAAAAATAATATATTCTAACTTTATGTACAACTACTTTACTAAAATACGATACTCTATGCATTTACTACAAACGATTTCTGTTAAATACGCCACTAACGGCACTCGTCATCTAATTTTCTGAATTATAATCAACTAACAATGTAAGTTAGAAATTAAAAATGACTAAATGCTTCGGTTTCTGAATAAACTTATTATTTCAGATAAAAAATAATTATTAATGTAACTGTCTTTAAAAAATCGACTTAGGAAAATTTCTTCTTCTTGGTTCAACATAAATACTTGAGAAAATGTTCTGTTCTATTTTAGTTGTTAAAAATAGATCACTTAAAATTCCACCTTTCCAGCATAATATTTTAAATAATAAACAATAAACAGACAGTATGTATGTCGTTATTAGTTCTTCCTTAACGTCAAGGGCCCATTATGAATGTTTCCTTTTTACATCCTGGTTAAATGAACACTTTACACAGATCTTCTCTACTCAAAATATAACTCTGTTTAATTTACAATTGTTTTGTAGAACTAAGGTAGTAACATAAATGAATTTGATAAAGATATCTAATTGGATATAATTACATTATTACAAGCGGTGGATTCTTGAAGAAAGCTGAGAGGACATGTTCTTTGAAGCCACTTACCTGGAAAATAAAAGAAAAGAAAAGCGTTAATTTTGTTGTATAAAATCATTAAAGGTTATATAAAATAACATAGTAAACCATTTTTCTCTTAGTGTTTGAAAATTCTACTTTCCTAACGTAAACTTATATTCAATATGATGATGATAATAATGATGATAATGATAATAATAGTAATAATAATAGTAATAGTAATAATAATAATAATAATAATAATAATAACTTCTTAATATGAGTAAGAATCATTTCATCAAAGCTTTCGGAAACGTACTCCGCTACCATCATCAGGGGAATTTCATACGAAATGTCAGGAAGCTCTGGCTAAATACCTCAAAACCGGATGGAAGCCCCAGAAATTATCTTTAACAATATTGGCCGGGAAAATACCCGATTTCTTTTATTATTCTCGAGACCACAATTTCAAACTTAGCTCTCTCCAAAATAATTTGTTGTGCCCCAATGATCAAAATGTTTCTCCTTGTGAACTATTTTATGAATGTTCTTCAAGCTTTCACAGTTTGTTCTTATACCTAAGAATAAACTATATACGAATTGTTTACTTCTTGTCGTTTCCAAAAGAACGATTAAATTAAAAATTGAATATTTTCCGCCCTTAAAAGAAAGACAGCACACAAAATTCACAGGTTTTATTTATTGGAGCTGGGCCGTAAGAAAAATATTTTAAAATCATTATTCCTGAGCTTTCACGAGAGGAATCTCTCATCCGGACAATTTTATTTACATACTACAGAAAAAAATTAAAAGTTTTATACAAATTTATGATAGGCTTAGTATACATATGTATTATAATGTTTCATTCATTGATTACTGTAGAAATTTGACTTTGACCATTGGGTTCCATTAACGTAAAGTTTACACTCCAGTATGTCAACATTTGAAGTAAAATATACGGCGAAGGAAAGAAGGTTAGCTAGGCGTTGAACTTTAAACTTAATAGTCTAATTAGTCTAATTAAAGTGCTCATAATTATTATGAATTCTATATTGACTAGTATTAATTCGCTTTCATCTAATATTAATCTTGTTGTAAGAAATTGTATCCAGAAAATAAGAAAAATAATTTAGCTCTATAGTTGTCACAGATTGACAATGTACAGCGGATGTACCGGGCATTGTACTAGACTACACTCTATTAGACTTTCTTTCTTTTAAGAAAGAGCAACTCTGCACGGATATTAATTTTCATACCCGGTAATAATTTCAAGAAGCTTTCACATATCATTCAAAAAATGATGAGTCAAAGGTCCATATAAATATACACGTATTAACTAAGTAAAGTTTGAAGTAGAAACCGCCTACAAACCACTATCAAAACCTAGACGAGGAGTTAGGCTATTAGTAACAGAAAACGAGATCCATATAATCAAATAGTGCTAGTATTATAAACTGTGAACCAAATTTTACTGTATTTCCAAATTGTCATATAGAAGTGTCCCTAAAATATTTATACAAACCAAATGGAGATTTCATACAATATATATACTACGTGCATTCGGAGTATCAGTACAATAAAAGGTTTAATGAATAAAAGCTACACACATAACAATCACAATAATCTAAAAGTATATACAAAATTGATTGTGTTATTTACTCATAGGCGTGTGACAGTCAGAATATTTAAAGATAAATATAACATTATTCCTCAATACAATAATTACACTAGACACATTAAGACCTAATATTATATATTTTGTTGTCACAACCTATAAAGCAATGTAATAATATTTTGTCATCACTGTCTATTATATTGTTTGCTAATATGTAAGAACTGGTTGGCTTCACTATTATAATAATATATTATAAATTATGTTGCTTGTAATCTCCTGCTATAGGCTATTATCAACTTGCGTTCTTTTAGTTCCTCGTTTTCAGCGATGCTTTTCCTGTCCCAGTATTCAGAAATTCATTTCGTCACCATGTCATCTTCAGACTCTCACAAGAACCTAGATTAAATATATAATTTATAATAATTAAGTTCAAATATTAATAATTGGTTAGGTTATAAGTAATTACTGTTTATAGCTGGGAGATAACTAAATGGTGTATGCAGCTGGAGGGCTGTGAAGTCAGTGAGAGATATTAATAGACTAACTTATGTATTTCAGTGCTTCTCACTTCACGTAGGAGGTAACTGGAATTTCATACGAAAACCAGGCAAAGGAGGCAAACAAATGCACATACAATTTAAAATGAAATTTCTGAACTAGCTAGAATTCAGAATAATTATGTGTTTCTCATGAAAACGCCATATGAACTTTCATGATCAAATAGAATACGGATTAATATCACGTTGAAAGTAGTGAGAGAATTATGTTCTTCAAAATAAAATATAACTTTATATTGTAGTAAAACTACATATTTATAGAAAATGTAAGTTAATAACGTTTACTACCAATTTCCCACTCCTGTATATTTGGTATGGAATGTTTTCTTTTATCCACACTGATTATACCAAATATTCTTCTTAGGTGTCAGCACACGTTCAATTGGTTCATACCGTACTAGGATTTGAAATGAAGGAGGAGATAAAAAAAGGTTTTCGAACAGCCCATACTCCATCTGATGGTGCTCACGAGGTTGAAATGGTAGAAATAAAACCACTACTTCATGGACAAATTCCGTCAAGACTATCTTACTAGGTGATGTTTCGTCCAAGGAATAAAACATTTGTGAGGTAGAGTTAGTTAGTGAGAGAGTGGTACAAGTCGAAATACAGTCAAGTAATTTTGGTGTATATGGAGTTAGGTGATGTCATCACTAAGTATTTTTTATTGCGTCTAGTATATATAAGTTCTATTTTAGTAGGATTTTTAAAAAATAGTTCATTGCAAATGAACATTTCCCCACCTCATTTTATATGAATTTATATCATTTTCGGTATACAATTTCTAAGGATATATCGTTCTTACAATACTGTAATAGATTAATCGAAAATGAAAAGTGGTTTCCCTTATTTTCTATGGTCTTCATTTCTTCTCAATTACTACATAGTGATTCAATGGATGAATTAATTTGTTAATACGAAATGTCCAAGCTTCATAGACAAAAAGAAGTACCACTTGCTTTTATTTATATTTATAACTGCTTGGAAATAAAATCACAAGATTTTCTCATAAAATTAGTCAAGTACCCATAATATGCTTGTAGTGATTCACAGCTTTTCCACCATCAAGCAGAAAACTAACTCAAACTCGCTCTATGTGTTTATTATTAATGCATAATTATTATGAAATTTAATTGTTTAAAATGACATACAGAAGTACCAAAATAAAATTACATTATCATTATAAGTAAAGTACTGAAGCTATGAATAAAACTGGCCTGGGATCGTTCCTGGGAACCTTCACTCTATGTGGTAGTCTGTCAAAGAATTTGTTGAAACAGCGTTCTCTAATCGATGACTTAAATTGAAATTGCTAAGATTAAATTTTAAGAAAAGCCTTATTTTTCACTCTGTCAAGCAAGAGTAGTCAAATGAAATACGGTACAGCAGAAGATATGACATTTGACAATAATATAAGGATATTGAAATTATTATTCAAGGTCTTTCTTCAAGGATTCCTGATTTTGAAAGCATTAAAGAGAAACCGTCTCATTTTAACGATCCCTTACAATTACAATTACAATTTATTGTTCCAAATTACACGAAAAATACATAAAAAAAAGTTGATACACCACCCGAAGAAGCAGAGCTTGTGTTCGAGGGTGGTTCAGTTCAATATATTAGAAAAAACTTATACTGAACTTGAAAGTGAACTTCGAAGATCACCTATCACTGAAATTCAACTACTGTATGTGATTTTCAAACTGATGCAAATCTTCAAACCAAAACATAAAAAATTAAATGATTTTTTAATCACCATTCAAATGACAAGCTTCCCCTACTGAGAGATTTTAGTCAACAGATCATATCTATATTTGCAAACACATAGTAGTCCAGTCAATGATTGCTCAAAAAGAGATGTAGAGGGAAATGGAAGGAACACAATTTTTTACTTTGGGACTTTGTTTGGACTAGTTAGGAGGTAAACATACTAAAAGTCCTCACTCCTAGGAGGTGAGCGGGGGGCAGGGGGGCCCTTAGAAGATCCCTTTTCTCGGTTTTTCGCTTATATCTCGGAAACTATGGGTCCTAGCGATAATATTGCTCTATATAAAATTAAAGCTGACCAAATGGTCCACACGATTGATTCTGTTAATGTTTTCGCTATCTCTTCTAGTTTCCGAGATATCCGCGCTCAAAGGTAGGTAATTTTGAAAAAAAATAAAATTGCCTCGTGTTTTTTGCCATATGTCATTAGCTAACTCTTCGGCCCTTCATCCAACGAAAAAGTCATAACAAAGAAAGTTGTAGAGAATTAAATGTCCTTCAAGAATACATGATATTTTGCGTTTTATCTTTAACCGTTCATACGTTAAAGCAATTTTAACTTTATGTGTAAATTCCGGGATTTTGCAGAAAAACTTAACTTTCGTATTTTCCGTTATTTATCTGCTCTAACTCTATATTAAAACGTATATATAAATATTTATATGCATAAATAGTATGCACTATATGTAAGTTGTACACAAAGGAATTAATATGCATATATGTATTTTATAATAAATTTTCAAATAACATATATGCCTATGCATAGTCCAGTCAATGAATGAATGGAGGGAAATGGAACACAATTTTTTACTTTGAGACTTTGTTTGGACTAGTTAGAAGTTAAACATATTAAAAACCCTCCCTCCTAGGTGGTGAGCCGGGGGCAGGGGGTCCGTAGAAGGTCCCTTTTTTCGGTTTTTCTTTTATATCTCAGATACTATGGTTATTTGGCAAAGAGGTTCCACGATATCTGCAATTTGTGATGGGTATGCCAATTTTGTGAACAGTCACTATCGTGGAAGGAGTATCTCTGTAGTGTTTGATGGGTACACAAGCTCATCCTCAAGTACAAAGGTCGCTGAGCAGCAAAGGCGGTACCGTCTCAGCATGTCAGCCGACATACACTTCAATCAGGAGACAGTCATAACTGTGAAGCAGGAAGACTTCCTGTCAAATGCTCAAAACAAAAGTCGGCTGATTAAGATGCTGGAGGTCACACTACAGGCACATGGAGTCAGAACCCTTCAAGCACAGAATGATGCGGATGTCATCAGTGTAGACACGGCTGTGGAGTTGTCACGTACCACTGCTGTAGCTGTTGTTGGTGAGGATGTCGAGCTAACAGTCCTGTTGATGGCCAAAACACCTGGTGGCCAGGACATAAATTTCGTCAAGCCTGGACGTGGAAACATAAAACATACACTGTTTTCTACCCAGGAGCTTCAGACCCAGGGGCTGCGAGACATACTATTTCTACATGCCTTCACTGGGTGCGATACCACCTCAGCAGCCTTCCGAAAGAGTAAGCTGGGATTTCTCAAACTGTATTTGAAGTCTCCAGATGTCCAGGGAGCAGCTGCAGTTTTCTCAGACCCTTCCTCAACAAAGGATGATATAGAGGAAGCTGGGAAAAAGTGTATTTTGAGGTGGTACGGGGCCCCACCTAAAGAGAAATCTCTAAACGCTTACCGTTGCCAATCCTTCGTAAAATCGGTAGCCAATATCAAACCAGACATCTCATGCCTCCCACCAACTGAGGGGGCAGCGAAACAACATTCTCTGAGGACATATCACCAAGTCCAGATGTGGTTTGGTCATGAGTGCCTCCTCAGATGTATGGGTGGGAGTTAACCACCAACAAATTTCTATCCCCGGTGCACAGTGAGCAGCAGGCTGCACCGGATGAAATATTAAAATCTATTTTTTGTCGGTGCACAAAGGATTGTGCCACCACCAAATGCGGAATAAGAAAAGCATCTCTCAAGTGTTCCCCTACGTGCCAAAACTGCCAGGGGAACTGTCTTAATTGGGGGGCCCCGCTTGGACAATGTGGATGAAGAACTCGACATTGATCCTCCGCCAGTTATCCAAGAAGATGTATCTACGGATGTATCTTTCTCTACGGATAAAGAAGAAACCGACGCAGAACCCACCCCAGAACCAAGTTCCCATGACCAGCCAGGACCATCCTGCTCCAAGAGAGTCAGGAATATATAATAATTATTTTACTATAAGGTGTAAATATATTATTAAATTAAACGTAACGCAGTTTCAAAGAAACATTTACGAGTTAATGTGTTAATAAAAAAGTTATGTACAAATTGTTCTTGACTCTGGAATCACCCTACCCCAATGCCTTTGCGGAGCGAATATACAGTTTATATATATTATGTTAACTGTGTATTATATATTATATACATTGAATACAAGTATTATTGCCTATGAAGGGGGTTATTATGGCTCCAAAATAACAATAAAGATTCAGCGATCCTCGATAAATTGTCAACTTTGAGTACTATCAGAGATTTTGATCATATATATAGTAATTGCATTTATGTAGGGGTAGGAGGTGGAGCTCCCAAAGTGGTTCCATTAGATTCGGGGTGTGGAAAATAGTATTAAACTACACCAAATAATATTAATTTTGAAAATATAGTATAAATACTTTTATACACATATAATTTCTTTATGTGCCACATATATAGTATATACTATGTATACATATAAATATATACATATAACTATATATCATACGTGTATATTGGATTTTATATAGAGTTTGAGCCGTGGAACAACGGAAAATACACAAGTTAAGGATTTTCTACAATATCCCGGAATTTATACATAAAGTTAAAATTGCTTTAAGGTTTGAACGGTTGAAGATAAAGTGCAAAGTATCATACATTCTTAAAGGACATTTAATTCTCTACAACTTTCTTCCTTATGACTTTTTTGTAGGACGAAGGGCCGAAGAGTTAGCTAATGACATATGGCAAAAAACGCAAGGCAATTTTTTTTTTCAAAATTAGCTAACTTTGAGGGCGGATATTTCGGAAACCAGGTCAGATAGCGAAAAAATTAATAGAATCAATCTTGTGGACCATTTTGTCAGCTTTAATTTTGTTTAGAGCAATATTATCGCTAGGACCCATAGTTCCCGAGATATAAGCGAAAAACTGAAAAAAGGGATCGTCTGAGGGCCCCCCTGCCGCCCGCTCACCTCCTAGGAGTGAGGACTTTTAGTATGTTTACCTCCTAACTAGTCCAAACAAAGTCCCAAAGTCAAAAATTGTGTTCCTTCCATTTCCCTCTACAACTTTTCATTGACTGGACTATAGGTCTACCTACGTGAAAGTGACATTTCGAATGTGAAATTTATCAAATATAGGTACAGAACTTGCCTCAGTGAGTATTCTATGTTACACCTGATGAGATTAGGAACGATGTGGTAGGTCAGTTCACTTTTCTCTCAAATCTTAATACTGTTATTTTCATTGAAATAATGAACTTGAATGACAGAAAACTATATTTTATAAAACAAACATATTTTAAAATCAAGACCTATCAATGAAGCAGTAATAACTATAATAATTTTCATGGCTGATTTTTCTAAGTGAAAAGTTAGTACGAATCAAACTTAAGTAATTTTGTTTCGGCCCTCTAAAATGTCTAAGTAAATTTGGCCCCCAGTTCTTCTGAAATTTGACAAGACTGCATTAGATCACCATAATATTAAAAACCGTCATTTTTATCTGATTCTGCTTTACAGCAGGTAAACGGTAAATGGTAAATGGTAATTTCAACTATGAACTATAGGCATACATATGAGTATTTTGAGATAAGGATAAGAAAAAAATATTTACATATTCGATCAACATAATATTTAAAATAATAATTTTAACTGCTTCATTATACTTATTTTACTATTGGAATTAGTATTAATCTACAAGTCTTCTTATATATTTCAAATGTTTATGTTTCAAAGAAAATAACTTAAGCATCTCCTAGATTTTTACCATTACTCTTATAATTTTAATAACATAGGATTTTACAACACATGTGATATCTTCAAGTTGAAAGCTTAATCGAGATCAGATTCTCTTATCCACCTATTCTGTATCACGAACTCAAAATATCTTTGATAAGGAAAATGAACATGTAAACTTTAGCCTCACCTTCGAAGTCATGAAAGCTAATACACCGTTTCCCCGTATATCGGTGCTAGTTATTTCTGGAAACAAGCTTTTAAAGCGGCGTTACGCAACAAGGAAGTAGTATCAGTAGTTTGCAACTCGCAACACATTTCCGCTATGGCAACATTGCGTCCAGATGGGAGTCCCTTACTGCTTAGTTCTGGTAGTAATGTTCAAATTATTAGGCGTCCAGCTGCACTCTTACACTTTGACTCTAATAAAAGGATGAAACATTTGTGTATTCAAAATATCGCATTATATCCCATTACACATTATACATAGATGATAGCTTGAGAAGTTAAATTTCATTTAAGAGTTGCTGACTGATTAGCAAAATGCTGTATTAAATTTTGGAAGCTTTGAAATTTTTGTAGTGCAAATTACAATTTGGTTATATATCAGCTTAGTTTCTGCGAAGTTGATTTGCTTATGGACTAACGGACACCGGATTATGCTTTTAATCTCTTTCTATATTCATTCTACCATCCATTGGTTTTGAACAGAATATCATGTTGTAAAGGACATGTTTTCATATTAAAGAATATAGTTAACCTTTAATGTTAGTAGGCTATCACAAAAATATGTTTTTAATTAGTAGAAAAGGTCAGAAACATTTAGATTCATCTTGTGTAGTTATATTAAATCTAACGTTCATACAATTATTACAAATGAACTCACATAATTCCTTTTGGCTCACTGTTGGATTAGTTATATTATATTCAGGGTTGTTTAGGCCTATTCTTTAATAAACTTACCGCACAGCTTATGATATAAGGGATGGGGCATGTCATGGCAACTATTTTTTCTTTTGAAACAAACAAATGAAAGGGAGGGATACAGAATGTATGTATATGCAGACTATGGCTACTAGATGTAGGGCAGCGAAGGAAACAAACACCATAAACATATATTCACGACGGCATCGTGCCACTCTAGTGTGTTGCGGAAGTTGGAAGCATGAAAACATACACACACCCACTCCATGGTCCCTTAAAGTTCGCATTATTCCTAAAGCTTCCATCAGTTCTTTGTGGTATTTTATGGTATTTCTCTATTGATTGACTATTCTGACGTAAGAATGCTGTCTACATCTTGTCATGTCCATTCCGCACGCGGGTGACTCACAACTAAATGAACATCGCCTCTATTCGTATAACTGTGTATCACAATGCTACCAAATGATGTGCCACATTCTCCCTTGACATACAGTATATAATGGTACCTTGAGCCTTGCTTTGAGATAAAAACTAGTTGCCAGTAGGCCTACATATGCTCCATCCCTCATATATTCTGCATTGACCCAGTCTTTGAATATTAGCACACATGCATAATTTATTTAATAAGTTAATTTAATAAATTTAACAAAATTAAAGTAACCAATGTCGTGCTCCATTTGTTCTTTTATTGGTCTACACCGTAAAACAGAGAGACAGTAAAAACAAAGTGCAAATCTGAACTCCCACTCATTCAGGTAATGCTAACCGATCAATTACTGTCTTTACTTCATGACCAAAATGCTACTTAGATCATATCATTACGTGCACTACATAAAACCATAAATATAATAAACGCTACTCTGAAATATTTTCAACCTCAGAACATTTCAGACACTTCAAATCTAGGCGGTATACGTTCCATTATTTGCAGAATTTTTCTCCAAAGGACACTAAGGGTGGCGTGCACCAAACTCATGCCATTTACTCTTTTAGTAAGCCTTACTTCTTTAGTTCTAACTACTTTAGTAAGCTACTCTTTTAGTAACCGTACTCTTTTAGTAAGGACGGCGTGCACCAACCAGGAGTAAACTAAACTCGGCGGCTTTCAACATAGAGGAATGTACTAAAGAAGTAAAAATTTTATTTACTCCCAGAGTAAATGAACTTACTCCACAAGTGGTGGAGAGCACCAACACGGAGTACGTTACTAACGTAGTAAGTTGTGGAGTAAATAAGGCCAATATTTACTCCTACTCAGGGGGTGGAGTAAGTTGTGTAGTAAGTGTGTTCTGTGGCATTTGCGTGAGTTATGAGTTACATATCACATTAAATGGATTACATAGTTCAAACTGAGGATAAGTTATTGAGATGAAGAAGGTTGTATACCAAAAATGAGAGTTGTGGCAGGTGATTTAATAAATATTAAGCGAACCATACCTAGTAGGGCATTTAATAACGTAAATAATTAAGCTCATAAATCCTTACATGAAATTTTGGCGTTTGGAAGAAACGATGTCAGATTCTCACTACATCCATGTGATTTCAGCCAGTCAAATGTGGAAATATCATTGCGGAGAGCGATCTAGCTAGGAAGACGTCCACCAAAGGTGAGGGGAAGAGTGAGTGGAAGGGACGTTTGCATTGCACGGTACAAGGAGCTCATGTGCTCTTAAATATCTTCCCAGCTGGATCGGCCTTTAGATGTTGCAGTTCTCCCTAGCTTTGGGTCAGAAAACGACGATGTATTTCAAGCTAATCATATGGATACAGATATCGGCGAGGTATAGTACATTCCAATAAATGAAAGCCTCCGTTCTTGGAGCTACCCAGAAAACACTTCCCCCTGCTACTTAACCATAGAATTACTGAACAATAGGTGATTCTCATTGTTAAACGATTTAATGTAATTATTGTAAATTAATTTTATTACATTACACTTCTATAGCTTAACTTAAAGCACAACATTGCGAATGCCAGATTATAATAATAATTATAAGAGCTAAAAGTTCAATAGTTGCACCCGCAGTGTTAATGAATAATATGTCCTTTTTTCTAACCCAGGTGTAAAAATGTCCACACAGGCCACATCGGAAGAAAATTTGACTGACTCTGGGATTAGCGTACATTGAGAAGGGGACACATTGTAAAACCATTCCTTAAAGACTCCCCAAGTCTCGAATGGTGGAGTGAGACGAGACTTTCATGTTTGGGAATAAACTATAACGGATGCTGCAGGTCTATAGTATGCTGCTAACTATTTAATTAACCCTGTGGACAGGAAAGTGAGAAGCATTATAAACTAAATAGAAAAAAAAATGCCAACATGAGTGCCGAAAGAAAATTTTAAGGAGGGGCCCGGAGGTTGAAGCTGCACAGGATCTAGAGAAGTAGTCACTGAAATTATTTTTAAACACACAACCATCTACATAATTATTATTGGAGTTCATAGCTTCCGAAATATTGTACCGCCATTTTTTTTTTAAATATTACATTTGTCAGTTGTAATATTATTATTTTTATAAGGTAATATTTTTTAAGTAAATGTTCTGTGCATTTGAAAAAGGACAGAAACATAATGCCCCTTATTAGTTTTGTTATCCTTTTTATCCCCCCTTTTTCATGATTTTGTGTAATACTTCTTATTAATATTGTTAAACAGTCAATAAGTATTAATAATTCATTATAGTGAGATTTATGATAAACAACTATAGAATAATTGATTTATCATTTTTGGGGAAGAATATGTAACTTTAGGAAGTATAAATATTTTAATATATTTTAGAACTTTATTATTCTTATGAGAGAAATAATTATAATATTGACAGTGAATCAATTATGAAAATCAACTGGAAATTCCAATTGTTTGCATTATAATACAGAAATAGGTTGCACAAAAATTGTAATCACAGTACCCATACGTAGGCTACTAAACTGAAAATACTCAATTGAAGGAATTAAAATTAGTAATGAATAAAACATTACTATTAGACCTATTTTAAAACATGAAGATTGTCATTAGTAATATTTGGAACAACCCAAATTCATATTCATTGTTTCAGCGAACCTGTCCTTTTCATTATCTGGCACTTGAATAATACTGGCAATTGAAATGCACGTGTTCTGCTGCGCTGCACTAACGTTTCTGCTCGGTTCTGCGCAGAATTCGACTACTTCTTTAGTAAAAATCGCTTACTACTTTAGTAACAACTAAAGAAGTAACTATCAATTGAGCTCTCCAACACCAACTAAAAGAGTAAGTTACTAAAAGAGTAGCACTAAAGTAGTAAATTTAGGAAGGGAACCTTACGTAACAAAAACCGGTTTGTCTGTCTCACTCTAGCACATACATTAGTATGACTTAAGAGTGAGACAGATGTACTGGTTCTTGTATACTCCAGGTCTCCGTCTTAAATTTACTACTTTAGTAAGATTTACTCCTGGATGGTGCACGCCACCCTTAGTATTTCATTTCATTCATACCTTCTTTCTTTCTTTCTTTCTTTCTCTCTTTCTTTTTTCATAGGTTCGTTTTTCCTCCCATAATTATTTTCTTCTTCAACTCTGCTACAGAACTACAAATTTATACATGAATATATAAATTTCTCTGTTATAACTCATTGTCGGATGTAGGACTTGAACGATTCTGTTACAGGCTATTGTTATATTAAGAAGCTTTACTTCCAGAAAAGGCACCTTGATGTCTGCGAGTTGTGAGAAGAATGCGAAGCACTTGGGAGAGGCAAAGTAAAAGACACACATTATTCAGAACTAGTTAAATGTCAGATGCACTCCACGGGAAACGAGCAAGTAACCTACTCCATTGACCGCATTGCGTGAATGTGCGTTCACGCAACACACAAAGATGAAATTTTCGCAAGGCAAAACTTAACAGCCAAGAAGTTGTAATAAACTGCTTCCGAGAAATGTTATAAACAATTTTAAAAATGAAAAGTGGTAGTAAGAGAAAGTCACAGACACGATTCAAGTCACATTCAAGAAAAATAACTAACCCAAATTTAAATTTAGATTTGTTATGATTCTGGTTTTCGATTTATTCATGTTCATGCGCACATTAAAACTGGAATAGGACACCGAATTCATCAGAACGGAATACTTCCTCTACTTGTAGAATATAGGCCTATAATAATGTAGAGATAGTAGAAATGTTTTGCCGTAACATAAAAGGATTTAAGAATTCCCTATTAAATTTATTACTTTAGGGGATAAATAAAGGTCTAAGGATTAGATAATACATTTTTCAGTTTGTAACAGTTCTGTTGGAATGGTTAACATTCGAAAAAGTATTATTAGTAGTCCTCGAGAAAGACGATTCTGACTTCATTATGTTACCCCATGTATTTATAAAATGCGTCAATCCATCAAAAGGCAAACAAGTTTTCCCGGATGCATATATAGAAGAAAGGAATGAATGAAAATAAGCCTTTCTCCCAAAAGCACAAGACTCATGTATTTAGTTCATTCATGCATGCTTGACGGCACCCAAAACTCGTTAAATGGTTACAGTAATGCAGATTTAAGCTCCATAGACCTCCCAGTACATAATCTAGTTTTACGGAGACATGAGTTTGATTGATTTTTTAACGAAGTAGTACCACTGTGTTTTTTCCTCAGAAAGTCAATGTTGGAATGGTTTGATATGAATGTAAAAGGGATGTAGGTTACATACAATATCAGTACGTCTAACAACAAAAAAACAAACAAAAAACAAACAAACAAAAAGTAGCAACTGGAAATATACTGTAATACTGGAATGTAAATCAGATATGCGTTATATAAAGTATATCATAATCTGATACGAGAAGACATAATTAGATAAGGATTCTCTGAAGAAGATTCTGTATTTCTCTACATATTTAGAGCAGCATTTTCTAAGTAGCCTATAACACCCAGTCAAGTCAAACTTCAAAACTTCTTTTCCAAAGTGATGGTAGGCCTATACTAATTTCTGGATGTAATTTCCTTTAAATATGTCAATATTTTTCCAATGAGAATTTTATGGAAAGGAATTTCATCAAACTGTTGCTGAATGTCAGTTTAGGCACATGATATCAAAACTTAAAGACGCTTGTGAAAGAGCAAAATATTTTTGATTTGGTATTTAGGATTACATTTCAGGATAAAAAATGATTCATCAATTAGGCACAGATAATCGTATTTAATATGAGGCTTGTACGATTAAATTCTGTGTCTAGGATAAATTATTTATAATGCTAATTAGTAGACATCGAGCATAAATACCTTTTTATTATCATGGGATTTTAAAACATTTAGACGGAAGTGTATAGTCTACAAAGCGAACCCTTCAAATCCCAGCCTCTGTCACCTGTTAAGCACTCCAAAATCAAATAGCATAAAGATTATTACAATTTTTCCTGGCAAACGTATCCGCGTATTTTAGTATTAAAAGAGACAAGGCAATTTCGTAATTCAGACCTAAGCCATGTAAATTAAGAATATTATTTATTTCTTTTGCCTGAAACAATCCCTAACTCGATAACGTATTATTATTTATACGGAAAATAATGAGGATTAGGGGTCAACAGAGTGTTTAGTTTCAAATCGTTAAGAGTTATTGATATCGTACTAATTAGGCAAAAAATTAAATTGGACTGGAATCTAACCTGGTGTTTCAGCTTAGTAGGCTACGCTAACGCTAAGATCGCTCAGCTTCCCAAAGGCCTATCCAGTTCTGTTCTAAATATTCTAATAACTTATATTTCCTCAGACATTAACACATCTACAATGTAAGACAGAGCATTTAACTTCAAGTTATTCCATTCATATGCCGCATACTTGATATTAACCAATAATAATGCCGACCAATCAACTATAAGATAAATCCTGATCATCTCAATTATTTTGCAAAAAACTAAATTGAAGTAGAAATACGTTGTTCAACAAATCATTATGGCAAAAAAAATTTGAAGACCCGAAAAGGGATTCAGTGGTAACTAAAACAACTTATGAGAACACAGCCCAAGGGTGAAATTCGAATATCGTTTAGATGTCCTTCACACTAAAAGTCGAGCCAATTAAGAGAGAAAATTTAGATATGTTAGACTAAAATTTTTCTGCGTTTTAGAAGCATCAGTTTCAGTAATAAATATCAATATCAAATCACTTACAGATGGCTTTGGCTATTTTTGTCATCATACCTCATACCTTGGAAATAAAAGCAACGCGATCGCTTGATTTTGTTAGTCCATCCTAGACGATTCATTTGTTTAGAGTGTCAAGGCCCACACACATATGACATTTTCAACCTACACGGAAGAAGGGTAATCAACCCTAAATATGGTCAAACATTGTTCGATTTGAACGAAACTCACTATACAGGGGTTTTCTGGGCCAAGGAACTCGAATCTGAGGTCGCTTTTACCAGGGGACGCTACCTAATCGTGGAATGCACTCCACGTGATTTAGGTGTTAATAATTATAATGATTTAACTATGCTCTTAATTTTTAGTTTTTAATTTTTCAAACAATTATCGCGGGGGAATTCGCGGGCACATGCGGGGACATGCGGGGACATGCTGTTTGTCTGTCTGTCCACGATGCCCATCGAAATCTACTGAACGCAGAGATCTGAAATTTTAAAGATAGATGGACTGAAAGGTGGGCGAATGCACCTCGAAGCCGAATTTGTAATTTTAGCTTTCGTTCGCGAGTTATGAGTGAAAAACTGGCAGAAAACGTGATTTTAGCGCTGTCGAAGCATCAGATTTCAGTAATACATTTCAATGTCAAATCAATCGCAGTTGGCTTTGGCTATTTTTGTCATACCGTGGAAATAAAAGCATCGCGATCGCTTGAATGTTGTAAGCCCACGCTGGTCGTTTCATTTGTTTAGAATGTCAAGGCCCGTAGACATATGAAATTTTCAACCTACACGGAAGAGGGATAATCAACATAGACCTAAATATGGTTAAACATTGTTCGATTTGGACGAAACTCACTATACAGGGATTTTCTGGGCCAAGGAACTCGAATCTGAGATCGCTTTTACCAGGCGACGCTATCTAATCGTAGTATGTAATTCACGTGATTTAGGTGTTAATAAATATAATGATTTAACTATTATGCTCTTAATTTTTAGTTTTTAATTTTTGAAATAATTATCGCGGGGGAAACCGCGGGCGCCTTTACCAGGCGACGCTATCTAATCGTGATATGTAGCCCACGTGATTTAGGTGTTAATAAATATAATGATTTAACTATTAGGGTTATGCTTTTAATTTTTAATTTTTTAAATAATTATCGCGGGCGAAGCCGCGGGCACATGCTAGTATTACATAAATATAAAATATTTAATCTTCTTCACAGTCTTTCTTTCTAAAACAAATATATAAATATAAAAGTATTTAATATTTTGAACAATGTCTCCTTTCCAAACAAGTTTTTAGTAATTGTAACAACTTACTAAAATTTATTTAATTTATTATTCTCTTATCTCTATATATATATAAAAGGCTTTGTCCTGACTGACTGAATGAATGACTGACTGACTGATTGACTGAATGACAGGAATCAACGTACAGCCTAAACTATAACAGGTAGAGACTTGGAATTTTGACAGTACCTTCGTTGCATAATGCAGGTGCTCACTAAGAAAGGATTTTGAAAAATTCTGATTCTAAATGCCAAAAATTAAATGTTTTTGAAAATACTTAATCCCTTTTTACATATAATTATCAATTCCAAATCACAGAATATATTGTTGCCAAATGGTATCAGGTGGGCTTGGAAAAAACAAATGAAATGCACTTTTGACAAATAAGAGAAGTTATCAAAATAATTCATGTTATAAATAAATATTACAGAATGAAATCCACTAAAATAACGGAATCACATAACTTTCTCTACCCTGGACATAGAGAAAACAAACGAGGTATGGTAATGTGTATATTATTATATTATATCGCAGGTTTTTGGAGAGAAAAGTATGAAAGTGATAATGCTTTCTGTTTAATTTCATCTCCAAAACGGTTTTATGGTAACATAAGAGTGGGAAATTTCCCGCCTCGATATTACAATTTTATGTTACTGGAATTTCTGTTTCTTCTTATTTAAACCTCTACCAGGCTTGCTGTGCACTGTACAAGCGATGGGATGCAAAATTCTAGATCCTCTATGAGCCATAAAAAACTATATCAAGCGTTTTCTGAGGGAATAGTTTGAGTGTAATAAGTCGTTCTTCCTATTTCAAATTATAAATGCCTATATAAGGACCTAGAATTTAAAATTGAAAATCCTTCATAAGTTAATTTCCAATTACAAAATACAAAACCCGGGCGAGCCGGGTCTTTTAAGCTAGTTAGTCTATAGACTAAATGGCATGTTATTTTGATTTTTCAATGCTTATTTAATTTTCTTAGGTTACTAGTTTATTTTCACCAGTGGCTATTGGAACGTAAATTTTACTTTTTTAATTCCTAAACAGTCTACCGCTGTGGCGAAGGGGATGCGTTCGCTCTCCTCAAGCAGCGAGCCCGGTTCGATTCCAGGTCAGGCCAGTTTCATTGGAGAAGATTTTTCTCACCTGTGAGGCTATGTAGGGAAACTTTATGCCCTTGTGGTCCCCGGACATCATCTGGCCACCATTATCACCTTCATCCCATCCTCTCCTTCTTCGGCATGAGTGTGTATTCAACTGGCTTGTCTTGTCATAAGTGTTCGTGTTGCCTAGATGTTGGCCCCGGAATTGGGCTGATCATCTATTACGAAAGCCCTCCATGTTCTTGTCCTTTCATAAAAGTACTATGTCATCCAAAGGTGATCTTTCTGCCGGCCCAGTAAAGCCCGGGCGGCATGGGCCGCACAAACGTCCTTGCGCGGGTCAGGTTACACTAAGAAGAATATGAGAGTTCCTGCACTTCTAATTGCAGAAGAGTCCCGCTAATCCGGACTAGATAGGACCGGACCCTGTCCGCATCACCGAAAGTCCAGATTAAAGGTAATTTGCCCTAAAATGCTTGTACTGCACCGTAATACACCGCAATACAACTTAATTTTAGTTTTAATACCACAGTATACATAAACCTAAGTTTTTGACCTATGAACTGATGTAGGATTAACAACAAAAAATCTTTGTCATTAAAATTGAAAATTTATTGATTGTTGAGTGCAAAAGATCCGTCAGAATTATCCGGATGCCCGGATTAGTGGGACTCTACTGTATTATCAGTTTCTGTGTCAATTTTTAAAGTCCTTAAGTAGTATGGTTTTGTGACTGACGTCACAGGTGGAATGTGGAATGAGAGGGGAAACGGGTCACGTGACAGGAGGCGGTGGAGGGGAGGGCGGATTGATGACGTCACAAGTGGGCGTGGCCTATGACGTCACAAGTGGGCGTGGCTATGACGTCAGTGGCGGATTGTATGACGTCACAAGTGGGCGTGGCAATAACCACGTGATTCAAAATGGCGTCCATTCCGGTTCCTATTGCAAATGGCGGCGGTTCCGGTTCCTATTTCAAATGGCGTACGAAGCGCGAAATTTAAAATTTGGGAATTTATAATATAATTGGTTACGTTTCCGGCGCGAAATTCAAAATTTGGTAATTCATAATGAAAATGGCTACGTTTCCGGTTCCTATTTCAAATGGCGGATGGTGGGAAATTTAAAATTTGTATATTTCTAGATGGCGGTTGATTTGAAAATTGCAAAAGGTGGAAATTGGATATTACAATTGCAAATGGCGGATGGTGGGAAATTTAAAGTTTCTATATTGGTAGATGACAGGTGGAATGTTTTACAATATGGCGGCATCGCTTACGTCATCAGAGGAATGGTAGGATTAGATCATGTGACAGGTGGAATGATTTATGACGTCACTTCTTATACGTCACAAGTGGAATAAGAGGGGAAGGTGGAATGTTTTTATGACGTCACAAGTGGAATGAGAGGGGAAGGTGGAATGCTTTTATGACGTCACAAGTGGAATGACTACGTCATCATTCAACATGGCGGCATCGCTTACGTCACAAGTGGAATAAGAGGGGAAGGTGGAATGTTTTTATGACGTCACAAGTGGAATGAGAGGGGAAGGTGGAATGCTTTTATGACGTCACAAGTGGAATGACTACGTCATAATTCAACATGGCGGCATCGCTTACGTCATCAGAGGATTGGGAGGATTAGATCATGTGATAGGTGGAATGATTTATGACGTCACAGCAGATTTTAATCTTTATGTCTTTTTAGCATGGAAGCATATAGATCACGAAGCGTAAATGCAACGTTATCAGTTTTCTGTAAGATGATTATTTTTCTAAAACCTAGCGACTTAGCCTATAGTAAATGTGGTCGATGCGTAAGGCTTACAACCATGCCGACAATCTGGACCTCCTAATTTATTATTATTGTTATTATTAGTTGGAAATGTAGAGAAGCGTTATTTTATTCCATCAAGTATTTTTTATAAATATGGTAGCCATCGTCTTAAAACTATATTTTGTCATAAGATGATAATCCTAGCCCAGGGGGGTTAACTCAGCTTCTGGCTTACAAGTTAAATCAATATATTTTACTATTAATCTTCAAACCCCCCAGTATAATGTTGGAATAATATTATGTTAATAATTACAGGTTTTTTTATAATGCCGATACAGAAAGCCAGTGAATGTTTTAATCATATGCGTACAGAGATTTGCTTAGGTAGCAGTTGTATCATCTCGCTCTCCATGCCTGTTATCTGCAACACTCATATAACGCTGTACGCTTATCGCTCGCTAACTTACAACTTCATTCATTGCGAATTATCTCTTTAAATGTCTAGCATAACACTGCAATACCTTTAAATTTTAAAAAATGATGTATGACTGAACCTTTAAATTTTAAAATGAAGTATAACTATTTTGATATTCATCACCATTCTATTGGAGTATATTGTAATATTCCAACGCTGAGTGGTAGTGAGTTCGATCCACGGTCAGTAATAACATATAAGTTCTATATTATACACACATTGCATGAAAATGAATATATTGTTTCAGAAAAGCGCTGACAGAAATAAATATCAGATTTCCACGTTGCGAGATTGTAGGAAAATAAATATTTTATTTCCGCTGCCTTATATTGTTTCAGAAAAGTGCTGAATGGAATTAAATATCGGATATCTGCTAATTTCACCGGAAATGATTATATTTCGCATACGTTATCGATTTAATGTGTGAATTCACGAACGTGTGGATGAAAAGCAAAATATCTAATTACTGCTGACTTAAACTTTAGCGTATATTTACCAAGTCGTGAGGCTAGACAGCATTTTTTTAAACTCCAATCATTCCATTGGTGTAAAATATATTTCTCCTGTTGCGAGCCTATTTCAAAGCATCATTATATAAACCAAGAACATGCATCGATAGTCTTAATCATACTTGTATATGTAACGATTGTGAATATTCTCATTCTATAAAACTTCGCCATGGCACCTAACCATAACAACCATCACTTGTACGAGATCCCAGATCAGGTGTTTATCATACCCGATGAGGAACCACCAACCAACCAACGCAGCCTAACCCTCCAGAGTTCTTCAACATTAAGTTGTACAACGTAGAGGGACATCACACCGCTGATTTAGAGTTTGGTGTGGTTTCGGTAAGAATCTACAGCGTGGACCACAGCCCCGAGACATCTGTACTTCTACCATGTAAAAACACTCATTTTGAGAGTGCAGGGGATGATGTGACACACATTCAGGCCCATCACGATGAGGTCTGCGATGGACAACAACATTTTCACCGCTGTCGAACCACCAAAGATGGCTTCTTCAGCACATGGTCGTGGCGTTGCAGCCAGAGCTGTCCTCTGTTCGAGAGGATCCAAAAAGCTGTAAGTACTAATATCATTACTCAATACATTTATTGTAAAGCCCGTTCTTACTATGTCCAGTTAAGTAGGAGTAAATGTTTGGATAAGTTTATAGTACGAGATGTTTTCAAATGACGTTATTAGCTCTTACCATAACTTATTAAAATACATTATATATAGGCTTATATATTTTATATATTACGCTTATTATTCAATTCCTGTTAAAATCTAAAAGTTAAACTATTTTCTAAAGAATAACGAAGAATGAAATCCTCCTCAAGTAAAGTGTTTGTAAAAATGAAAAGAAAGTTACAACGTTTCTAACCTCACCCCCCGAAGGATATAAAACCCAAATATAATCTGATGTACGTGTAGAGGAAGTAAACAGTAAATTAAGTAACTGTTCAAACTTTCATAATAGTTCGATCTAGTTTTCATTACATTTTTTATCTTTTTACTTATATTGACATTGTTCTTCATCACCATTATCATTACGGAAGAAGCTAACTAATTTTACATCTACACTTTAATTCAGTTCGCGAGAAGTATAACCTCGAAAAATCCTTCGTTAGAAGTTTACTTGTGCATTTTCCTATAGTAAAGATTACTCTCAGTTAAGAGATTTTTACCAACAGTTATCGCCTAACCAAATATTACAAAATCGAACTATCAATAAAGTAACCGTAAAAGTAGCCATAATTATTTTACTGGAGGTGGTAATAACGGTCCTTAATATCATAACATATTGCTTATAGTGTTTATATTTTTTTCAGATGACGGAAGCCTTCTTCCACGATGGCCACTGCAGCCAGTGAACTGTACATCGTCCACTAATATATATTGGGTCTTGTTTAAAATTTTGTAGTAATACAAATAAATATCTAGTGAGAACAAAATCTGTGTCAGCCACAAGTAATTGAAACCAGAGCTATATTTCTATCCTGATATTATTTCTTCATACTTCCTTTTTGTTTCAAAAGTATTACTCTTTACACATTTCCACCACTAATTCAATATTCTATGTCTTCCGAGGCATACTCGTTAATGTATTAAAGTCATAGAGTTTTATCTAATTTTCAACATGTATAAATTATTATCTTAACTTATTACTACTATTTTCCTTCATTTTTTGATTGTTATCACAAAATTTACATCCAAGTGAGGTACTCTTCACTTTCCGCTTTTCCTATATTATATCACATGCTTTATTTATTTATTTATTTATTCAAAATCTTAACATCAGTAGAGTAAGAAGTAAAATATGTATTATCAAGAAATCTTTTTCGTTACAACTTCAACAGAATTTTTTCATCTCATAATGTATGCAAAAGTTCAGTCTCATCCTTAAATTATATTCCAAATCCATTTCCCTCATTACATAACCTTCCATCAAGATGATTATTTATTTATCAAGTCATCAAATATCAAAAAAGTTAAAAAAATCTATTTAATTAATTATAATCATTGAATTTTAGCTAATTTGTGACATCATATGTGAAATATTTTTCTTAGCTTCTGGTAATATGCACATTATATTTTATGTATCAAATGATTATGCAAATATCAGAGTCAAGAAAATAACATACATCTTCTAGCATATAGAGAGTAAGTTTCACAACGCAAAACGTACACGTGAGAAGGTAATGATTAGTCAGCAAAGTATATCAGGATCCAAGTCTCTATACCGTACACCTTCATTAAGGAAAAAATATATCGCGTATAATTTTCATAATAAGCATTTATATTTTGCATGCTTTTTCCCTAACGTCCTGATTATAATATTCAATTAGATATAAGTTACCATAGCTATGTTATCAATACAATGTTGAGGTTCAGGTTTTACATCTGCTTCATGTATGAAACTTGGAAATAAGACTTAGATAACGCATAAATTTCATAACCTGTTCATGTTTCGCGGCACCTAATAGTTATTGGTAATATTGTTTTAAATTTAAAGTCATTGTATCCGTTAGTCTTCACAATATTTCATTTTACTTTTTCGGTTATGGTCGTTCTATATATTACATTTTCTACTTTAGTTCTACTATTGAGCCTCTTTGACAAAGGCAATTACTTACTTTATCTCATTATAACATATACTAAGAAACCTTATTTTTAGGTAGTAAAGAAGAGGAAGACCTAAATGAATGAATAAAACCAAAGTGATAAAAGCACAATCTTTTGTAAGTTATTTCATAACTAGATTTTCTCACGTTTGACAAAGTCCAGTTTTCCCTAACCTCTCCTATTCCTATTTCCTAGGACGAGGGACTGTGAAATAAAAAACACATCTCAGGATTATAGAATTTTATTCATTTTATTACATTCATACTGGGATTTCATCCACAGCGTAAGTACATTAACATTTTACAATGTGCATTTCATATTAGACTCATTATGAAAAAGTCATTTGGTTTCACAGTCTCTTAATTCGTCAAGCTTTGGAACACTAAGATCGTTCATGTTTATAACAGATCTCTGCAAAAGTTTACAATGAAGAACATCTACACTTTCAAGAACAGGCTTCAAATCATCGTAGTATAAGTATCCCTCTACCACAGAACTATATGGATGTAAGATTCGATGTGCTACAACTTTACATCTAGGTAAATGTGTTTATGCAGTCAGAGAACAAAATGTACAATTCTACCATCCACCGATGTAAACATGATAAAATCGCTTTTCTTAAGTAGAGAGTGGGAAGGTTTTTGATAGTACGACTCTGGCATTCCAGTTTATAAAGTATTCAATACGCTCCAGTCTTATTGTCTACGATCGAACCAATGTATGAAACTCTTACGTAATCGCAGTCATTCTATGATTTTTCCCCCCCGCAATACAGATATGATTTCTTGTATCTCGCTGTGATGAGAATAAATCCCTGCCGCAGATGAGGATACAAGAATACGTAATCTATCAATGAGATCATTCGGATCATGCCAGCATTTATAGTCACATTTACGATTCGTATGTACTTCTCCTGTATGGTGCGACGAAGCCTCGTTGGAAGAGTCGAAATCTTGTTCTTCTATTTCAACATCATCTTGTTCTTCCTCTTCTTCTTCTTCTTCTTCCTTATCCTCTTCAGGAAATAATTTCGTATTGACTTGTAGATATTTGTGAGTATTATCTCTTCGAATGTTTTCGCTTTCGTCATAATTTACTTTGTGCGCGCTAGTTTTTTTTCAAAATCTCCTTATACATGGCTAAGTCATAACAGTCATATAAATGTTTATTAGGATTACTTCTCGTCAATAGTTCAAGTAACCCAGAACAAACGATATATCTCTTGTCACCAACATAGAGGTTATCATTTTTAATGGTAACGGGGAATTTACCAATGTTGAATACCTGCCTATCAGGATCCCATCTCATACCGTAAATATCATCATCATTATTTCTCGGTCTATGTTGAACGAGTTTCTGGACATAAGGCGCTGACACTTGACCGTAGACATTTTCTAACAGGTATTTATATTGCTTCTGCAGAGTTTGATCAGAGGAGTTAACAGATTCGTATTCCATCTCCGACTCTTCAGATTCTTCTTTACAGATGTTCAGGGGAAGAGTTATCGGGTTTATAATTTCATCAATTTTTTGTTTGGATTGAAGATTGGATTTTTTTAGCGCTAAATATTTAGTCCGCATAGATTTATCATGCTCCACATCATCCGATGATATACGTTTATTTTGTACTCGTGGGATGAGTTTATGTACCATTATCAGATGCCTCCTAAGACCCGAAGTATTATGATCTTTCATTTTTATTTCAGCTTTCTTATGCTTTAACCTATCACAAAGTTTACACACACCATATGGTTGCTCACATCCATCGAGTAACTCGAAAAAATCATCATATTTACTGTGTATCAGTCTCGATCGGGAGCATTCACCATCAGTACTTTGATCAGAAATGATCCCATCACTCATTTCGTAACCTCACCCTCACAGCTTCAAGGATGAAATACAACTAACTCTATTTGACATGCAGCAACTATTTATTAAGTCTCGTTTCGTTTTCGTATAGTTCTCGTTTCGTCTCGTTTCGTTCTCGTTTAGTTCTCGTTTAGTTCTCGTTTTAGGTCTATTTCTCTGTATATTTCGTTCTCGTTTAGTTCTCGTCTCGTCTCGTTTCGTTCTCGTTTAGTTCTCGTTTAGTTCTCGTTTTAGGTCTATTTCTCTGTATATTTCGTTCTCGTCTAGTTCTCGTTTCGTTCTCGTTTCGTTCTCGTTTAGTTCTCGTTTAGTTCTCGTTTTAGGTCTATTTTTCTGTATATTTCGTTCTCGTTTAGTTCTCGTCTCGTCTCGTTTCGTTCTCGTTTAGTTCTCGTTTAGTTCTCGTTTTAGGTCTATTTCTCTGTATATTTCGTTCTCGGTTTATTTCTCTGTATAATTCTCGTTTTTGATCCAATTCTCAGTATAAATCTTAAAGAACTGATCTTATGTATTTACCACAAGAACCAGAACAAGAACAACAACATCACCATTATAGTCATATCTGCTTTAGGATTTGGAATGATGTGATACATATTATAACGAGAAACTATATAAAACAGATGGCTAAGGTTTGCATACTCTAAAATTTCATAAGTCATCACTAAGAATATTCTATCTGATTAAGACACGTACGTATGGAAAATAAAAAACATGTACATTTGTTTGTATCTTTTCTTTTTATTGTATCCATCACCCATTATTCACAACTCAACTCATAGTGTGAGACATATTATATCACAGCTTTGGTTAGGTTAGGATAGGTTAGGTTAGCAGGATGATATTTTAAAATTATTTCTACATTAATGAAAATTCTAAGTTAGGTTAGGTAGGATATGTTGGGTTAGGTTATGTTAGGTTAGGTTAGGTTATGTTATGTTAGGTTAGGTTAGCAGGATGATATTTTAAAATTATTTCTAGAAACATTGATAAAATGTGCCAAGGAACTTAGCCTTTCTATCAATGTAGAAATGTGAGGTTACGAAATGAGTGATGGGATCATTTCTGATCAAAGTACTGATGGTGAATGCTCCCGATCGAGACTGATACACAGTAAATATGATGATTTTTTCGAGTTACTCGATGGATGTGAGCAACCATATGGTGTGTGTAAACTTTGTGATAGGTTAAAGCATAAGAAAGCTGAAATAAAAATGAAAGATCATAATACTTCGGGTCTTAGGAGGCATCTGATAATGGTACATAAACACATCCCACGAGTACAAAATAAACGTATATCATCGGATGATGTGAAGCATGTTAAATCTATGCGGACTAAATATTTAGCGCTAAAAAAATCCAATCTTCAATCCAAACAAAAAATTGATGAAATTATAAACCCGATAACTCTTCCCCTGAACATCTGTAAAGAAGAATCTGAAGAGTCGGAGATGGAATACGAATCTGTTAACTCCTCTGATCAAACTCTGCAGAAGCAATATAAATACCTGTTAGAAAATGTCTACGGTCAAGTGTCAGCGCCTTATGTCCAGAAACTCGTTCAACATAGACCGAGAAATAATGATGATGATATTTACGGTATGAGATGGGATCCTGATAGGCAGGTATTCAACATTGGTAAATTCCCCGTTACCATTAAAAATGATAACCTCTATGTTGGTGACAAGAGATATATCGTTTGTTCTGGGTTACTTGAACTATTGACGAGAAGTAATCCTAATAAACATTTATATGACTGTTATGACTTAGCCATGTATAAGGAGATTTTGAAAAAAAACTAGCGCGCACAAAGTAAATTATGACGAAAGCGAAAACATTCGAAGAGATAATACTCACAAATATCTACAAGTCATTACGAAATTATTTCCTGAAGAGGATAAGGAAGAAGAAGAAGAAGAAGAAGAGGAAGAACAAGATGATGTTGAAATAGAAGAACAAGATTTCGACTCTTCCAACGAGGCTTCGTCGCACCATACAGGAGAAGTACATACGAATCGTAAATGTGACTATAAATGCTGGCATGATCCGAATGATCTCATTGATAGATTACGTATTCTTGTATCCTCATCTGCGGCAGGGATT
Source organism: Ectobius pallidus (assembly GCA_964059195.1). Lineage (NCBI taxonomy): Eukaryota > Metazoa > Arthropoda > Insecta > Blattodea > Ectobiidae > Ectobius > Ectobius pallidus. Next base: position 83,287,063 of record CAXKWD010000007.1, on the reverse strand, counting down.
TATTCTCATCACAGCGAGATACAAGAAATCATATCTGTATTGCGGGGGGGAAAAATCATAGAATGACTGCGATTACGTAAGAGTTTCATACATTGGTTCGATCGTAGACAATAAGACTGGAGCGTATTGAATACTTTATAAACTGGAATGCCAGAGTCGTACTATCAAAAACCTTCCCACTCTCTACTTAAGAAAAGCGATTTTATCATGTTTACATCGGTGGATGGTAGAATTGTACATTTTGTTCTCTGACTGCATAAACACATTTACCTAGATGTAAAGTTGTAGCACATCGAATCTTACATCCATATAGTTCTGTGGTAGAGGGATACTTATACTACGATGATTTGAAGCCTGTTCTTGAAAGTGTAGATGTTCTTCATTGTAAACTTTTGCAGAGATCTGTTATAAACATGAACGATCTTAGTGTTCCAAAGCTTGACGAAGTAAGAGACTGTGAAACCAAATGACTTTTTCATAATGAGTCTAATATGAAATGCACATTGTAAAATGTTAATGTACTTACGCTGTGGATGAAATCCCAGTATGAATGTAATAAAATGAATAAAATTCTATAATCCTGAGATGTGTTTTTTATTTCACAGTCCCTCGTCCTAGGAAATAGGAATAGGAGAGGTTAGGGAAAACTGGACTTTGTCAAACGTGAGAAAATCTAGTTATGAAATAACTTACAAAAGATTGTGCTTTTATCACTTTGGTTTTATTCATTCATTTAGGTCTTCCTCTTCTTTACTACCTAAAAATAAGGTTTCTTAGTATATGTTATAATGAGATAAAGTAAGTAATTGCCTTTGTCAAAGAAGCCTCAATAGTAGAACTAAAGTAGAAAATGTAATATATAGAACGACCATAACCGAAAAAGTAAAATGAAATATTGTGAAGACTAACGGATACAATGACTTTAAATTTAAAACAATATTACCAATAACTATTAGGTGCCGCGAAACATGAACAGGTTATGAAATTTATGCGTTATCTAAGTCTTATTTCCAAGTTTCATACATGAAGCAGATGTAAAACCTGAACCTCAACATTGTATTGATAACATAGCTATGGTAACTTATATCTAATTGAATATTATAATCAGGACGTTAGGGAAAAAGCATGCAAAATATAAATGCTTATTATGAAAATTATACGCGATATATTTTTTCCTTAATGAAGGTGTACGGTATAGAGACTTGGATCCTGATATACTTTGCTGACTAATCATTACCTTCTCACGTGTACGTTTTGCGTTGTGAAACTTACTCTCTATATGCTAGAAGATGTATGTTATTTTCTTGACTCTGATATTTGCATAATCATTTGATACATAAAATATAATGTGCATATTACCAGAAGCTAAGAAAAATATTTCACATATGATGTCACAAATTAGCTAAAATTCAATGATTATAATTAATTAAATAGATTTTTTAACTTTTTTGATATTTGATGACTTGATAAATAAATAATCATCTTGATGGAAGGTTATGTAATGAGGGAAATGGATTTGGAATATAATTTAAGGATGAGACTGAACTTTTGCATACATTATGAGATGAAAAAATTCTGTTGAAGTTGTAACGAAAAAGATTTCTTGATAATACATATTTTACTTCTTACTCTACTGATGTTAAGATTTTGAATAAATAAATAAATAAATAAAGCATGTGATATAATATAGGAAAAGCGGAAAGTGAAGAGTACCTCACTTGGATGTAAATTTTGTGATAACAATCAAAAAATGAAGGAAAATAGTAGTAATAAGTTAAGATAATAATTTATACATGTTGAAAATTAGATAAAACTCTATGACTTTAATACATTAACGAGTATGCCTCGGAAGACATAGAATATTGAATTAGTGGTGGAAATGTGTAAAGAGTAATACTTTTGAAACAAAAAGGAAGTATGAAGAAATAATATCAGGATAGAAATATAGCTCTGGTTTCAATTACTTGTGGCTGACACAGATTTTGTTCTCACTAGATATTTATTTGTATTACTACAAAATTTTAAACAAGACCCAATATATATTAGTGGACGATGTACAGTTCACTGGCTGCAGTGGCCATCGTGGAAGAAGGCTTCCGTCATCTGAAAAAAATATAAACACTATAAGCAATATGTTATGATATTAAGGACCGTTATTACCACCTCCAGTAAAATAATTATGGCTACTTTTACGGTTACTTTATTGATAGTTCGATTTTGTAATATTTGGTTAGGCGATAACTGTTGGTAAAAATCTCTTAACTGAGAGTAATCTTTACAATAGGAAAATGCACAAGTAAACTTCTAACGAAGGATTTTTCGAGGTTATACTTCTCGCGAACTGAATTAAAGTGTAGATGTAAAATTAGTTAGCTTCTTCCGTAATGATAATGGTGATGAAGAACAATGTCAATATAAGTAAAAAGATAAAAAATGTAATGAAAACTAGATCGAACTATTATGAAAGTTTGAACAGTTACTTAATTTACTGTTTACTTCCTCTACACGTACATCAGATTATATTTGGGTTTTTTATCCTTCGGGGGGTGAGGTTAGAAACGTTGTAACTTTCTTTTCATTTTTACAAACACTTTACTTGAGGAGGATTTCATTCTTCGTTATTCTTTAGAAAATAGTTTAACTTTTAGATTTTAACAGGAATTGAATAATAAGCGTAATATATAAAATATATAAGCCTATATATAATGTATTTTAATAAGTTATGGTAAGAGCTAATAACGTCATTTGAAAACATCTCGTACTATAAACTTATCCAAACATTTACTCCTACTTAACTGGACATAGTAAGAACGGGCTTTACAATAAATGTATTGAGTAATGATATTAGTACTTACAGCTTTTTGGATCCTCTCGAACAGAGGACAGCTCTGGCTGCAACGCCACGACCATGTGCTGAAGAAGCCATCTTTGGTGGTTCGACAGCGGTGAAAATGTTGTTGTCCATCGCAGACCTCATCGTGATGGGCCTGAATGTGTGTCACATCATCCCCTGCACTCTCAAAATGAGTGTTTTTACATGGTAGAAGTACAGATGTCTCGGGGCTGTGGTCCACGCTGTAGATTCTTACCGAAACCACACCAAACTCTAAATCAGCGGTGTGATGTCCCTCTACGTTGTACAACTTAATGTTGAAGAACTCTGGAGGGTTAGGCTGCGTTGGTAGTGCTGGTGGTTCCTCATCGGGTATGATAAACACCTGATCTGGGATCTCGTACAAGTGATGGTTGTTATGGTTAGGTACCATGGCGAAGTTTTATAGAATGAGAATATTCACAATCGTTACATATACAAGTATGATTAAGACTATCGATGCATGTTCTTGGTTTATATAATGATGCTTTGAAATAGGCTCGCAACAGGAGAAATATATTTTACACCAATGGAATGATTGGAGTTTAAAAAAATGCTGTCTAGCCTCACGACTTGGTAAATATACGCTAAAGTTTAGGTCAGCAGTAATTAGATATTTCGCTTTTCATCCACACGTTCGTGAATTCACACATTAAATCGATAACGTATGCGAAATATAATCATTTCCGGTGAAATTAGCAGATATCCGATATTTAATTCCATTCAGCACTTTTCTGAAACAATATAAGGCAGCGGAAATAAAATATTTATTTTCCTACAATCTCGCAACGTGGAAATCTGATATTTATTTCTGTCAGCGCTTTTCTGAAACAATATATTCATTTTCATGCAATGTGTGTATAATATAGAACTTATATGTTATTACTGACCGTGGATCGAACTCACTACCACTCAGCGTTGGAATATTACAATATACTCCAATAGAATGGTGATGAATATCAAAATAGTTATACTTCATTTTAAAATTTAAAGGTTCAGTCATACATCATTTTTTAAAATTTAAAGGTATTGCAGTGTTATGCTAGACATTTAAAGAGATAATTCGCAATGAATGAAGTTGTAAGTTAGCGAGCGATAAGCGTACAGCGTTATATGAGTGTTGCAGATAACAGGCATGGAGAGCGAGATGATACAACTGCTACCTAAGCAAATCTCTGTACGCATATGATTAAAACATTCACTGGCTTTCTGTATCGGCATTATAAAAAACCTGTAATTATTAACATAATATTATTCCAACATTATACTGGGGGGTTTGAAGATTAATAGTAAAATATATTGATTTAACTTGTAAGCCAGAAGCTGAGTTAACCCCCCTGGGCTAGGATTATCATCTTATGACAAAATATAGTTTTAAGACGATGGCTACCATATTTATAAAAAATACTTGATGGAATAAAATAACGCTTCTCTACATTTCCAACTAATAATAACAATAATAATAAATTAGGAGGTCCAGATTGTCGGCATGGTTGTAAGCCTTACGCATCGACCACATTTACTATAGGCTAAGTCGCTAGGTTTTAGAAAAATAATCATCTTACAGAAAACTGATAACGTTGCATTTACGCTTCGTGATCTATATGCTTCCATGCTAAAAAGACATAAAGATTAAAATCTGCTGTGACGTCATAAATCATTCCACCTATCACATGATCTAATCCTCCCAATCCTCTGATGACGTAAGCGATGCCGCCATGTTGAATTATGACGTAGTCATTCCACTTGTGACGTCATAAAAGCATTCCACCTTCCCCTCTCATTCCACTTGTGACGTCATAAAAACATTCCACCTTCCCCTCTTATTCCACTTGTGACGTAAGCGATGCCGCCATGTTGAATGATGACGTAGTCATTCCACTTGTGACGTCATAAAAGCATTCCACCTTCCCCTCTCATTCCACTTGTGACGTCATAAAAGCATTCCACCTTCCCCTCTCATTCCACTTGTGACGTCATAAAAACATTCCACCTTCCCCTCTTATTCCACTTGTGACGTAAGCGATGCCGCCATGTTGAATGATGACGTAGTCATTCCACTTGTGACGTCATAAAAGCATTCCACCTTCCCCTCTCATTCCACTTGTGACGTCATAAAAACATTCCACCTTCCCCTCTTATTCCACTTGTGACGTATAAGAAGTGACGTCATAAATCATTCCTCCTGTCACATGATCTAATCCTACCATTCCTCTGATGACGTAAGCGATGCCGCCATATTGTAAAACATTCCACCTGTCATCTACCAATATAGAAACTTTAAATTTCCCACCATCCGCCATTTGCAATTGTAATATCCAATTTCCACCTTTTGCAATTTTCAAATCAACCGCCATCTAGAAATATACAAATTTTAAATTTCCCACCATCCGCCATTTGAAATAGGAACCGGAAACGTAGCCATTTTCATTATGAATTACCAAATTTTGAATTTCGCGCCGGAAACGTAACCAATTATATTATAAATTCCCAAATTTTAAATTTCGCGCTTCGTACGCCATTTGAAATAGGAACCGGAACCGCCGCCATTTGCAATAGGAACCGGAATGGACGCCATTTTGAATCACGTGGTTATTGCCACGCCCACTTGTGACGTCATACAATCCGCCACTGACGTCATAGCCACGCCCACTTGTGACGTCATAGGCCACGCCCACTTGTGACGTCATCAATCCGCCCTCCCCTCCCTCCCCTCCCTCCCCTCCACCGCCTCCTGTCACGTGACCCGTTTCCCCTCTCATTCCACATTCCACCTGTGACGTCAGTCACAAAACCATACTACTTCCTTAGCATTAACAGGGTGTCCACCAAGTAATGCTGAAGAAATTCCCGACTTATTCCCTGATTTTCATTGATCATTTCAGAAATTCCCGACCAAAATATGATTATGAAGCACTTTCTAATAACTGTATAAGAAAAATTATAGGATTATACATACTTTAAATAAGAAAAGCTTTTAGTAACAAATGTAATTGCAAACAATAATTACTTAGGGTATAACAGATACAAAAGTAAGGAACAGTAAAATAAATTAAATATACCTTCATATAGGCCTATTATTGTCTGGAAGTCTTTTTGATCCCATTTATTTTTTCTTGAGCAACTTAATCTGTTGACCTAGAGCAGCTGCAGCTTTTTCGGACTCTTAAAGGAAAAGTAAACTAAAAATTCAGTATCATTTTCTTCATACGGATTGAAAGAAAATGTTTTTAAGAAATGATATTCACTGTTAGAAATGTTTTACACCTTCACATTTAATCACAAAACGAATATATTTATTGTAAAGCGATGGGCGCGTGACGTCACGCTTGACGAAGGCTTGGCTCAGTCTCGCCCGGTGAAAGACATTTCACAGTATTCTGTCTACTGTTACAGTTTCTTAGTGAGTATCTGTTCAAACAATGGTTTATTGTTGTGTTGTGGGGTGTACAAACTCATCGTCGAAGAGTGATAACACACTTAAAATATCTTTCCATCGATTTCCCAACAGAGATAAGTCATCCGAAAGTAAATAAGCAATGGCTGATAGAAATAAAAAGAGAAAAATTTGTTCCTACTAAATACAGTACGGTTTGTTCACAACATTTTGAAGAAAATGATACCGAGCTTTCGGTACAGTTACGAAAACAGTTATCTGGAGAAACCCCGCAATCTGTTTAAAAAAGAAGTGCTGTGCCATCACTTCTTTTGCGTGGGAAATCTGAAACACCGCCAATGAAGTAAAGAAAATCGTCGTACTCGAGGAAGAAGGAAATGAGAGAGTTGTTGCAAGATTTGAACAGTAATCCTTCAGTATCCGGGAATGGACAAATCATGAATGTGGAATCTAGTATTTATGACGAAAATTCAGTTTCTAACAGCGTAGGCGTTCAGTGTGAACTAGGAAATGAAACTTGTCAATGTTTGCACAGATTCATTGAATGTTTCTTCTAGAAATTGTGATTTAGATAGCTCTTTTAGCATTTCAGAAATTTCTACTACCGCAAAAGATGATTCTGAATCTGAAAGTGACTCTGTTCGTATCTTGAAAAATATTTTGTTTTTGAACTGTATTAGCTCTAAGTATTAACTGATAACGCCTGGCAACTAGTGTATCTTTATTTATAATAACGCTATCGAATGAGCAATGTCGTGTTATACAGTCTACAACCCCCTTCTGTTCACAAATTACTTCACAGTCCCAACAACACACACTTTCGTGGCCCGTTTTCATATGTATACACAGCCCACATTTACACCATTCCTAATTTTCTTTTCTTCCTTGCAATTCTTTAAATAATTCCTTGTCATTTTCTTTTCGTGTGATATTAATTTGTGAATACCGAGATTTGTCCTTAGAAGGTAACATTGCAGGCATCTCTATCAACAACAAACACAAATGAGACTTTGTGGTGTATTAGAAACACAGGCGCGAGCATTACAGTAGCTGTTGTCCTGCCAGCGAGTTAGTCAGGAGTGACGTCACAGCAGCTTTTTACTTCACCCGTACAAGGCGTAATATTGGGCACCTGAAGTTCACGAGATCACCATTCGTTTCGTAATTCAAAGCTCCGTGCGATGAGATTAAAATAAGAAAATGGTATTTTTTTAGTTTACCCTTCCTTTAAGAGTAGTTTTCTTTTCTTCTCTTCTAGTTCTTATCTTCAGCTTTGCAATTTTTCGAATTTTCCCGGATATCTTAACAAATTCATTGACTTTTCCCTGATTTTCCCGACCATACTAAATTCCCGGCCTTTTCCCGGATTCCCGGATATTCCCGACCAGTGGACACCCTGATTAATTAACTAATTGATTAACTGTTCCATATAAAATAACAAGCTTTTCCTTGTACAGTAATTTGAGTATTTCGTTTTAGATGTACTTTGACAAAAACTAATATTGTTAGTAGTGGATTCTCCATTTACATTGCCAGTCAACTAGAATTTCATTTTATAGAGGGTTCACAGGAGACAGAATCATATTCCAGCAGGAAGCTGCTGTCCTGGTCATCTCTGTGAAATTGCAGGTACGGAATTCCCCTTCTGGTTTCTTCCACTTGACAAATGAATTATTACCATGTCACTTAAACTAGGTCAAGCATATAGGAGAGATCATGTCCACCAGACACAGCTAATCAGGAGAGAAAATGTCTATACGACAAAGCCTTTATAACAATTTCCATCATCGGAGAGGAATTTACTAGAACAGCGTGTTTCTGATGTGACAATTAAATTCACCAAGCGAGTAGAGATCGTAGTAAGAATACAACTACAGTAAACCTTAATTATAATTACTTACACACAAAGGTATTTTGTATTATTTAGGGAATACTGCCCTGAGCTGAACTAGAAGCCTCTTATAATTATGTTTTTTTTTGTATTTGTTGTAGTTATTTAGCAAGTACTGTGTACTTATGCCTTTAACTGTCGCGAATGTTTCGAAATTATTTGTTGTAGAATTTGTTTTACATGCTTTTAAAACTACAGACAAGGGTGTGTCACATTTATGTATACGTCAAAGACGGAATTTATGTCAAGTTTTGATGGGGATCAAACCCATGAATTTGTCTTACTGTTTAGGACGACTCAATGTTTACATATTGTAGTTTTAATTCCATACATCTCTGGATATATTAAATCTATAGCAGTGTATAGCGGACTATTTTTTGGTAATGGCTTGAAAAAGGTTGGTAGTTTAGTGTGCCTTAAGATGAAATCCCTTGAACGGCCAATGTGACACTTTTTTTTGTGGTTTCTCTAGTCGTAAAGGCAAATGCCGAATTGGATATTTACTTTCCGTGAGTCATCATCGCTATTTTTTTCATCCTGTATCAAATTTATTCAAGAAAATACTTTAGCATCAATAGTTGCATGCCTACAGGTAGACACACAGAACCTGATATGGCCTTCAAGCTCAAAGAAGTATAAATAAAACTGAATTTTGAAAAACCTAAGCCGTAATAATAAAATTATCATCCAGGAATAAAATTTGACACATGATACAATTATTAATTACTTTGTTTCTTATGTTGTTTAAAATCAAATCAGTATTGTATAAAGAAGAAGCAGGTCCCGATGCAAATTCCACCACAATTGCCTACAATTCTATAATCTCTAAATCTTGACAAGGAGATAGCCAAAAGCTCGTTGACACGAATTGTGGTTTTAATCAATGCACGTTTACATAGTTTCCAATTTCCATATAAGTAATGTTTTCCTTTATTCTGTTCACAGGTAGCAATCCAAACAGGTGACATATTGATCATCACTACAAATTGATACCTCTACGTATTCACACTTTCTTGCAAGCAACTATAGGACAAATCTTAGCTGTGATTATCAGGAAAAAAGTAAATTGGGTAGCTGAGAAAACAATTGTTTCTCGAATGACCCTTATTCTTCATCCAGTTAACAAAATAATAACCAGATAACTGGGTAATGACGACATTTAAGTGTTAAAAGATGGAAAGAAACAGCCTGCACTTTTCGTTTCCTGCGCAAGAAAGTTCACGAAAATTGTTCGTTATAGAGCGGATGAATATGCATATAGCTGCCTCTGGCTTCTGTGTATGTGGTATTGGCCATAACATGAAGCTGCATGACAAACATAGAAGTGTAGGCTTATACAGTACTTAGAGTACACGGAGATAACCGTTTTGCAATTAATTGTCTCAGCACTACTCCAGAAAAGATCAAGGTGTGTTACTGCTAAGAAACTATGCTTCACTATAATTCAGAGTTTATAGGTGTAAGCAAATGGCATAGTACCGGGCAGTATATGAAGACCTAAAGAAAGGATTCGTTAGCCGCTGTGACTGGAGGCGATGTTGGTGAACATACGACAGGAATTCCGAGTATCGATTATACGTTATCCGGCCAACAAACCAACCACACGTTGAAATGTAAAAGGTTATCTGTCCCCAAAGCTCAAGATAGGAAGCTCAGACGTAGAGTATATTTTGAAGCTCTTACGTTTATGGGAAAATCTTCTGATGAAACTACAATCATATCGCGATCTCAAGTCTAGATAACCGTAAAAAATATGGGAACATTAATACCATGTAAGGTAGAAGTGGTGAATATAATACGGAAAACAAGATGTCATGGCCGAAATTACTGCAGTCCAATTTTTGTATTGTATAAGGCATATCATAGTGTAAGAAAAGAGCTTGTAGATCTTGGTAGTGCAGGCATCACGCTAGCCTTTGGATCCAAGGTTCACGGGTTCAATCCGTGAGTTTTCAAAACGTAGAAAACCTGGTCATGAAGCCCTCAAAATAGCACTGTTATCCGTTAGTACAGTTGGAGAAAAAATACGCTTATGAAAAAGCTAAATCTATACAACGAGATTGCAACAAATTAACTGGGACGCTAGGAGAAACCGCATCTGTTCATGAATGGTTTCTCAAATAAGAGATGGCGACAGTTTGCTCCGATTCTTTAAGGGAGGACAAATAAACAGATGTGGTGGTATGTGAAGCCTTGAAAAGTGGTTTCCAAATGTTCCGTATCTTGTTATGCATTGTGTAAAATATATGTAATTAGGATTCGTAGGTGTGTTTCTCACTTATAAGAACAATAACATACCAGGAGGTCCAATCTTTTTCGAGGAAGATCCAGAATAATTAAAACCATAAAAGCGAATAAAATAGTTGTGCCATTGTAAGCGAGATGGCCCAGGGCGCTGGTCGCGCTACGTGCGGCTATTACCTTCACTATTAGTCAAGTATTTTATTTTATTTTTTAAATTCCTACTACTACTACTACTACTATTACTAATAATAATAATAATAAAAGAAGTAGTAATAATAATAATGTCGTGTTATTAATATTATAGTTATTATTATACGAGGTTTAAAATGCTTCACCTCACATAAAATTATACACTATTTCCACATCTCCTTTTGCTCATATGCAGCTTAGATACACTCACACGCTATTCTTCTTTTTTTATCACAGAAGATATAGGTATAAAAAAATTAGTGTTTACTCCTTGTGTATCAAATAGACGGGAAAAGGTAATCTGCGCCACTTCTACCATTCCCCCCAACCTACACGATGTAAACTGCGCCACCGACATTTAATTGGCGTCACCGCCATACTAACGCACTAACATTTTCCTTCCCACTTCTCCAGACTTAGGACTAGCTATGAAATTGCGACCACTAAAAGATAATGTACACAATGACTCTGAGACTGTAAAACACAATTGAATGACTCGTTAGTGAGATTGTGTTTTGATGTGCTTCGCTAACGAAAAGTTGTTATCAACCGAAAGATAGAGCAGATAAAGCACTCGGTACTAACATGCATAGAACGGTACCAACCTACAGACAAGTACGCTCCCATCACATATGCAAAAAATTGTTACTGAATAGAAACGAACATTCACATATTAGGTCTAACTTTTGTTCGCCTATAACCACTGCAGCAACCTACATATCTCCGTGGCGCAGTTTACATATCTGTGCGCCGCAGTTTACATATATCATTTTTATTCTATTTCAAATTCGGTGTCAATCGTGGCGCAGATTACATACACCCAAATAGACATAAGCACGAGGCACATTCATAATATGCACAGTTATGCATGGTAACTTGATATTATGCAGTAAAACCAGAAAATGAGGGTTTATATGCATTAAAAACGTCTGAATATGCTATATTAAACCAAAAAATTCCAAAACATGCATTATGCATGAATTTTGCCATAAAAAGGCCGAATTATGCAAACATGCACGGAAAAAATATGGTTATTTGGAATCCATAAGTCATGTAATGAGTAACTACAAAGTTTGATAAGTGTAACCAAAGTATATAAAAACATGCATTTGCATGGAAATCCGGGCTCTAGTTATAGCATTATGACGGTAGACACTTGCCATTGGTTGAAATTCCATATTCTTTTACCAATAAAATGAATTACAATTTACAGCCTTTACCCTCTACAAACTACTTTGTAGAGAGTATAAGGTTACTTTTTAGAGGATATAAGGTAATACGTTTTAATATACTACCCTCCATGGAAATGAAGTTCAATAACGACTGCTTTACTGGTTTGTCGCTGATTCATGAGCTAAATAGTCTTAGTTAATGGAATTAAATGAAAACGGCGATGGATAAGACTATACTTTAATGTGCTTTAGGTAGAGACAGAGGTGACAGCCCAGAAGCCTGCATGTCGCGCTGAGTTCCTGAGAGGATTTGGCTCCGTTAGGTCAACATAAGAGTAAACAGGGAATCAAAGCGCAAGCCGCACTACACGGCAACAGGCGAGGTGTTAAAGCATAAGTTTGTGAATCCATCAAGACGTCTGCTGGAAGTGTTAGTGTACCCTGAAACACCTTACTAAACTTCAGTTCCAAAGGGAATTACTGGTATTTCAGTGACACGGTAAAATTCAGTTAAAATACATCTCTACCATTTTCCCCACACATTTTACATGAAAAGTAATAGCGAATAAGGTAATTATATTCTATTAAATTAAAATTCATCAAAAGAGTACAAAATTGTAGAATGGTTAATATTTCATAGCCGAGACACGGGTTCGAATTTACAATCGCGGGGTGAGGTGGGTTAGTCGGACATAATAATCCGCCGAACCTGCTCTTAACCTTAACAAATCAACTATTTGTTAATTACATGGCGGTACTTTATTAAAACGGAGGAGCTCTAAGGCTTACCACGAAATTAATATTTAATTTCATTTACTCAAATAATTTATTGTTTTAATGGTCTTTTATTATTCGTATAGGTTAAAAGATGGTTTTGTTACAATTCAATAAATGTTACTACGGAGTGATAGCCTAATATAACTTATTAATTGCATTTTATTTCTTTTGAATATTAAATTCATCATTTTGAGAGGATAGAAAATAAAAATCACGTGATATGAAAGAAAGTCATTGTTCATTTTAAAAAGTTGTTACACAACAATAAAACAACAGAATAAAATTAATTTTAAAGAAGAATGAGGACAGATTATTTCAATCTTAGCATACCTCAGAGGTCATATCACGTGTTATAGCGTATTCCGCGGAAACAGTAGTAGGCCTTCCATCTTCCATGAATCTGTTCTACTGTTAATGTGTTATGGCTTCTGTAAATTTTAACTGGTATTCTGCATTTTCTTTTGCGACTGGGGAAACCATGAAAATACTTAGATCAAATTGGACGGCAACCTGGTTTTAACTCACGACCTCATCGAATGCTAGCCCCAGACGCTAGCGCCTGAGGCATCCTGCTCGGTAAAACATAAATTATTCGGTCTCTTTTAATAAAAATAAAAGTAAGACTTCCCTAACCAAATTTACCCTAACCAAATTTAGTACTGCATTATTGTATTGAAAACATTTTAAAGATGTTTTGTATTTTGGTAAGCAGGCTGTATTACCGAAAATATTATTTTTAATTCGTACAAAAACTTTTCAAATTATAAATATGTTAATCAACAATTAAATGTTGTGGCCCCTAAGGCTACTTTGGTATTTATAGCATTAAGGTGTTCTAAATAAGGCTGTTATTCATTAATTTTAGCTACAAAGTTTAAAGTACTTATTAAAACCTGACGATATGAAAATTAGTTAGCCTATTTCATTTTGATCTAATCCTAGATATTACAATGTGATTTCACGACTTAACACACTACGTAATGATAAAGCCAGCAGGATTAGAAACGCTTATATTGCGTAATTAAGATGCTTTTGGAACCGATGTTCTACAAGATATTTTATAACAAAAATGCTTCTGGATCATGAAACTCTTGCTCTAGCAGTCAAACCGCAAATTAGATTGATGTGTCCCTTGTAATTAACAACATTACATAATGTATAGGCTACTTGTATCCAACCGTAAATGTTTTGCCTCGTGCTTCAGATCGATTCACATCATATTCCCAGTAGCCATCGGCACAAGTTTGATCTCTACACAGCAATATATCTCAAACAAGGAAAACGCAGCAACTACAATTAAATGGTCTGGACTTTTAACGCTTGTAGAAACGCTCAGGGCTGAATTCATATTAAAATCTGGACGATGGTGAACCAACATTATGCAACGCAAAATACAAGCAAGACAGCGCAAGAATGGAATACTGTAGGCCTATATTACACTGGACAACAAAACTGACCTTCAAAAACTTTTTTTTTACACAAAACATATCATTTCTATGTATTTTGATGTGCTGAGTTCAAATATGGCCTTTGGTTTTGTCTAGCACCCTCAGTTTTTTAGTAAATCGTGTACTTACACTTCTAGTCTTTATAAATAAAACGTAAAGTCACTTTATAAAGACTTTATATGGTAACTTTCGTATGTAGAAGAATCCTTCATAATAAAATTATATTTAATTTTGTAAAAGTAACAAATTAACATACCTGAAAACATTGCCAGCTCGTTTTCAAGTCCATCCTCTACTGCTGTCAGTTGAATTTCTACCGTTTGCTGCTTCTTCTGTACTTTCCTGTGGTTTCTCTTTTGAGGCTCCAGCAGTAATCTGCAAGCATATTGGGTTTCCATCTTCCTTGATACCTTTTCTCCATTTCGGAAATATCTTGGTGGAATCTTTCTCCATGTTCATCACTAACTTGTCCTAGATTTGCAGGGAAAAAGTCCAAATGGGAATGCAGGAAGTGAATTTTGAGAGACATGTTGCAACCTAGATTTCTATGGGCTCCTAGTAATTTCTCAATTAATCGTTCGTAATTTTGTGCTCTAGTATTACCTAAGAACAGTTCGCAAATGGTCTTGAATGATGCCCATGCTTCAAGTCCCACATGATTCAATTTACTTTCAAACAGCTGATCTTTCATTAGTTCTCGAATCTGAGGCCCAACAAAAATGCCTTCCTTCAACTTAGAAGCACTGATTCTTGGAAATTTTCTTCTAGGTATTTGAAACCTGGTCCAGATTTGTCTAATGCCTTGACAAAATTCTTTATTAGGCCTAATTTTATATGAAGTGGAGGCAATGAAATTTTTGATCTATCAACCAATGGTTCAGCTGAGATATTCTTTTCTCCAGGGACAAAATTCTTCCGGGGAGGCCTTATTTTAGTGTGGTAATGTTTGGATTTATCACGGCTATCCCATTCGCACAAAAAGCAGCAATATTTCGTATATCCGCTATGCAATCCTAACAGTATTCCAATCATTTTGAAATCGCCACAGATGGACCAGTTGTACTTGTCATACTGCACTTTTTGTAATATTAGCTGCATATTTTTGTAACTTTCTTTCATTTGAACTGCATGACCAATGGGTACCGATGGTTGTATATTACCATTATGTAGAAGCACAGCTTTCAAACTTAATTTTGAAGCATCTATGAACAGCCTCCATTCATCTGGGTTGTGGATTTTACCAAGAGCTTTCATCAAACTATCAATATCACAACAATAACTCAAATTCTCTTCCATTCTGAAATATTTAAGCAGGTGCTCTTCTCGTTTTCGAAAAATTGATTTCGATCTGTGTAAGAAATTCCATTCCTTTAGCCTAGAACCTAAAAGTTCTGCTTGGGCTTTGGAAAGATTTAAGTCTCGGACCAAATCATTTAACTCTCCCTGACAAAAATAGGAAATAAATTGTCAAAGGCAAAATTATCATAACACCACGGTCCTTACTAACTAAAGCAGTAAAATAATAATAAATAAACGTTATTACTGCTATTAGGTCTTGCTTACTATAGAGCGTGGGCTACTGTATACCCCCCATCCCCCCCCCGTGGGATTTTCCGACTCATATATTTTTTTGTTGGTATTGACATGTAGTTTCATATTTTAGTTGTTTGCCCCTTATCAATTACAGCATTTACCCGGAAACCCCGGAAATCCGGAGAAAACTAGTTTGTTTTAATTTTTCTTTGTTCTTTGCTCCTAATATGCCCAGGGAATTTCTGAATCACATATTTATTGTTGGTATTGCCATCTAGATTAAGTTTTTAGCTGTTTGCCCCTTATCAATTACAGCATATCCCCGGAAAACAACGGAAATCCGGAGAAATGACTTGGTTTTAATTTGTCTTTGTTTTTTGCATCAAATATGCCCAGAGAATTTTTGACTCGCATATTTTTGTTGGTATTGTCATCTAATTTAAGGTTTCAGTTGTTTGCCTCTTGACCAGTTACAACATATCCCCGGAAAACCCGGAATACCACGTATATACGGAGAAAATGACAATGTTTTATTTTTCAATCTATGTTTTTCCTTCTAATATTCAAAGGGAATTTCTGACTCATATTTTTTTTTTGTTGGCATTGCCATCTAGATTAAGGTCTCGGTTGTTTTCCCATTATCAATTACAGTATATCCCCGGAAAACTCCGAAAACCACGGAAACCCTGAGAAAATGACTTTGTTTAAATTTTTAAAAATCTTAGTTCTTTGCCCTAGTATTCAAAGGGCATTGGTGACTCATATGGTTTTGTGTTGGTATTGCCATCTAAATTAAGGTTTCAGTTGTTTGCCCCTTATCAATTACAGCATTTCCCCAGAAAACTCGGAAAACCACGGAAATCCGGAGAAAATTACTTTGTTTAATTTTTTTAATCTAAGTTTTTTCCTCCTAGTATTCAAAGGGAATTGGTGACATATATGTTTTTGTATTGGTACTCCCATCTAGATTAAGGTTTCAGTTGTTTGCCCCCTATCAATTACAGCATTTCCACATAAAACTCGGAAAACCACGGAAATCCGGAGAAAATTACTTTAATTTTTTTAATCTAAGTTTTTTCCTCCTAGTATCCAAAGGGAATTGGTGACGTATATGTTTTTGTATTGGTATTCCCATCTAGATTAAGGTTTCAGTTGTTTGCCCCCTATTAATTACAGCATTTCCCCATAAAACTCGGAAAACCACGGAAATCCGGAGAAAATTACTTTGTTTAATTTTTCTAATCTAAGGTTTTTCCTCCTATTATTCAAAGGGAATTCGTGACTTATATATTTTTGTATTGGTATTCCCATCTAGAGTAAGGTTTCAGTTGTTTGTCCCCTATCAATTACAGCATTTCCCCAGAAAACTCGGAAAACCACGGAAATCCGGAGAAAATTACTTTGTTTTAATTTTTTAAATCTTACTTTTTTCCTCCTAGTATTCAAAGGGAATTGGTGACTTATATGTTTTTGTATTGGTATTCCCATCTAGATTAAGGTTTCAGTTGTTTGCCCCCTATCAATTACAGCATATCCCCGGAAAACTCCGAAAACCACGAAAATCCGTCATTTTCTCCGTATATACGTGGTTTTCCGGGTTTTCCCGGGATATGCTGTAATTGGTAAGGGGCAAACAACTGAAGCCTTAATCTAGATGGCAATGCCAACACAAAAACATATGATTTACCAATTCCCTTTGAATACTAGTAGCAAAGAACAAAGATTTTCAAAAATTCAAACGACGTCAATTTTTCCGGATTTCCTTGGTTTTCGGAGTTTTCCGGGGATATGCTGTAATTGATAAGGGGCAAACAACTGAAATCTTAATCTAGATGGTAATGGCAACAAAAAACATATGAGTCAGAAATTCCCTTTGAATATTAGGAGCAAAGAACAAAGATTTAAAAACTAAAACATAGTAATTTTCTCCGTATATACGTTGTTTTCCGGGGATATGTTGTAATTTGTAAGGGGCAAACAACTGAAACCTTAAACTAGATGGCAATACGTACAAAAAAATGTGAGTCAGAAATTCCCTGGGAATATTAGGGGCAAAGAACAATAAAAAATTTAAACAAACCCATTTTCTCCGGATTTCCGTGGTTTTCCGGGGTTTCCGGGTAAATGCTGTAATTGATAAGGGGCAAACAACTAAAATCTTAAACTAGACGACAATACCAACAAAAAATACGTGTCCCAGAAAATCCCACAGGGGGGGAGGGTTTGCTATTGGTAGCCCATGGTCTACTATGTCAATAACTATAACAGAAATTTAAGCATTTACAGCCAGTGCGAATTCAGAAAACAGGCTTTTTTTTTAACTAAGGGTGCCAGAGAAAAACTGTTTGTATAATTGAATTCAGTGCTAAAATCCACATGATAAACACCCAATTTCATGCAAAATTTTTTTTGGCTGTTGTCCAGTGTTATTGGACCAGGTAAAAATCATTATCTCAAACAATAATCTTGCTTGCGTTCTTTCTTTATTATTAAAAATTCATATTAGAAGGTATTTACGATTCAGAAGGTTTATTTCATTAGAGACAAGGAAAAGTGATTCCAGTAGGAGTGTGATCAGTGACTCCATGATACACTGCTGGCGTATATTCAAAACATGTTTAAGTAAGTTAAAAAAGGTATTTCATCTGCCTCCTGAAAGGTATAGAGAGCAATATTTTGGAAAGTGAATCTCCTAATTTATTTCGGCGTTATTCCACTCTATTTCAACAATACGTCCATAGTTCTCATTCTTCTGTAATAATGGAATTGAGTCAAATATCTCAGTCTTGCTAATATACAGGGACAGAGGAGCCAGCAATTCAATTGTGGTGGCGCAAGAGTCTCAAAACGAGTACATCACATCTACCTTGTTGAAACATGGCACAATAAACTCTACTCTGATATTTTTCTGCTCTTGACTTCTTTCATCGTGCAACGGAAGACGGTAAGCAACACTGTCAACCTATTTACCGTACAAAATCTTGTCACTTCACTCGGTACCAAAATTTACTATGGATTCACAAAATCAGAAGTTCCTTTTGCATGCAGGTGTTCTGAAAATAACTAAATATATGATAATGTTTAAAATGTTGTGTCAATCGATGTACCATTCTGAGAACTCGCGTCAGAACCAAATACGTTTTTGTCAGTGAATTTAAGCTGATTTTTTTGCGTTCTGTTAAAAAATCAACGACCGAACTCCGTAAGGAACTGACTGGTTAGGTCATGTGATTATGTTTAAAATTTTGTAATAAAAGAACGTATCATCACTTAAAACTTAAAAAAAACCTTTCTTGTAACCTTTTCGAAAATACAAAAATACCAATACGTGACGACCTGGCTAATATGGCCATGTGCTTATGATTAAAATTTGGAGTCAATCGAACGTACCATTTCTGGGAACTCGCGTTACAACCAAATACGTTTTTGATCAGTGAACCCTACTCCCTTTAAACTGATCTTCGCGCCCATTTCGAAAATTAGAAATCGAGCTCCAACACGATCTGGCTGATTAGGTCAAGTTAAAAACTTGATAAAATACACAATTTTATACCTTTAACTCTACTTGTCTGGGACTACATCACGTTTCAAGATTCATAAATAAATTAATAAAACATAACCCAAATTAAAACACATTAAAACAATGTTGTCACAATCTTTAAAAGTCGCAAGTTTATGAAACTGATACCTCTTCGATGCATCCCATTCGGGGCAATTGTTCAATGAAAAAGCATTTTGGACTACAATGTGCCATCCTCAGTTCCGCCGATTGATACAATATTACAACATACCAGTTAGGAGTAGCCTATTATATTACGCCTATATCGCCACCTTAATATTACCCATTCCATAGTTCCTCCCTAATACAGTACAATACAATGCATAAATGTAGCAAGCTCCTGACCTATTTGAGGAGTTGTCCTCTTGCCGTAATCTGTACAAGGTATGCGTCCCAAGTATTTACTTAATAAGTGAGCTAGGTCATGTGCTTGTGTTTACATTTTTTTTTTTGGAGGGGGGTAAATCGAACGTACTATCTCTGAAAGCTCACGTCAGAACCAACGCTGAGGCTACGCCCTTGAGGCTCCGCTCCGATTAAAACGGAACGTACATGCGTTAAAAATTCCAACAAGAGTGAAAACTCTTTCGATTCATACCCCATGCATTTGTATTGACACAATTTCCGCTTAGAAAAATGGATAGTGACAACGTAATACATTGTGCAACAAGCTTATAATTGCATTTATTGAGACACGAGTATGAAACTCATTTTGCTCGTTTCATAATTTTAATAAGAGTATCTTAATTACCATTATAAGCAAGTTGCATAAGACTGTTTTTGTTCAAATATAACTAAAAGTTTGAGTTTTGCGATTTTAGAATCATAAAAATAAATAAATAAATAGATAAATAAATCGGCTGACAGCGGCAATCTACTTAGCTATTGGCGTATGTCAACTCGAAGCTTCTTCTTGGCCATTTTGTTGAAACGAACGGATTTTTAAAAGACGAAATGAACTCAATTTAGTATAATACTAAAATTAACACAAACATAATTGATTTTATTTTCAATGCAGGTTGTTTATTACGCAGTTTCTTTTGATGTTCTCAAGGTTTCAAGATCGTTCCGTTATCGATAATAATCGATACCACACCTGGGTTATACTTATTGAAAATCTGTTACCGTTACGTTACATCTAATAAGAGTATAATGCCGGTTTGTCGACCAAGAGCTAAGCTAAGCTAATTTAGCTTAGCTTAGCTCACATACAGTGAGGGATTTAATTTATAGTTGTGCCGGATTTCATATGTAGTTTTGTCGGCACAACTTCACATGAAATCCCGCACTGTATGTGAGCTAAGCTAAAGTAACTTAGCTTAGTTCTTGGTCGACAACCGGCATTATAGTAGCCTATGGTCTAACAAAATGAATATATTATTATCGTAGGCAAGAACTATTATTTATAATAATAGGTAAAACATTCAAATACTAAACGGCCTAATCTATCATTACGTTAAAATTAGCCCACGCAAGGGGAGAGTAGTGTATGTCAGCTTTAACAAGCAAAAGAGCTCATGCATAATCTGTTTCAAGTGTTAAAAAGGCGCGTGGTGCGTTGGGTGGGAGCGTGTAATGGGCGGTGACCGGATGGCTTCCGGTGAGTCGAGGATATCCTGACCCTTAATGGATTGACCTCGGGGTGTGCAGCCATTATTGCGGTAATTAGCTCTACCCTCGCCTTACTCCGACCATCATTATCATCATCATCATTATCATCATCACTGTCACCACCATCATTCTGATCCGAGATCTTAGTTACATTTTGGGAATCTATTCTAAAATACCAATCAGGAAATTAATCAACATGTCAACTGTCATTCATGTTGAAGAACCAGTCTCTGAATTAAGGAGAAAATTTATAAATATATTAGCTTTAACATATTTTTTAGTCATTTTCTTTGCTACAATCGGATGTATTACACTTTTACATTATTTATTATCCTTGCGATTAGGTAAGCATTTAAATGAATGAAGAAATTAAAGCAAAACGCAAATGCCTCGAAATATATTTTTACAGAAAGAGTTCTATAAAACTACAATGGTAACAAATAATACAAACATAGTAACTCAACATTAAACTTTGATTTGTTATGTAAAGTAATTTTATTTTAATTTCTGAGACAGCAGAATTTAATAAATAATAAATAATAATAATAAAAAGGACCTCCCGGTTTTTATATTTAATGTAACTTATGCCATCGATGTTCGTTTCGGAATTTCAGTGAATTACAATTAAAGATAACCATAGCAGATAGCGATTTCATATGGCACAATGAGGCGAACATGTTTGGCTCAGTTGGTAGAATAGGAATTTCGGAAGTTAAGGATTCGAATCCCGGTACGTTACTTTCAACATCTTTTTAATAAATGCTCAACAGAGACAATGTTCTGTGGATTAATGAATACGCCATATCTACATCTTATATACTTTTAGTTTTAGGAAGTTCATTGCTACTTACCCGAAAATAGAATTTTTCTTTCCCCGTGAAACACTGAATCTTCACAATCAACTTAATAGACATTGACAATTTTTTATTCATCATTTCCTTTTCACGTGCAGTAGTCAATGCCATGTGTGAATTATGTTGATTATGACAGTGATGATTCTGATGATGATGACGATGATAATGAGAAGGAGGGCGATGGAGGAATAATGGAGTTTCTATATTGAAACATCAAGTGGTCCCAATGGTATAAGGTGAGAGCTTTAGCACTGCAAATGCACCAGTATAATCATCAATATCATCATCACCATCAACACAATCATCGCTACCAACATCTTATTCATTTTCCTTCTTTAATGTCTCTTCTCCTTTACCTCCATCCCCTTTCTTCATATTAATCACTTTTTAAAAATTCTACCGATATTAATTTCTGATATGAGAGAGCATGGCAAAAGCATTACACAATGAGTGTTCTCACCTATTTTAAAGAGCAAAATACAACCATGAAATGCTGAGTTAAGAAATTGTGAGAAAACTTCTTAGATCTTTAAAGTGAAAGATTTATTACTTTAGCCTACACTAGAGCAGCCATGAAGATAAAGAAATGAGCAGTGACCTCGCACAGAATTGACTACCGCACAGAATAATTGAGGTCTGCACAGGCTAAAATACTAAATTTGTTATCTAGCTTATAAGTACTAAAACAGATAAGACTATGGAAAATAATTAAGGTTGTAACAGATAAGACTATGGACAATAATTAAGGTTGTAATTTACCGAAATAGACATTTTAGAATAGGCTATGAAGGTAAGTCCAGTATAAATTTGACTGATCGGAACATTTCGCAACGACGGCCTATATTAATTACATATAACTATAACTTTCGTGTGTAAAAGAAACTATCTGAAAGGAGTGCTTGCGACTGTATGGCAAAGATAAATATATAAGGCAAAACATTCGTGAAAAGAGAACTGATAATGTCTTTCACTTATGATGGTACAGGCAAGCCAGGACCGATGGGTGTGTATATAAATATTGAGAGCAGTTGACTTATAGAAAAGGATCTGCCAAAATAGGCTAAATGAAAACCTATGGGTTAAACATATCTTGTCCAATATTGTAATTGTTACGTTCAAGGTTTTGACGAGTGTTCGTGACATTATAAGGGTAGGCTACTTGGTTTGGGCATGATAAACCACAACACCAACCTTAACAAATACTACTTATGTTTTTGCTCAAGCATTTACTTGTTTGGTTGATTTTTATTATATGTAGTCGATTTGAGGCGAGAAGTCAGCTGAAATTATTTTATTAAAATAGAACGCTAACTATCGGTTTTATATTCAAGATACATTTACTCTTACGAATACTTACCATATTACAGTTTTTCCTTCACATGCGAATATAATGCTAAACAATAGCATTGAAAACTTCGGAAATAAACAAGAACATTATGCACGCTGCACAGTAGTATTCCGTATTTAGGTCAGAGCAATGTTATCAATGTCGTTTTCAAGAAACTTTATAAAACTCAACTCCGTTTTATGGCAGCACCAACTAGAGCAGCAGTTTTGTTCAGGAATCACTGCAGCATTTGTACGTCTCTTGGTGTGTAATGCCATGTTGAATGTTTCAGCGCTACACATCCAATCGCTTGTTCTTGATTCAGAAGTCTGCTCAATAATTTCAAAGAATGGAAAATCCCACGTTAGCCTGGTGATTCAATATTCTAACCCGTTTGTTAAAGGGATAGTGAGATTTCCTACAGACGTTTCTCGTTGTTATTTATAACCGCTTTTACTTCGTAATTTCAAAATTGTTCTTGGTTTTCTGCATAATTACTTAAAATTATTGTTAAATATTATGATCAGGGCCCGGAATCTAATGACATATCTTTTTATTGATGCTGCACAGACATTGCAACTTTTGGATAAATCCTAATCATGGCCTCTAGATTATAGAAATTCATTTTTATTAGGTCATTTTTTGTCATTTTATGCAATTTTTTATTTTTAGGGCATTTATTTCAATTTTAGGTCATTATTTTGTCATTTTATTGTCATTTGCTTCCTTATTTAGTCATTTTAATGTATTTACATTGAGTTTATTAACTTTTTTCGTCGCTAGCGGTGCTGTCTTTGAAGTGTTGTTTGTTTAATGCAAAAAGGTGTTAAAGTGTTGACATGTCTCAGTAGGAAGTGAAAATCAAAGAAACGCCAAAATTTTGTATTATATTACTATTGTTAATTGATTGACTTGGCACCAGAGTCTGCCACCTGTTTGGATTTGAGAGTGCAAACTACTGTTTACCCTCAATAAACAACAATATAATCCGGCAGACCACAAAAGGATGTACCAAATTTTGACTCACCAGTGCCCCAGTGTCAGTATAAATTTCCGTGGGAAAAGAACATTCACAACATTAAGTTATTTACAGTTTTTTACAATTATGTACAAACTAGTCTATTGCTTTGTGTGTACAATAATAATTTTTTATAAATAAAATGTAAGTTTTTAGGTCATTTTTTACAATTATTACGTCTTTTTTTAAAATTTAGGGTCATTTTATAGGTCATTTTTCAAACAATTGTAGGTCATCAGAATCTGGGCCCTGATTATGATAATAACAGGAAGAAGAATCAATTTTACTGAAATAAATACAACAGTGATGCTCTGTTTTCAAGAGTTTCAATGACACAGTTAACTGATCAGTAGGTTAAAATAAAATCAGGTAAACTGATATAACAAAGTGCAAGATGGAGTTAATAGGCCACATTTAAGAAACTATTGAGTTTTAGACCACGGCTTCATGAAAATGTTTGATAAGCATATGTAAAGGAATAAGTGTGATAATTAGAATATTAACAGAACGAATTTACAGCAAATTCCTCACGTCAAGAATAGGCCAATTCCTTTATTTTTGTTAAAACATCTGAAACCGAACAAATACGCAGTGATTTTTTTTTTTAATTTCGAAGTTTATTTCTGAGGGGAGTAAATAAAAAATGTAACTTTTTTGGAATTTTTTCATCGGTTATAGGCTAAAAGCTATGAGTTTGAATAATTTCAAATTTTTAGCTCTTCTGTAAGTGAGTAAACATCAACGTCAGTAAGTGGATGATAGATTGTCACAGATGTGAATGACGTCACGGCTATCCAGCAAGTTTTTCCATATTTATGTGGCAGCTATAAAAACAAATTTTGCACGGTTATGGCTGTTGTATATAAAACAATTCCTGCCAAATTTTACGATTCCATCTGTCCTATGTATGTCAAAAATTACATTATGTGAGGAAAATATACAAAATATATGAAATAACACCGAAATTAACCCAATTTTTGTATCTATATTTAATAATTTTATTCGGTGCAATAAAGGATCTCTTGATGTACGGTGGACGAAGTACGTTAACGCTACGATGCAGGAAGACTGTACCGTCAGACGTAGGAGAGTTACATGTGTAACAGTTGAGCGGAATTCGCTGATTGCATCGTTACGCTCGAATGTCGTTAAACGGATAATTAAGTTCAAGGTATCTGAGTGGTGCTCCCTAACATCTTCTGATAGTGTTCAAGTGACCGTGGTTGTGTACATCACTGGGATATTCATGGAGAGCTATCTTCTCGTTAAGTGCAATCTCTACTTTGTGCCTCACCACATCAACTGAAATACCGTGGAAATAAAGAAGGAGCTATGCGTCCGAATCCCAAAATGTGAACACACCGTATGAAATAATATATGAATACTGAACGAAATAATGTATGCATACTGAAGAACTTGAATGCAATTTAAGCTTAGCCTATACCACACTACGTCGAATTTAACTTGTTTCGTCTGCAGAAACATGGTCACACGGAACAAAATTCAGTTTTTTCACCTAGAAAACACTATGTCCATGTCCTAATAATAATCTTTCACCAATTCCATTCTAAAATAACCGCTCCTATTTGTTTCGACTAAAAGGATAAAAATAAGTGTTTTAAACGACTATCGAATAATGTTTTCAATCACATAACAGGTAACTGCAAGAGAAAATTATGTGACATATTTTACTTCTTTGAGAACTATTTACTGTAGAATTTCTTAAATGCCAGTGATTTCTAATTTTTTTAATATATGCCGAGCAAAACCAATAGAGGTAAGAGCTATTTCTTGTGCCTTCGCATCTACAGTTAAACCATGCAGTGAAATGATTAAAACGCCAGATTGCTTTAGAAGTAGGCTAGTCCTACAATAAAATATGCACAATTTCAATGGATAATAAAGTGTATATTTACATTAATGACAAGAGATTTACCTGAGCATTATTTTTTCGCTACATCATTAATACTGTAATATCATAATGGCACAGGTTTACCAAAACTTCCTTTTCAAAGGACATTAGCATAACGAATATTCCAAATTCTGCTGTCCCAAATTCTCAATCTGTGTCCACAGCTTTCACCCCTCTGACTATTTTTCAGCTTCTAAAAAAGAATAACAATCGCATGGTCAACCGGCGCCTTTCAACGAAAATTAGGACTATGCGGTGCACCGGGAATTTGCCCGAATGCCCATAGGCATGTGGCCAGTTTGACCCTGTGCAGGGAAGTCCGGAAAGTGACTCTTAAGTGTTAAATAATGAAAATTCTAACAATTACTTTACGAACCTATAACTTAATTATCGTTTATCTTATGTAGACACTAAGATCTACTGATTCGCTAATTCACTGCTACACTTCTTCAGACGGAAAACCTCATTCGAATAAGTGACATGTCTAAGAATTATAACGCAAGGCAACTAATCTTGTCCTGGGCCATAGATCATGAAACGACTTCGTTGACTATTGTATCGTACACTCTAAAAGCGCTCCCAGGCCATGGCGAATCAGAGAATTCAGCGGTCTTAAATCAAAGCCGTCAAGCTGGAAAAAGGCGTAATCCGAAAGTCTATTGATCACCTCCACAGTCTACCTATAAATTATTATGAAGAATGTTAAAGTGTGAAAAATGGTCTGAAATTTTATATTTGGATTGTATGAAATAATAATTAAATGTTCGTAATTCGATGGCTTAGTTCACACATGTGTTAAGTACGATTCTGTGCTTTATAGTAAATTCATTTTAATACCTAATTATCACGAATATCCACTCAGGAAGAGTACTTGCCTCATATTAAGTTAAATTTACGAAACTTCTGTTTTCTTTTTTCACTTGTTACTTTTATATAGAGTAAAGATATGTCTCGGGAGCTTAAAAATTTGAACTTGACACATTTAACCTCACAATTGTACCATTTATGTGTGTGTACTAACCCATCGTTACATTAATTTTCCGTTCTTATCCCTGGTATAGGTACAAAAGAAAACAAGTTCTGTCCCTTAAATTTATTATGTAGAATTTTCATCAGAAATTCAGGTCCCGAAGTTTAAAAATTGAGTTTTCAGAAGAAAGTAAGTGCATTTGTGTTTTATCTATGGGTCTATTTTCTATCTGTGAGCCTGTGAAAAACGGCAATCTGCATTTGAATTAGTGATCTAAAGATCATTTTATACCCTGCATATCGCATACTTTCCTTGCTGTCAAAATATTTACTTGTTTTGTGTAACACTCTCGAAAATGACTCTAGCCATTTGTTTGGATTTAATATATTATCTGCTTATACTAAGGATGCAAATTTGAAACAATTTCTTTCACATAAATTGTTTGAAGGGTAGTTATAAGCTACTTGCTTGAAATTGAGAGAGCAAAAAATGCACACATATGTTAGTGATCCGCTTAATGTATACTGGAGTGTGAAGTAAGAAAATCGTGAGATCAATGTCCAAGGTAGAGAAAGTGCAAAAGAAAAGAATGTGGTGAATTAACATTGCCACCCAATAAAATTGTTTGTCAATCATTGACAAATGGTACTAATACTAGTATTTCGTCTCTACAAATAGATGACTTTAAGAACATTCGTTTAGCAGTGTACAGAGCTAGAAAGAAGCACATACCAATAGCTCCGCGGTCAGCAGAAGAGGCTTTAGAGCAGTTACATAATGCATCAATACAAACAAAAGAAGGTGAGCAATTTTGTCACGTAGACTTCGATGCAGGTATCTGCCTTTTTACATGCAAAAGTAATCTGCGGTATTTGTGTTCAAACAGTTCAGTTGTTTCAGCAGATGGGATGTTTTATACGTGTGCGAAACACTTTATGCAACTGTACACGATTCATGTGTTGTCTGAGATGGGTTATATTCAAGTTGTTTACTGTTTACTTCAGAGCTAAAATGTTTCATGCTACGAAAGCGTGCGGAGACAAATTTGTGCATTATGCAACGGGCGCTTTAATCCGTCAACAATAATTTTATATTTTTAAATTGCAGCGCACAGAGATGTTGAAAATTGTTTTCCTGCTGGTTCAACTCTAAAATGTTGAAATTTTCACCTAGGGCAATCTTGGTTCCGAAAAGTATTTGAAATAAGACTGAAAAAAAGAGTATGTAGATAAACATTTGGACATAGGAAAATGGATACGCCACTTTTTCGGGTTACCATCTTTACCACCAGAACAGGTATCTGATGCATTCGTAGAACTTCACAGCAATGCTCCCGATACTCCCCTAGCTAATCAATTTCTTGATTACCTCTTGGAGATCTACGTAAGTGATGACAGTCAGTTCCCTCCAAATTTTTGGGCACAGCCGCCAAATGAAAATTAGCGTAGAGTCCTTTCACAGACATTTCAAAATGGAATTTTACTGTGTACAACCATCGATACATATTTTAACACAGGTTTCAAAGGAGCGACAAATTCAAACGGACATATCAATCCGATCGCATCTTTCTGCGAAGCAAAGGAAAAATAAAAGTCTGAAATGAACCAACTTTATGCCATTAAGAATTGGGACGATTATGTTTCGGGAAAAGATTAATTTATTAAGATATGTGACGCTAATGGGAGCTAGATATAAAGCACAAACACTGTAATTTCGACATTGTCATCACGACGTGACAATCAAATGGCGGAGGACATAAGCCAACTTTAGGAAGTGACGTACCCATGAAAATTGCGATGAAACCACACTGTTTTGCCTCATCTCGTTTAGAAGAATTATGTAAATAGCATTTCTGTATTTATTTACTTTGCTCAAATGAATATATTAATTTTCTCTATTGCTATGGCGATTTGCTCAAATGTTAATCACCGTTATATTCAAGAACTTCTCGGCAAGATAAAAGAATCAACGTAACCCCCAAATGTAAGGGACACTATCTCTTGAACAATTAATTATCGAATACGATATCGACAGCATAAATCATCATTATTCATTATCTTGTACTCTTGTAAAAGTTTTCTGCCAATGATGCGTGACTATAATTTCACTGGCTATTCATATATCCTCAGTTAAAGGTATTAACAACTCGGCACATATGGTGCTAATATATTTATTAGTATTACATTATGAATTTCATTGTTTAATTTCATTACACTAGTTTCTGCGATTTGCGGTCTAATCTTGGAGCCACGTAAGAGTTGGAGCCTTGCCTAACTGAATGTTGCGTCCCTGCCTGCGTAACACTTTAGAGAAAAACGATTAGTCGCGTCCAACTTATTAGCAGTCAAAGGGCAACACAATGCAATTTATGTCAAGTCTCATATTTTACAGATTAAGTCTGAGAAGAATTTAATTTAAATATGTCCTCCTACACATAAGTGCGTAGCCTAACTATAATGCTTCCTGTTTTCAAGGAAAGGATTTGTTCCTGGAAATTTGATATCTGATCTTATAGGACGATAAAAATTGTCTTCCTTCCTTTATTCGTTGACTGGGTTCTATTATAAGAAAACATAAATCCTAATGAAGTATTCGCCTACGCAGACAAATGCATCCTTGTCCGCAAATCCCATCTTTCCACATACAATCTTTAGAACTGCAGGGCTCGGTCAAGAAAATAATTTAATTAGGGTATACAAATAGGAATATGCAAACAACCCGCACTCGTACAACTCGAAGCATGTTCTATGGAATTCAAAACTGAAGAATTAGGATTACAGTATAAAATAGGTACGTAAACAGCCCCGATCAACAAATTTAATGGCGTATCGACGCCATCGTTGATCCATCGTTATCATCTCGTATACAGCAGAAGTACCCCTTGGGGGTATGCGAAAATCTGTAGGAGGCACGCGGTTGACAACCGGAAAAATTGGCAAAATATGAAAAATACAACAATCATGGTTGATATTTATGCTACATTGTTGAATTTTTGGATCAGTGTTAGGAAGGAATACGAAGAACTATCAAGCACTGCTGTAAAATTTCTTACTGGATTGACGACTACATATTTACGTGAACGAGGGTTTTGGAGTTTGACTTACCTGAAAAGCAGTTATAGAAACAAGCTTAATGTTGAGGACTATTTAAGATTGTATTTGACAAAGCTAGAGTTAAGCATTTATCAGCTGTGTAAAGGGAAATAAGCCCAGCCTTTTCATTAATTTCTTCTGAAGTGAGCCTCCTTTAAAATTGTGTGTTTGTTTTAGTATAAGTGTCATTAAAAATATACTCAGGCCTTGAGCAATATCTCTCGTTCCTATTAAAGTTCCTTGCGTAATATAATTACAGAAGTTAAACATAACTGAACATTTTCTGAAAATAACTGAGTTTACTATTTAAGGGGTACGCATAATAACTGTTTGTAAAAAAGGGGTAGGCCTACATAGACTGAAAAAGGTTGAATACCTAACCTAACGATTAATTAAAACAACGAAAATGAATAAAATAGATCGACATTTGTGGCATTTTTGCCAATGATCTGCTCTTTATCGCTTAAAACTGTCACCATCTCGAAACGGAATAAAAAAATAAAAATCCTTAAACTAGGCTAGTTTTTAACGACTTGAAGAAGCGTTAAGAAACAGGACGTCTCCTCGCTCCGTCAAAAATTTTAAGTGTAGCAAAGAGAGCTTTAATTGGTTGAATTTTTATGTAGCAGCGTAACGCGCAATGAAGATATACCCAACTTTTTAAATAATTTCCATTGGAATTTTAAGGGGCAATAGAATAGCTTAAAAGTTTACAGTAGTGAAAGATAATTGTATCATACTGATAGTAAAATCATGTATGTGATAGTTTCGCTGCATACCGCGAAACCCGACATCTCGTCACTGCTTTCGAAAATGCAAAGAACTTCATATCTCACCGGTATGCTCATAACTTTATTGTATTATAATCTTCGCTTGTGTCAAAATGGAAATTCTTTCCTTCGCGAACAATAATTACGCCGTTCTGCATTTTGAAACTTATTTTCTGTTCTTTTGAATCAGAAAGGTGATTCTAAACTCATTTCTTGTGCTGAATTCGAAAATAATCCCCATTTTTCCCATCACGTCTGGTTCTCAAACTATTCATGAATAACTAGAAATTAAATTATAGCTTTGTGAAACGTCATAAAATCATTTTCAACAAGAATTTTGTGAGAAAAACTAGGCCGCAATTTACTTTTTGCCATTAATTAATAATTAATTAATATTAATTAATAATTATAAACACATTCATAACCTTGCCTCAATATTTCACTTCAACATTTCTTATATTTGACCTCCTCGAATGTTGTTCAGAGCAGTCCCTTTTTAATATCCAGCAAAAGTCAGCAATCATTTTAACACTCCATTTCCCTTGATACCTCATTTCCATATCTTTTACATCCTAGTGAAATATTTCACCTAGTTTCTTACTAAAATCTCCTAAATTATCAGGAAAATAATTTTGATGGGAATGAAGGAAATATACTTTGACATATGTTGCAGCCAATCTGACTGAAATTTTGTGGCATCATTTTCACTATGTTAATAATTTTTTTCAAAGGAAATTAAAAAAAGAAAAACGTTTCTGAAAGCATTCCAGGCATCCTTTAAATCTCGACTCATAGTATTCTCGAACTGACTGTCCAACATCAATTTTCGAATCTGTGGGCCAACGAATATGCCAGCTTTAATTGTTTCATAGAATAATGAAGGGAAAGTAACACTAAGGTATTTAAATCACTCATTGTCTTTATCTAGATTTCTCACAAATTGTTTCATTAAACCTAATTTCACATGAAGAGGTGGCAACAATACTTTTGAGAGATCAATAAGAGGTTCCCTTTTTTTTCACCCGGTGTTAAATCAGTCCTACGGGGCCACTGTTCCCTTTCTCAGTGTTCTGACCGAACTCTGCTATCCCATTCACATAAGAAACAAGGATATTTTGTGAAACAAGCCTGCTGACGAAGTAATAGTTCAGTATTCTTGAAATCTCCAGAGATAGACCATAATTGATTTTCGTACTGCAGTTCTTGTAACAAAAGCTTTACATTTTAATATGCCTCCTTTAAAACAGAAGAGTGGTCCACAGGAATGGAAAGATTAATATTTCCATTATGAATCAAAACATCTTTAATACTTTCCTGAGAAGAACCTATGAACAACCTCCATTCTTTGGAATTATAGTTTGTTATACAATTTTAAGACGGCAGGGATGCCTCGGCAATGGGGATGTCCCCCAAGGGCGGATATAGTCAGTAGATTTTAATAAATATATAATATAAACATAATAAAAAAATATATTATTTCACATGCAATTTTTACTATATTTACAAGAAATATTGAAAACATAAAATTCTGAATTGTGAAAAATTCTGAAGTGGTACGCGAAAACGAATTTAATTTTTGTAATCAGTGTAAAATTGTGATTCAGAAACGTTCATTTATTTCAAAACAACAAAATCAATGCAGAGCGGTGTTATCAACAACTTGTGTTGAATTTTACTTTGGTAATTTAATTGTGTTTCGCAAATGATTCTTGCCATTATTTGCCTAATTATTTAGACACCTGGGAATACGTCACGGTAAATTGTGAATCAAAGATTATAATAATTTAATATAATGCAACGAACATCATTTATGGGGAAATTATCTAGCCGAGTAAACTTGTGTTGATTTATATTTGGACAATTTAATTTCGCTTTTGCACTCATGCTTCTTGCCATGAGATAATTATTATTTTTGACCCATGACAAGAAACATTCGTTAAGCTCAATTAAATTAGCAGTGAAACTATATGCACTCATGGAAATAGTGTAGATAGTCTGAATGAAAATGTCTTCTGAAGTTTTATGAAGAGCAAGACTTACATTATCAGATATCATCAGCAGTAATATAAATGGTAATCTATATCAACTATAAAACTAACAACGCAACAATAACATTAATGATGGATTCTGCAAACTTTCACACCTTGTGTCACAGTTATATGAAAATTATGCGGATATAGCTGTGTGAAAGTACACATTCCGTTAAACTAATAATGTGAAGTATTTATTTTACCGTATTCCCTATCGAAAATAAATTACTTCGCATTAATTGCAATATTTTTCATGTTATTATTTACATAATTAACATCAATTTATACACATCAAAACATTTGTTGTTTCCCCGATAACAAGGAACTAACATGGTGAAATAAACAAATAGGTCTATGCGTTATAGTTCCAGTTAATTATTATTATAGACCCAAAGTATGGAATTGAGTATAGTTTTTTAATTTTACATAAACACTACAATAATTAAATATCTTTCTCAACTTGTTTATTTAGTTATTATTGCCTAGGCCTTTCGGTATTATTCACCATCTTCAGGTATTCTTCTCCGTCCTTTTACTGATAAGTCGTTATTTGGAAGTATTTGAAGTGGGTGAAATAAACATCCCCACATCGGGGAAGGTAATACTTACAGAAAGGAAAAGAATGTTTCATCAAACATAGGTTATAAGTTCCAACAATAATAACGTCATAATTCCTACAGATCAAACAAATAAGTTGATTTGTTCTGGTGGTATATTAATATCTTTTATGTTGACTATTCCACTCATACGCCGCGCGTTTGATAGCCTAATGGTCAATAACGTTTAGAAATTCCTCGGATACAGACCAATCACCTCGTTCATCTTATAATATCTTCCTAGGATCGGAAGGATTCAATTTTGTCTGATGAAATGTTAGATCGTTACTGGACACGTAAGGCATCAACGTTTGGTGACTAATACGTCACATGCTGCCTTTGAGCAGAATGAAAACATATTATTTAGTACAACATAACTTGTATGGAAATCGAAATAACATGAATGTCCATTGATTGAAAACACATTTTCGATTCGGTGCAAGCCAGTTCGTATGCTTTTATAAACTTTTGATGTAAGCTACTACCAATACGCCCTCAATCTTGTATTGTGCACTATTGGTAGCATTGGAAACTTGGATCGATTCATCAAATCGATTCGTGACTGTTCATTCATCTAGTAGGCCTATGTCGTGATCTTACGGCTTACAAAATATTGAGAACAAAGTAAGAAAAGAATTCTTATATACAAAATCCGTTACATTTTATTCGTGGAATAGTCTTAGTAAATCCTACTCGAAATTACCTATGATTTTAAATTGTGGAAATGAACTTAACTGCACCTAAAATGGATGAAACTCCGGCGAAATTTTTGAATTATTAATAAAGTATGTGCCAGCAGCCGCGGTTATGCATAAAATATAAATAAACAGTGTTTTATAGATTCAAATTCCATTGCACTTATCTGGAATCGAAATCGTGTACGATTTTAAAGGTTGAACAGGGATTTATTAAAAAAAAATATTATATAGAACTGGAAGTCTCTTGTCAAAGTAACCTTGAAACTGGAAACAATATAATCACATTGCTGCGAGTTGTTCCAAGAACGTGGTCGCAATAAAATAACACATCAATCAAACAGCGCGCATGTCGTTGAGTCGCTAATGTCTTTGGTAAATAATTGTGCATTACTCTACTCTGATAATATTGATTCTGTCATAAACGAATGTGTCAAGCGTCAAGCTGTAATCCAGTCATTGACGTCTACATTTATTAGGAAAATATTTATTCATGAACGCTGTTGTACTATAGCTTTCTGTTCTTTCATTGCTATGTGTCAACAGAAAATTTTGAAATTTAGTTCATTTATGACTTAACATAAAATATATTAAAAAAGTAAAATAATCGAAATGGGCTATATTTATCACAGAAAATTCGCATTGGTAATTTTTTTTTCGTAACGAGCTTTAGGTTTACCTCAATATTATGACTACAGATAAATGGACTACTTTTCTTAACAGTTTTTCTTGGATTTTTTTTTTCGTAACGAGCTTTAGGTTTACCTCAATATTATGACTACAGATAAATGAACAACTTTTCTTAACAGTTTTTCTTGGATTCATAAACTCAAAGAACTTAATTAAACGCACCATTGACAGAAAGCAGACCTAATGGTTAGCAAGAGACGAATGCCGAGCTGGGATGTTGGTGGAAGAGATATTTTAATAGAGTACGATTACTTCCACAGAGTCTGTGGGTTCTTACGTATATACCTTAGGAGCGAGTCTCACCGTTCCTAGAGTTCCTTCCTAGGGGAGGTAGCTCCACCCTGATTGGCTCAGCTCTTCCCTCCACTCAACTATTATAGTATTTTCTACGACTGGCAACGTGCTGCATGATCTTCACTCTGTGCTCAACAGTAGCTAAGTGATCTTACGCGCATGCGAGTCTGCGCAAGCTGGTAACGAGAAGCTCGCTGGCTGGGTTAGTCTTCAAGGCCAGAGACTTTGTGGAAGTAATCGTACTCTACTAGGCAATCACTGGACATACATGTTTAGAAAAGGTGTTGGCTATCATTGTTGTTACCTATCGATATTGAGTTCTGATTGTTGTACTGAAGGAGCTGATGAAGAAATATTTCAAGCCGTTGCTTGAAGGCAGAAAAAAATATAGCCTAATAAAAAAATAAATAAAAATGTAAATGTAGACAGTGCGACGAACCTTTCAGCATATGCAAATTCCTACTGAAAGCCAGATGAACCCCAATTTACGCCAAGAAAATGTAGAAACATTGTTGTGTTTGTACTTTGGTGACCCTTGCAGCTAAATTTTCTTATACTTGCCATTCATTTCCGTTTTTTTTTTTTTGTTTTCTGGAACGTAAGATAATAATTGTAATTATGTTCACTTCATTTCGGTGTCATCCATTCTTTTTCTGGCACATAAGGTAATTGTATATTATGATTATTTCAATAGAAAAGTTATTCCTTGATTCTTTATTTGAACACTCTGAGTATTTTATTTTACCGCTTTGACCATTTTATCTCAACGCTTTTGTACATTTTATTTCACCATATATACATATATACCATATATATACCATATATATACATATATACCATATATCTCTACGGCCATGCTCTCCCAACTATCTACATCTTAGAGGTCGCTATACAATAACAGTGGAAACCCAATCACAAAATCACCAAGTTAATAGGCTTATGCCACTATACTCTACATTAAGATGTAAATATCTCTCAGTGAGGTAGACCATCAAAGTGGTCACCTATCTGGCACCGTGAATCGAGCTCTGACTATCTCAGGTCTGAGAGTATCTGTTCGGAAAAACTTTCGGTCACGGGTTCGATTCCCGGTGTCAGAGAAAATTCTCTCCTAAAATATTCTCATTACTTAATATAGGCTATTAATATTTAATATATTGTTTTATGTCCAAGTTACAAGTAAAGAAAACAATACATTTATAATATCTTATGAATAAAGTATATTCCATCTATAGGAAGACATGGGTTGTCAAGTTTTCGGTTATGGTGTCTAAATTAAAATTGACGACATATTTAATAATACAATTAAATTCGTAAAAAGAATTTAAAATTATAATCTTCTATAAAACACTTTAGATGAATTAAATGTAAATATTACGTAATATAACTTTTTGAGTTCGCTGAAGATTTTTACCATACAAAGATTACCATAATGGGACTACAGACTCTGCTTATTTTACACGACAATGTATAAATATTCATAATTCTGTGAGGGGTAATAAAAATTCGTGCATTCCATTCCTATATTCATTTTTTAAACTCAGACAGGGCCATCATCACTTTCCCATTCTCTTTCCTACTATCTATTCATATCCCTGTTAAAAACCTCCCTCCCCAACGAATCTTATCAGGGCAATTCAGTTGGGTTTTAATATAAACATACTGAATGCCTTCCTTCTTCGAGAGTCCAACTGCTTCAACCCTCTATTCAACCCTTCTCGCTCTCTCCGTCTCTCTCTATCTCTCTCTCTCTCTCTCTCTCTCTCTCTCTCCTTTTCTCTCTATCTCGCTCACTCACTTTCTCTGTCCTTCGGACTTGATATTGCTACTGTGGAAGAGAATTCCGAGTCTACAGCCACCATATTTCATATTACATGCCCCACGGTTTTCATTATATTCGTATTTTGCGTTACATGACTATGGGTCGTTACAACTGACATCAATTCATGATTTTATGCGACATCTATGGTAGATAAATTTGCATTAAATAAAAAATGTAACGTCACTATGTTCAGCAATGACAACAGAATGCAAAGGCTCGTGTAAAGTGCTTTCAACTTGTGTGGAATGTTTAAAATGCGTATTCAGTTTATTATTATTCTTTCTTCTCATTCACCATCTCTGTAACGTACATTCTACTGTAAGTAATTTATTTCCGGTTTCAAAATAAAAATCGAACTTAACTCATTTAAGAATAGTTAATTTGTATATTAATGATCAACATTGTTTCATTTTCAGCATGGTTATTTTAAAATTATATTAAGAAAAATCTTTATTCTCAGAATAGCTACATCTTCAAACACGAAACAATAGAGTAAAATTTAAAGTCCTCACAAATAAAATAAAGCAAAATTAAGTGAAATTTACACCATCTATATGTCAGATTCAGCAGCAGTAGGTACGGTTTTATCAGCTGACAATTATTTTGTGCAGCCTATAACTCATATATCTTTCGTATATCTTTCGTATGAAAGATTCTAAACATAGCTTATACAATTTTAACACATAATCTTGAATGGTAGTCTTTCAGTATGAAATAATAAATAAGCACGTTATGCGACTGAACTACTGAATCATTTTTCGGTAGGCATACTGGAGAAGATAGACAGAATGCATACTTTCAACAAGACGGCTGCCTTCCGTACGATGTTCGACTACGGTTATCTCGCTCTTCAGACGATTGTTTCTGTATTTTATCTGTGGGGAATCTTAAAACAAAAAGTGTACTGTAATAATCCGCAGATCATCTACTTTACTTGAACCTTCGGCGCGAGTTGCCGCGGCGATCGGACGCCCAATATTTTATATCGTATCCTTCCCACGGCAAATTGTATTCACAGATTTGCATCCTACTAATGGTTACCTACCAATGGTAAAAGAACATTTTACACAGTTCTTAGCGTTACATGAGGAACACCATGGGAAGTGACTGCACTTCGCTTCTCGTTTATTAAACTTTGTGTTTTTGTTATTTTGGGAAACAGTTTGTGAACAACATAATCTAAATAATGGAACTTAGGAATACACAATATTTACAGTTTTTCTCTCTGGCCTACAATAGATTGTTCTTCCGGTATCTTGCTAGATCGCTCGACTACATGTCTTGCATCACCTAGGCAAATTCTAATATCTGTTGCCCTACTCCCTCCTCCTAACCTGACTCATAGCTTCCTTCCGATTTATTTCGTAGATGACCCTGAAGCTGAAATACAAAGGCATTGCTCAACATTCCCGGCGTCCTTCCCACCAGATCTGCAACAAATGCTTCGCTAGGAGAACGATAAATTGCGATAAATCAATTGAAGATCTCGCACGAAATCTGTGCCGATGAGACCGTTACTCTCTAGAGAGAGACATGCTATTGTGCGAGAGAGAGAGGTAGCTTGGCCTTTACAAATAGAAAGGGAGGTTCTGTTGTGCGAGAGAGATAGGTAGCAGGCCAATCGACGCTACAGTCCCCACGAAAACGTTATGCAATGACTTAGGCAATCGGCACAGATTTCGTGCGGGATCTATACCTACCAATGATTACATGTTGCCCAGCATCTAGCGAAAGATCGGAACAGCAACCACATATAAACACTCCGGGCAGAAAATCTGTAAACATTGTATGCAAGATAGATACATAAGCATTCATGAACCACAGATTATTGTATCTGTTGGACATTACAAGAGAATATTATAGGAGAAAAATTCCTCCGACACTGGGACTTGCCAGGTGTGAATTGAACTCCGGCTTAACTCAATTGGTAGAGCATTGGCGCGAATAGCCAAAGGTCCTGGGTTTAAGTCCTAGTGTCGGAGGAATTTTTCTCCTATAATATTCTCACAGTATAGGCTACAAGTCCATTCTTTAGAATGTGTTGTTAAAAAATTGGTCCACAAAAATACAAATCCAAACAAAATAAGAATAAAACATTTAAGGGGTACTATACCGAAATATGTCGGCCGCGGTGGTCTAGAGGTAGCGTGCCCGCCTCTAGATCCGCAGGGCGCGGGATCAAACCCGGCCGCGGTCGATGGATTTTTCAGGACGTAAAAATCCTG
The DNA here is from genome assembly GCA_964059195.1 of Ectobius pallidus. NCBI lineage: Eukaryota > Metazoa > Arthropoda > Insecta > Blattodea > Ectobiidae > Ectobius > Ectobius pallidus. Next base: position 83,248,075 of record CAXKWD010000007.1, on the reverse strand, counting down.
GGCACGGAGTCCTCCGGGAGGGACTTTAAGCTGGGGGTCCCGTGTCGTAGATTTACGGCACGTAAAAGAACTCCAAGCCTAAATTAGAGCCTCTGGACAAAATTTCTCGGCCCTTTCACGTCCAAGAAATACTTAGTTTCCAGAGGGGGGTTGCGAGGCGATGGGCTTACCACCTCTCGGAAAATAAGCATATCAAAATTAGTATAGGTTTTGAAACCTCCATAGGAGGCCCCTTCGCCCCACCTGGAGATCATAGGGTACCAGATAATACAGATACCGAAATATACATTTTCCACATTTTTGGGAGTAGATACTTGATCTTTGGCGTATGCAGTTATCTTGGTGTGTTATTGCACCACCGCAAGCCTTTTTATCGCAAATAGCTTTTGAGTTATCCTTATTTTTAAAATCATTCCTTTTTCAAGACACACAAAGTCTAAATGGCGTAATTAAACAAATTGCAACCGCCGCTGAGCGTTAAAATTTCTCAGGCATATAAAAGAAAACACGTAGAATCTAATTTTTTTAGTTTTTGATTTATTAAAATTATTTTTACTAAAAATGTCATATTTAGGATAGTCCCCAATTGGGGAAGCCTGAGTACCCTTCAAAATACTTCTATTCCCGTACAAAGGACGTTCAGTGAGATAAGACTGAAAAACCTGTCGTCTAAAATTAAGATATAGACTACACGACAATGAATGATTTTCTCCTGGAGTCTTAATGCACTTTTCTTTAATTACGAAAATCGTATACCCACCTCCTACAACAATTGGTGAACGGCGTGGGGCTGTTGGTTGAGCACTGCGCTACAAACCAAAAGGTCGCGGGTTCAATCCTCGAAGAGGTCGTCGTAATTTTTCAATTGGCCTAATCGCTGGAATCGACTCATCTTACAATAAAAATAAGTACCAGGAACAATCCTGGAGGTAACGCAGCCGGTGTCTAAGACTAACAACCTTACCATCTCTTGCGCCAACTGTCTAAAAGTCTGGGAGCCTCAACATCTCGGATAGCCTTCACGGCTTGCAAAGGGAACACTTCACTTTTGCTACAACAACTGTACAAACAGGAGGATAGAGTATGTGAACTTTTTAGAAGGTTCATTAAGTCGAGTTTGGGTGGAAAGAAATGGCATCACGTTAAATGAGTAACATTCCTACGTGTTGGGCGGAAGATAATTTACGTGCCATCTGCTGCTATTGCACCACATCTCACGGCACGATGTAAAACTAACATCGGTATCGAGACCAACTATTTTACGTGCAGCTGATTTTAACAACATGATTTTTTTTTGTTACAGGCTTTCAAAACCCGAACGCTCATTTGCATACCAGATGTAAAAGTCACTTCGCTTTGCAACGCGAATGAGACTGGCGAAAACAAATTATCCCCTTTATACCGTGAATCGATGGTTTTTTGTGCCAGCTTTCTACAACGTGTGAATTTTATGTTAATTTGCGAACCTGTATCAGTTTTTCTCTTGTCATAAATTGCATAGTATTTGGACTTTTTTCCTATTTTATCTGAAAAGTAGGCATGTAGATACGTTTTATAATGTACACGTAAAAAATACACACATTGGATCCATCACATCTGGTGTCTGAGAATGAAGTAACGAATTTTGGTTATCAGTTGTACTGTCAAAGCTTGCTGTATTTTTTTATTTCTGTATGCGAAATCAGAATTTTTAACTCGTCCGTACATACAATACATTGGAATCTCACTTATAAGTTATTCTCTTCTACGTTTTCATATTTAGCCAATAGGCTATGTTTTGTGCCACTGTTCTTTTTTCATTAAAATATATGTTTTACTTATATTCAGTTATGTGTTTATTCACTAATGGATTTTTTCCTTGTTTTCATGCGAGGAGGGTACTTGGTTATACATTTTAAAATTTCAATAGAATGGATTACAAAACAAGCTGATATCCGTGTATACTTTCGTTAGACTGAATTTTCATTCGTCTGTTTAGATTTCTTGCAATTGTATTGAATTTTAAAAATCAATAGCTGTTTACTTCTACAGGTTTTATCGTTTAAGTATTGGGAGAGGAGGTACATTGGAGAAGCCAGTAAGATTTGTGATATTACGACTACGCTGTGCGGAGAAATCGCCTGTACTGGTTTATCTTCACCGTAAAAAACCACACTCACATAAAGCAAAGTTCTTCGATCTGAAATGCACTTTAAAAGAAAGTAGCCTAAATTTAGTAACATCTTGTACTGTTTATCATTAATTAGTTATGTAATTATTTAATACTGCTGCTGTTATAAAAATTAACGAAATTCGACTTTACGAATAAAATTATTATTTTTTAAATCTTTGAATTTGAAAGATATCCTAGTCTACTCTCCAGGAAAGATACCATGTGGAAATAAGAAAGAAATCTACCATTTTACTTACGGTTATAATTTATTGAACATTTTTATTAATCTGTAACGTTTTATTAAAACATGTAATTATTCATTAATCTATGTGTGTGTGTGTGTGTGTGTGTATATATATATGAGAGACGGAGCATAAATCTTGGCAACTATTTCCCCCCCTCAAAGTACCATGGGATTTTGCATGTCACGGGAGAGTGTGGCATCTCTAGTGTATAGACACATCATTTGGTAGCATTATGATGTACAGTTATGTGAACAGAGACGACGGTTCAGTTGTGAGTCAGCCACCGTGCAGAATGGATATGACAAGAAGTGATCAGCATTCTTACGACAAAATAGTCACTATGCGAGGGACAAATGCCATAGAATACCACAAGTAGCTGAGAAAGCTAAGGGGAGTAATACCTCTAAGTACTGAACTTTAGGGGATCATGGTGAAGGTATGCATGCTTACATGCTTCCAACTACCACGATATATTAGTGGCACGATGCCGTCACGTAATGGTGTTTATGGGTGTTAGCTTACATCCAGTAGACCTACCTATAATCTGTATTTCATACCCTTCCCTTTAATTTGTATATTTCAACATTTTTAAGTGGTCCGACATTTTCAAAAGAAAATAAAAGTTGGCATACTTCTTCCCCATCCCTCAATTACACCACGCAGTAGGCTAATTAATAAACTATGGTCCAAGGAAACAAACAAACATGTCCTGTAAGTTGTCACAATATTACGAATGTACTGTAGCGGGTGGGTAGTTTTGTATTGTTTTGTTTTGTTTTGTTTGCGATAAGAAGTGTTCAAGTTGCAGTTTTCCTTACTGCTTTGTTAACTCAAATCTGTTTTCTTTTTATGAGAACTTCATGCATCACTTTTAATATAGTCACGATGACCTATTATCTGAAAACCAACTGTCAGTGCAAGCTCAATCTGCTTGGCTGATAGAAGAATGAATTGACTATTGTCAAATGGCAGGCAAGTAGTAATGGATTGAAATACGAGCAGCTCAAATCAGAATGTACTGCGGTACCCCGCAAGGCACATAAGATTGCTTGGCGCAGCTTTGGATACGCCAGTATTCCTTCTACTTTTTATATATTTTATATTTCTTTCTCGATCCCGTTTCTACAACGTAACGTCGAAGTGGCTTATCGATTAATGCACACACCAAACTCTAAGGAAATTATTTGTATTTCATTCAGAAAAACGAGCAAGCGTTAAAAAGTCAAGCATCAGAAGTTTCATGCATAAATACACTAAATGGCTTATAGGCATTAGAGCAAATTTAACGGCAAAAATATATTGTTAAGTGCCGTATACTTTGTAGCCCATTCTAGCGATCTTTTTTTTTAAAAAGGACTTGAACTACTGTAGGCAATGATTCTAAATTCAACTTGTAAGAGGAGAGAAAAGAGAACTCATCTGTTTCAATCTTTTACATTGAAACGACTAATTGCAGCTCGAATCAATTCCAGCCCATTCGTGAGTCTTAATTTTTACTTAACACTAGACTTATTACTAAAGTCTGGCCGTTCTAAGAAGGGAACCTCAAGTAAACAAAAACAAGTACATCTGTCTCACTCTAGCACATTACTCGTATGACTTAGAGTAGGATTACCTCCACAAATGCTCTGGGTTTTTACGTATATACCTTAGGAGCGAGTCTCACCGCTCGTAGAGTTCCTGGCTAGGGGAGGTACCTGCACCCTGATTGGCTATCCCACTCCACGTGTTGTCTGTATCTGTCTCTGCGGCATTATCCCTCCACTCAACTATCAACATGAAGCATTATCTTTACTCTCTGCCCGTCAGTAGGTCACTGATCTTACGCGCAGCGAATCCGCGCATCTTGGTAACGAGACGTAACGAGAAGCTCGCTGGCTGGGTTAGTCTTCAAGGCCAGAGACGTTGTGGGAGTAATCCTACTCTAAGAGTGAGACAGACATACTGGTTTTTGTTTACTTCAGGTTTCCTTCTTAGCTTGTCTCAGGTATAGGGCAAGGTATTTGATGAATTTGCGGTACTGTGCCAGAAAGAAAGACCCACATACATTAAAGCGCTTACCACCTAAAAACAGTAAAATAAAGGCGTTTTGTTAGGACCTTATTTTTGCGTCTCTCGCCTTTTTTTTGGGGGGGGGGGAAGATTTGGAAATTTATATTTTTCAAATTTTATTTGCCTTATAGTTAAAGCTATAACGAAGCTTGATAAGAGAATCTTACGAGTTGATATGGAAAGCAACATGTCTATAGTTCGTTATTTTTTAAAGTTTGTGTATTATGTACCTGCCCGCCCATAAAATTTTGGATAATGAGTGATCAGCAAGTGGTAAGTCGATAAAGCATTGCACTGAAAATGAGGAAGGATAAGACAGGTCTGTCGAGCAGTAGGCCTACTCCGAAGTTGTGAAGTCATTCTCCTACGTCCTCTCCCTTCGTGACTTTCAAAGCTTAGCGATTGGCTCAGTTGCGCTTTGGGGGTCACGAAGGGATGGGAAGCAGGGGAATGACTTCACACCTCTGGAGTACTGTTCGACAGGCCTGGTTTAAGAAAAGTACAGTGACTACAAAAAAACACTTTGAACTGGAAAAGTTTTGTCAGATGAAAGTTTTGCTGACCGCGAATTAAATTCAAGACATTGCATACTTTCATATTTTTTTTTATATATTGCAGTGTAGCTAAAGTTTTTCATATGTCTTTACTAGCAGGCAACAGACAATTTTCCTTTGAGAATTTCCACCAAATTTTCTTTGTACACTATGTTAAATATATGTTATTACAGGTAATATACAGATAATCCGGACGTTGAGTTATATATTGTGATTATTTAGCGAATACTTACAGAATTAAGAATGTAATGAATAATTAATCACCAAAATTAATAATGAACATCGATATTTGTGTCATTATAAGCGAGAACGAGAGATACAATGGAGAGACAATCGCAATGCGATGGTAGCGCTGCATGTAGCTGTTACCAACATTTTTCGTCATGGAAATCATCTGGTTAAGTTATGTATAAAACAAATGGACCTAAGTGGGATAAAACGAAAGTGATAAAAACAAAACGATAAATTTATTATGATAGGTACAAGCGTTTGATTGAATTTCGACACATGTTTATAACTGATTCGTCCCTGATGCATTTGAGCTAAACTATGAAAATAGAATCATTAGAGTCTCTTCAATACACATTTTTCTGAATTGCTATTATTTAAATGACATTTAATTGATTAAATTAATTAATGTTACAATATATTTTAATTATTCATTTCTTTAAATTTACATGCAATTTTAAGATCGGTTTAATAATGAACACTAAGAATCTGTACACTATCCAGTATTCTGTTGCTCTTGATGATGAAAGCGTTTGTCCCATTAGCTAGGAGATTATAATTATTTGCTGTTTATTGTTGGATTTCAAAGTCTCTATTCGTGATATTTTAAATGTTTTTATTGTGCCAGGACATTTTGTCAATGGTTCGAATCGTTTTTAAAAGAATCGTTCTAATAAGTTTTAGTGTAAAGAGTTGCTTACTTAACACTAAGTTGAATTCCGTACGTCCATACTGATTTAAGGATACATTTGCAATTTATGAGTGTATTTATAGTTGATAACTTTCATTTAGATTCTAGTCGCAAGTACATTTTTATTTTATAAAAATAATATCAATAACGAAGGAATTAATGATTACACTCAATTATTCACGAATCAAAGAACAGTGCCATACTAAAATTCGGATCTTCGACTTCTTTATAAACTGAATATCATTTGTGCTCTACGTTAGGTCATACTAATTATATTATGATTTTGCATATGATATATATATATATATATATATATATATACACATTATTGTCAAATTATAGGTCCTTGAAGGCCTTGTCCTACTTCTTTCTAATACTTCAATTGTCCCTTATATAGAAACAATTTCATGGAACAAGTAGGAAGGATGAGAAGATTTTGAAGCAGTTTCAGGGTAAATGGCAAGCGGATTTTATTGTGTTATGCTGCTGCAAAATTCATTTGCATATAATATGCAAGACATGCGGTCTCCCACCCCATTTCATCTCATCAGTAAACATACAAAGTTACGCTCTGTTTTACCAAACAAGTATGTTTCCTCCAATGTAATGGTGCATAAATTAATTATACTCATCATAAACTCTTTAGCCTATTGAAGAAACGTAGGCCTACACTGGAGGTTGAGGGTTTCATCTTGAAATATTTTCGCGTATAATTTTATCATATTATGTTACTAGCTAGCAATGAAGAAATTGTACCAGAGAACTTGTATGCGGAGGTCGCGGGTACAAATACCAGGGGCAGTCAATTTTATTCTGTTCATTTTCGAAGGTATTTTCACTCCCAGCGGGAATTTTTTTTCTGTTCGTTTCCTTGGATATTTGGATGTCTCGTGTTTATTATATTAAACAAGTTTAAATAAATGTTATACTATGTCTTATCGTTCTACATTAATGCTTCTTTGGAATCAACAGTATCGTAAAACACCCCCAAAAATCCCCAAACATCTAATTTGAAACAAAAATTTGTTGGTAATTAGTTTGGATATGGACAATGTTAGAGGAAACTACAATTTTAGACACATTGGCTGAAGAATAGAGCTCACTTGACAGTACGGTAATAATGTACTGCTACGTTCAGAATCAGCAAAGAGGTTTTAAGTTCTAGTCATTGAAACATTACCTGTCTATAAAGTACATTTTTTTATTCATGCCTATCATGTTATTTAACTTCTCCCTATCAAACCCAAATATTGTAAACATCGGTATATATTTTGTTTTAAGTATATATAAGGCTATGATCCCCAGTGCATATGCGATTCACTTGCCTAGGTCGAGTTATAATTAACTTCAAATACGTGATCTTGAGAATTCTAGGTATAAATACTACTACACAATGTTCGTTGCAGATTTTAAAGAAGAAACATGAACCATACATGTATCAAAGATAATATTTAAACAGTATTTTACAAATTACTTTTGAATACTTAATGATGATATAACAATAGTGCAACGATATTCATAGTAATTGCACTGACCACAAACTGAAAGTATAACACAATTTTTAAATATCACATCATTTTTCTCTTTTGATAGTTCTACCACTACATGAAGTTCATTTTTAAATTCGCAGCAAATTGTATACATTACCCATGATCCGCATGCTACTTCGTCCGGTAATAATTATTGCAAAGAAGTACTGTAGAATATAATGGACAGAAGAGCATGTCAAATAAATCGCAGCTTTACTATACAAGTCATTTTGGCCGCATATAGAGAAATTCTACTACTCCGTCATTGTTTGTGGTTAGAGAGAGATAGGGGAAGAATGGTTTCTACACGTTCGGCACGAGATGCGTTTATAGATGAGCAATTTCCGCCCGAATTGCCGCAGCCCGCAATACAATGCTCATGTGTGCGCTGGGAGGAAGCTGATGACAACGACGGAGATATTTCCAATTCCATTGTAGTTGTTGCCAAGGTTTCTCTCTTCGAATCCTTACAACATGAGTGAGAAACTCATATCTACCCCCCGCGCGAGCGAGAATGGAAGTAAACCTAATTTTTTAACGCACTGCAAGAAGACCTCAGGAAGCCCTATCAGAAATAGATTTACAAGGTTGCTTTAGACGGAAACACAAGTTTGTTCCAAGATCCAATTACAAAATTATGTAAACACATTCCACAGAATGTATGCAGTACATCATAATTTTAAATATATTGAAACTTGATGATGTTACAATGAAATTTTAACTATCGCAACTTAGGTAAAATGAATCACTGGAGGGTAAAAGCAAAATATTTATTCCCTCCTTGCAATTCTTTTTAGTGAATTGTAGGGATTTGAAGCTGCTGAATCCAAATGTCAATGAAATTGCTCTATTAATTACCAGTTTCTTGGGGAGAGGTAGTTCAAGTAGTAAAAATGCTGATTTTTTTAAAGCACTTTTATATTACTTAACACATAGGCTTCATACAGTTTTGAAATCATGAAAATGAATCATATACATTGCAAAATGATGTCATTAAGTAGCATAATTTCCATAGAAAACACCAGTATATATAACAACATAAAAAGACGAATCAGATATTCTTAAATATTTTAACGCGTCGTATATTGTACTAAATACGAATGTATATTCGTAATTATCGAGTAAGCTACATGAGCTTAGAATTCAACAATCAAGGAGGTACTGTAAGGTTAAATAATTATTAATAAGAGAAAAATGGTGTGATGGAAAAACTATGTTGCTGCGCTTTGCAGAACAGATAGTACCTTACATTTGTTTGTTGTCAACCTTCGGGTTGTTTGCTGTAAGACGTGACAGTCTAAAGTAACTGGAGTTAGAAAGTATTTTAAATGAAAGAACTATGCGTCCTTCGAATCTCTCTGTAAGGCCACTGATTTGGGTACAATGCGATTTTCGTGTCGTAACATGTAAGATTGAGAAATTTTAAACTGTAATGCCTTTTGGAGGTGAAAATATCTCCCACATTACCGGTATCCTCTATCCCTATTTAAGAATGTTCAGTTGCCTCTCATATTCGTAAACTAGCATGTGCCCGCGGCTTCGCCCGCGATAATTATTTCAAGAATAAAAAATAAAAAAATTAAGAGCATAATAGTTAAATCATTTATTAACACCTAAACCACGTGGAGTGCATTCCACGATTAGGTAGCGTCACCTGGTAAAAGCGACCTCAGATTCGAGTTCCTTGGCCCAGAAAACCCCTGTATAGTGAGTTTCGTTCAAATCGAACAATGTTTAACCATATTTAGGGTTGATTATCCTTCTTCCGTGTAGGTTGAAAATGTCATATGTCTGTGGGCCTTGACACTCTAAACAAATGAATCATCTAGGATGGACTAACAAAATCAAGCGATCGCATTGCTTTTATTTCCAAGGTATGATGTATGATGACAAAAATAGCCAGAGCCAACTGTAAGTGATTTGATATTGAAATTTAATACTGAAACTGATGCTTCGAAAACGCAAAAAATGCCCGTTTTCTGCTCATTTTTCACTCATAACTCACGAACGAAAGCGAAAATTAAAATTCCGGCTTCGAGGTGCATTTTCCGACCCTTCAGTCCGCCTATGTATAAAATTTCAGATCTCTGCGTTGAGTAGATTTCGCTGGGCATCGCGGACAGACGGAGGACAGACAGACGGAGGACAGACAGACGGAGGACAGACAGACGGAGGACAGACAGACGGGGGACAGACAGACGGAGGACAGACAGACGGAGGACAGACAGACGGAGGACAGACACTTCCTTTTATTAATATAGATTACTACCATGTGCCCGCGGCTTCGCCCGCGATAATTATTTCAAAAATTAAAAATTAAGAGCATAATAGTTAAATCATTATATTTATTAACACTTAAATCACGTTGACTACATACCAAGATTAGATAGCGTTGCCTGGTAAAAGCGACCTCAGATTCGAGTTCCTTGGCCCAGAATACCCCTGTACAGTGAGTTTGGTCCTAATCGAACAATGTTTGACCATATTTAGGCCCATACTGATTATCCCTCTTCCGTGTAGGTTGAAAATTTCATTGATGAAATTGCCTTGATATTCTAAACACATGAATCGTCCAGGATGGACTTACAAAATCAAACGATCGCCCGCGATATTTATTTCAAGAATTAAAAATTAAGAGAATAATAGTTAAATCATTATATTTATTTACACCTAAATCACGTGGACTACATGTCACGATTAGATAGCGTCGCCTGGTAAAAACGATCTCAGATTCGAGTTCCTTGGCCCAGAAAATCCCTGTATAGTGAGTTTCGTCCAAATCGAACGATATTTACCCATATTTAGGTCTATGTTGATTATCCCTCTTCCGTGTAGGATGAAAATTTCATATGTCTACGGGCCTTGACATTCTAAACAAATGAATCGACCAGCGTGGGCTTACAACATTCTAGCGATCGCGATGCTTTTATTACCACAGTATGACAAAAATAGCCAAAGCCAACTGCAATTGATTTGACATTGAAATGTATTACTGAAATCTGATGCTTCGACAGCGCTAAAATCACGTTTTCTGCCAGTTTTTCACTCATAATTCGCGAACGAAAGCTAAAATTAAAAATCCGGCTTCGAGATGCATTCGCCCACCTTTCAGTCCACCTATGTTTAAAATTTCAGATCTCTGCGTTCAGTAGATTTCAATGGGCATCGCGGACAGACAGACAAACACGTCCTTTTATTATTATAAGATATCATGTGCCCGCGGCTTCCCCCGCGATAATTATTCCAAAAATTAAAAATTAAGAGCATAATAGTTAAATCATTATATTAACACCTAAATCATGTGGACTACATATCACGATTAGATAGCGTCGCCTGGTAAAAGCGACCTCAGATTCGAGTTCCTTGGCCCAGAAAACCCCTGTATAGTGAGTTTCGTCCAAATCGAACAACGTTTGACCATATTTAGGCTAATATTGATTATCCCTATAATAATAATAATAATAATAATAATAATAATAATCCTCTTCGGTGTAGGTTGAAAATTTCATATTATGTTCGCCTGCCTAGACATTAAAAACAAATGAATCGACCAGCGTGAGCTACAACATCCAAGAGATCGCGATGCTTTTATGTCGAAGGTATGACAAAAATAGCCAAAGCCTAGTGTAATTGATTTGTATTACTGAAAAATCATGCTTCGAAAACGCAAAAAATACACGTTTTCTGCCCGTTTTTCACTCATAATTCTCGAAGGAAAGCTAAAATAAAACTTCCGGCTTCGAGGTGCACTTTCCGACCCTTTAGTCCATCTATGTTTAAAATTTCAGATCTCTGCGTTCAGTAGATTTCGCTGGGCATCGCGGACAGACAGACAGACGGAGGACAGACACTTCCTTTTATTAATATAGATTACTAGCATGTGCCCGCGGCTTCGCCCGCGATAATTATTTCAAAAATTAAAAATTAAGAGCATAATAGTTAAATCATTATATTAACACCTAAATCATGTGGACTACATATCACGATTAGATAGCGTCGCCTGGTAAAAGCGACCTCAGATTCGAGTTCCTTGGCCCAGAAAACCCCTGTATAGTGAGTTTCGTCCAAATCGAACAACGTTTGACCATATTTAGGCTAATATTGATTATCCCTATAATAATAATAATAATAATAATAATAATAATAATAATAATAATAATAATAATAATAATAATAATCCTCTTCGGTGTAGGTTGAAAATTTCATATTATGTTCGCGTGCCTTGACATTAAAAACAAATGAATCGACCAGCGTGAGCTACAACATCCAAGAGATCGCGATGCTTTTAAGTCGAAGGTATGACAAAAATAGCCAAAGCCTAGTGTAATTGATTTGTATTACTGAAAAATCATGCTTCGAAAACGCAAAAAATACACGTTTTCTGCCCGTTTTTCACTCATAATTCTCGAAGGAAAGCTAAAATAAAACTTCCGGCTTCGAGGTGCACTTTCCGACCCTTTAGTCCATCTATGTTTAAAATTTCAGATCTCTGCGTTCAGTAGATTTCGCTGGGCATCGCGGACAGACAGACAGACGGAGGACAGACACTTCCTTTTATTAATATAGATTACTAGCATGTGCCCGCGGCTTCGCCCGCGATAATTATTTCAAAAATTAAAAATTAAGAGCATAATAGTTAAATCATTATATTAACACCTAAATCATGTGGACTACATACCACGATTAGATAGCGTCGCCTGGTAAAAGCGACCTCAGATTCGAGTTCCTTGGTCCAGAAAACCCCTGTATAGTGAGTTTCGTCCAAATAAAACAATGTTTGACCATATTTAGGCTAATATTGATTATCCCTATAATAATATAATAATAATAATAATAATAATAATAATAATAACAATAATTCTCTTCGGTGTAGGTTGAAAATGTCATATTATGTTTGCGTGCATTGACATTAAAAACAAATGAATCGACCAGCGTGAGCTACAACATTCAAGAGATCGCGATGCTTTTATGACGAAGGAATGACAAAAATAGCCAAAGCCTAGTGTAATTGATTTGTATTACTGAAAACTCATGCTTCGAAAACCAATAAATACACGTTTTCTGCCCGTTTTTCACTCATAACTCACGAACGAAAGCGAAAATTAAAATTCCGGCTTCGAGGTGCACATTCCGACCCTTTAGTCCGCCTATGTATAACATTTCAGATCTCTGCGTTGAGTAGATTTCGCTGGGCATCGCGGACAGACAGACAGACAGACGGAGGACAGACACTTCCTTTTATTAATATAGATAGACTAGCATGTGCCCGCGGCTTCGCCCGCGATAATTATTTCAAAAATTAAAAATTAAGAGCATAATAGTTAAATCATTATATTTATTAACACCTAAATCACGTGGACTGCATACCACGATTAGATAGCGTCGCCTGGTAAAAGCGACCTCAGATTCGATTTCCTTGGTCCTGAAATCCCCTGTATAGTGAGTTTCGTCCAAATAAAACAATGTTTGACCATATTAGGGCTTACAACATTCAAGCGATCCCGAAAGTTTAATTTCCAAGGTATGACAAAAATAGACAAAGTCAACTGTAATTGTCAAACTTCCATTTAATTTAATTCCAAACCCATCTGAAAGCCACTGGCAACAATATGTTTTAATGTCAAATGTGATTCGGATTCGATAATTCTCTGTAAAAAGGGATTAAGTATTCTCAAAAGCATTTGATTTTTGGCATTTAAAATCAGAATTCTTCAAAATCCTTTCTTAGTGAGCACCTACATTATGAAACGAAGGTACTGTCAAAATTCCAAGTCCCTACCTGTTATAGTTTAGGCTTTACGTTGATTCCTGTCAGTCAGTCAGTCAGTCAGGACAAAGCCTTTTATATATATAGAGAAGATAGAGAAGAGATTGCCGTGGGTATCGGCATGCTGACCACATGTCCCCCAATCCTGCCGTCTACCTCTGGTAGATAACGCAGCGCTCGGGTGGTAGGCCTTGTCCCTTCTGGGATGTTAGTTATTCGTAAATCATTAAATATAAACAAATATCTGATACCGTACTTTTAAATCTACTACAGTGAAACCGTACATCGAAAATTTGCCTTTGATATAAAATGCAAATATAAAGTTAATGTAATATTTATACATTTAGGTGTTATTTTAAAGGTCAGATAAACACTATTTTACACTTTCAGTGCATCAAAGAATCAACTAATAGATCTCCCCTAAAAATAAATCAACCCAATTATATGAAGCAAAATTTGCACTAAAGAAAGCAAAGGCTGAGGGCATGTCAGCCTATATTCATGGACGTAAATTGAGAACAGATTAATTTCATTTAACTCTACGAACAGTTTTATAACAATTTGATATATTTTTAGTTTTACGTATTTTTTACTCGCTTTTATTGACAACCATCTTAAAATGATTTTCATTTCTTATTCTTTACCTATTTGGAATATAAATGATTGACAATTTGGACAAGGTCCTGAAGGATATTATAACAATATCCTGGAACATGTTTGAGAAAATTATATCAAAGCGTTGTTAATAATATAGCAACCACACGAAAGTTACTTTCACGTGAAAATTTCCAAATCATCCTTCTTGTAAGCAAAGTGACTTGCGATGAAAATCATTAAACAGAGTAGAGTGAATTTACCCTTGCAATTCCGTGTCTCGAAAAATATGATTTTAGCAAATATTTTTCCCTGACATTGTGAAGCAGCACAGACCATGATAAACAGTGTAGGCCTACATACCACTAGAAGTAAAATTTTATATAACTTAGATATAATATAAACAAATTTCTTTGTTGTGTGAAAAGTTTTTTTTATCTCTATGCATTTTACATGGGTAATGTGTATTTACCATAGCAACTGCTATCAAGAGTAGAAGTGGTATTACTGAAAAACGCGTTACTGAAAGAGAAATACTAAACAAACACTGGAATATTTTGACAGTAGAAATAACAGACTACTGACAAAAACTGTCTCATCTCGTCTGTCTGAGCGACTGATAACGAATCCATACAGTATTGAATAATATTATGTTCCCGGCATTGGAGGACAAGTAGCATAACCACAGACCATAGGTTGGTCCACAAGGTCCATATATCCACAAGGAATAAGAAATAAAAATCCTTTTAAGATGGTTGTCAATAAAAGCAAGTAAAAATACATAAAACTAAAAATAAAACAAATTGTTATAAAATGTGTGCAATAAACTGTCGTCTAAAGAATATACAACTTGGTGGGCCTTGTAAAACTATAATTCTTGCGTGAAAAACTAGTACGATGATGTAAAATAGAGTCATATTGATTTTTATTCGAGTTTAAAATGCGGTAACTCCACCTTGTCAACAAAGAATTACAAATTGTTAAAAAAATATATTTCAGCCAACTTGTGGTCATCTTCAGTGAATAATTTAAATTAAAAGTAAAACAATATCTACGTGAAACCAACCTGAAAAAAAATTAAAAATAATAGTAAAAAATTCTGTCTATGCAAGGTAACATTATGATATAGGTCTATGTTACCTACATATTATGTAAGTAAAACTATGGTCAAGCTTCAGTTGAAAGCAAGCCAACATAGCTGCTGCATAACCTGTACCTTTATTCTGTAACTAACATAGCCCTACTTCTTCATAATGTTACCTTGCATGAACAGAACTTTTTCTGAGAATATTAGAATATTATTTTTCTCCTATAATATTCTCATGTAATGTAATTGACAAGGTGGAGTTTACCACATTTTAAACTCACAGGAGTAAATAGGTTACGGATGTAGCTCTTTCAGATAGTATTTTTTCTTTCAGTTTTCGGTAAGTATAATAAAATTTAAAGGGAGCGAGCAATATATACTATTCTCAAAAGACTGGAGCGGTATGAATTTCAGCTTTCATTCAGTTTTTGTACATCTTGATTTTCTACAGAGTTCACTTGACTATACCTCTTCGATATTAATGAATATATCAGAAGGAAATTCGGAATAGGTAGCCATTATACAAAGTCAGAGCGAGATTTATGGTAAAGACTGTCAGTATTCTCAGAGATGAAACTGTAAGAAATAGCAGATGTTTGACCAGAAGACTGTCAGCGAATACCTAGTCAGTCTGTTGTGTTATGAGAGCGCGAAAGTAAAAGGAGGAGATGGAAAAATAATATAGAAGAGGGTGATGAGATGGGATGAGGAAGAAAATAGAGACCGAAAATAAAATTGAAATGGAGATGTGGAATAGTAAATAAAGATGGAGGGATAAACCGTTGAAGAGAAAGTGAAACGCTAATATTATGGAGAATGACATCACAAGTAACTTTGTTTCCAATAGATCTTGGAATGTTTAGCTTTACTGGTGACGGACAACAACAAAATTAAGTGGAAGTGACATGAACATAGCCGTTTTATTGCAGGAACTAAGGAGCATACAAAATGAAACCGAATAAATTCTGCAATTGATTGTGATCCAGCGAATTTTAAATATAATCGAATACAATCTGCTCAATAAATCATAAAAAAGGATAGAACAAGTAGCTTATAGGCCTACTCATATTATGAGACTCTAGGCAACATAGTCTACTTAATTCTGATTAAAATGGCAGTTATTATCAGGTATCAGTTATACAGAGAAATACTACTACAATATCAGTAACAACACATTAAAATTAGTTAAGCCTGAGCAAACAACCACCAGAATATAATCCAGTAAAATCGTCTTAAAAGAAAGGGGGGTTACCTTGAATCAATTCAGATAATTCTGAATTTGTATGAGATGGATAGCTAATGAGTAATGACAAATCTAAGTTTCCGACCTCGGCAGACCTCCGGATCATTGCGAAAAACTTGAAAACCGCAAAATGTTAAGTTTTCGTCAATTTTGTCCCCAAGGACCCATTTTACGTGGTTGTGTGTTTTTTAAAAGAAAAAAAGTTTGTAACAAAATGAGACCAAATTGCAAAATTTCCAAAGTGAGCCAATTTTAGATATTTTTCCAGTTTTCGGTGATTTTGATGCTGAGGAACCTGTTTTCGGCAAAATTATTTACATTCGTATAATAAGACTAAATTTGTAAGTAGCCTAAGTAAGACCAAAATAGTCTCCGAAGACCCAATACTTTCCGTCATACAGCTGTTCAAAGGACTCTATGCATCAGTGAGAGTTATAATATAATGAAATAAACTGAGCATGTTTAGTCATGGTATGTACTCTAGATATAAGATAAAATTGCGAGAACAGTGTAAAAATAATAAGAGTTGCAGGATGAATAGAAATGAGTGGTACATTCTGCAGGCCTCCCTGTACGGAGGGTTTTATTTAAATGCGTACCGACAGACAAGTGAGGGGGGTTGAGAACTCGGCTAATCACGACGTGTCTGTTACATCGCTTGTAATTGGTTGTAAACACAGAGCACTCCCTTGCCATGCACCGTGCTGAATACAGAATGAAGCCTCTTCCAAGGAACTCAAGACCAATGTATAATCATACTCAAAGGAAATTACCTTCTATTGTTACGTCATTATCTTCTTTGTTGGTATCATTTCGTGAGACGTTGGGCCGCCCGATCCGACTTCACGTACACTTTCTACAGAATTGACTATTTCGACTGCACTGCGCTTTCGACCCATAACGCGGGCGCCACTGGGTGTAACGCAAGACCTAACCTGTTATTACAACTATTTTAACATTCCGGATATATGGGCTATCATTAGAAGTGAGGAATTTGAAGTCTAACTAAGATATTTCTTGTAAAGGTTCTGAAGAGGAAGTTCCTTAAATTGCTTCCCCCTTCTTTCACATTTTCCTTCAAGTTATTAGCTGATCAAGAATTCTGGAGAGAAGTTTAGCAATATTAGTTGTTATGGATTAGCGTATGTGGCAATTACTAAGAAGTAACTATTTTAACTTTCCGGATATATTGGCTATCATTAGAATTGAGGAATTTGAAGTCTAACTAAGATATTTCTTGTAAAGGTTCTGAAGAGAAAGTTTCTTAAATTACTTCCCCCCTTTTCACATTTTCCTTCAAGTTATTAGCTGATCAAGAATTCTGGAGAGATTTTAAGCAATATTAGTTGTTATAGATTAGCATATGTCTAATCAGGTTACCGCATTAGAATAGTGTTTAAAAATAAAATTTTCACCCGAGTCCAAAAAATAAAAACATAGAATATTTTTATGGTAATCCACTATATCAAAGTTTAAAATGTTCTAATATTAATAATTTTACTTCAATAATATTGAACGCGGTAACAATGTGATTCAATGGAGCCAAAGTTTGTCTTATATACTGCTATAAAATATGGATATTTGATCCTCACCTCAACGTACCACAGTAACATAGTATGACCAACTTATATTTATCAATGACAGATGAGGTCTCTACAATCGCTATAGGTGTGTTTACACCTACTCAGGGCACTTCAAAATGCACAACTGCTTACGAGGATGACAGTGTGCTGACTGCAGTAGTGAATATGTTTAATTGGCCACCTCTGTACTGCATACCGACAGCAAAACACGAGCAACGAAACATAGGCCTAACAGCAATAAAAGTGCTTAAAGTTACTTCCGTCCGTAATCATATCTTGGGTGTTCTATAATACCGTTTTATAAACAAAATGATAGTCTCCTGCTGTTCAGAAGAGCATTTTGTCACCACCTAAACCTTGGTTGTCAGGATGCAATGAATCCGCCAGCATAATATGCTATCAGGAAATGAGTAATGACTTTTGAAGAAACAGCTTCAGCATAGGAGAAAAGTCACCAGGTAAACAGAACACTGAGAACACTGCGGCTGTGAGGACTACTGTAGTTGAGAGTCGTAAATATTCAACGCAATGAACTGTATCGGCACTGATCACATCTTATACTGTATCTGGTCTGTATCTGGTACCCCATGATCCCTAGGTGGGGCCTCCAAGTGGAGGTTTCATTACCTATACTATACATTCTATTCGCAATATGCAACGAAGACTGATCATTTGTAGGATACTTTTTGGAATGGCATAAAATATCAAATTTTCATTAGTATAATACTGTTAGTCAACATATAATATTTACTATATAAATTTTAAAATGTTGCTTCATTGATTTATCATGAAAAACTAAGACAGGTTACCGAGGGAGGTGGCCGAGACAGTAGTGTCATAGACTCTCATTCTCGAGGTCGCGGGTTCAAGGTACTGTTGAAATACACATTCATGTAGTTTTTACCACTGTGATTAAAGATTGAGATAAACCAAATAGTTTGCAATGATTTTTTAATAAACATTCAACATGTATTTCTTTCGACGTTAACCGTTTCCACTGGATATCATATTATACACAATATATGTTTTGCATTTGATCATAAATATTATACATTCCACATGTTTTCTGCGACATTCACATTTTCACTCCTATCCCCTGCATAGCTGAAGAATATGACAATCTTCTTGAATCATTGCAAAATAAGAGGGGTCGGGAATAGACTATGGATTAAAGGGGCTGATGATACTAAATCCGCAAATTTTAACATTATTAGCACGACTATAACAGTCTATAACACAAAATTATACAGGTTAATGGGAGCCCTAGAACAGAGTGTGCCAGATTTCAGAAATCTGCCACTTGTTTCCACGTTCTGCCGCTAGGCGGACTCTGTACTTCTGCTTCTGCTTCTGCTTCTCTTTCGTGGCGCCACCTATATTGGCCTTGCTGAGTGGTCGATGTTGTCGAGCAGCCAGTGTCGGTGGAGTTATTGAAGTGAGTGGTTGCTGGTTGGAGTCGTTCTTCGGTGGGCGTGAGTAACGAAGTATTCATGAAAATCCATTATAATGTTGCTTTATGCAAATGCTAGTTCGTTATCCTTTCACGATATCGGTAATTTCCTAAATTGGTACTCTGTTGAAGTATGAAGCACGCAATGTTCGAGATTAAGCTTTTTTATGCCACATTTCAGATAATTTAGCCATTAGTATTGATAAACCTGTAATTTCAGGGATTTTCCCCCTACATTGTACTATTGTAGTCCTGGTAGAGTTATTTAATCTCAAGGGGACTTAAAGTAATATTTGGTGAATATTGCATAGTCATTACGGAATATTTTCTTGTGATGTTGGATCTCTATGCTGCCTGTGCAGTGGTCCTTTTATTCGCGCTCTGGGAATTTGTTAGTCTCTGTGATGTGGCGCAGTTAATATTCAGCCTAGTTATGTCGGAAAAGAATGTTTGGATTTCAAGTTTAGGTACTGTTCTGTGGAGCCTGTATCTTTTCTTATGTAAGCTCGTCGGGACTAGTAGTAACCCTATGTTCTCGTGTGTGTAGGCTTACATAGCGAGGCCGACTTCTGTGCTCTTCTGATCCCTTTAGGTCATTCTTATGTTAAACAGTAGAGTGCTATCGTAGTGTTAAACATTACTTAAACTTGGTGGCCACAACTAGTTTCAGCCTATGTTAAATTTGATGAATTTGATATATTAAAGGTATATTTCAAATTAGAAGCCCAGGAGTATAAATTAAATTCCCTGTTTTGATGTGGATTACAATATCCCATACTGGGAGAAAAACCATTCTCATCTGAGCTCTGTAATTAAGCATAACTTTGTTGAAATTAGAATTGCTTGTTATAATTCTATAGTGAGTTAAATATTCCCCTTTATAGTGAATTGATGTAATTATATCTTTTCCACAACTAGTTTCAGCCTATGTTAAATTTGATGAATTTGATATATTAAAGGTATATTTCAAATTAGAAGCCCAGGAGTATAAATTAAATTCCCTGTTTTGATGTGGATTACAATATCCCATACTGGGAGAAAAACCATTCTCATCTGAGCTCTGTAATTAAGCATAACTTTGTTGAAATTAGAATTGCTTGTTATAATTCTATAGTGAGTTAAATATTCCCCTTTATAGTGAATTGATGTAATTA
The DNA here is from genome assembly GCA_964059195.1 of Ectobius pallidus. NCBI lineage: Eukaryota > Metazoa > Arthropoda > Insecta > Blattodea > Ectobiidae > Ectobius > Ectobius pallidus. The sequence continues at coordinate 83,227,746 of CAXKWD010000007.1, read as the reverse complement.
TATCTTTTCCACAACTAGTTTCAGCCCCTATGCTAAATTTGATGAATTTGATATATTAAAGGTATATTTCAAATTAGAAACCCAGGAGTATAAATTCCCTGTTTTGATTTGGGTTATAATATCCCATACTGGGAGCAAACCATTCTCATTTGAGCTCTGTAATTTAGCATAACTTTTATTGAAATTGGAATTGCTTGTTATAATTCTATAGTGAGTTAAATATTTCCCCTTATAGTGAATTAATGTAATTATATCTTTTCCACAACTAGTTTCAGCCCCTATGCTAAATTTGATGAATTTGATATATTAAGAGTATATTTCAAATTAGAAACCCAGGAGTATAAATTCCCTGTTTTGATGTGGGTTATAATATCCCATACTGGGAGCAAAACCATTCTTATGTGAGATGTGTAATTTAGCATAACTAATTTTTCCTATCCCACCTTTATTCGGTATTGGGTTAGGCATTGTTCCTTATATTAAATTAATATAAATATAATATAATTACAGTTCTATCATGGGCTATACCAGTTCTTAAGAGAATAATTCTAACCTTGGTGAGAGTAGAATATTTGCCGATGTCCCATCGTTCTTTATATACTAATAAACCACCCCCCACAGTTGGTAGCAGAGCGTCTTTTCGGCGGTCAGAGGGGGCTGCTCTCTTCTTTCGCATTTTCTTTCAATCCTTTTTTGTAAACTTCACTTATTAGTGTTATTTCTAATTATCAAGGTGCCCGGCGTAATCTTGCCATTTCTCTTTTGGTGGCTCTGTGGTAGCAGACCCACTGGGTTTCCTCCTTGCCTTGTTTTACCTTTGGTCTAGGATAGCTATCAGACCTCGTGGAAGTAATTGGATTAGCATTTCCAGAACCGTTTGCTTAGCCTTTAGCCCTTAGCAGTTCGGGTTCCTCAGGGCAGCCAGGGGGGGGCTGCTCTCTTCTTTCGCCTTTTTTTCTATCTATTTTGGTAAACTTGCTTTATTCTTGTTATTTCTACTTATCAAGATGGCCCGGCGTAACCATTTGCCCTTTCTTTACTGTTAGTTGTGGCTTTGTTGTGGCTCGTTTCTTTTATATATATAATGTTGTGTTTCATACTTCAGGTGCCCTATTGAGTTGTTTATAGAGTTAATGTTAACTATTTTGTCAATTTGAATTTAAGATGTAGAATTTGTTATGATTTTCATGAAATGTTTGTTACTCTTGCCCTTCCGGGGGAGATTTCCTGTCTCCAGCTGCTCTTTGCAACCACTCAAAACAAAAAAAGACACTAAAAAAAAAAAAAAATACATGTACATGTATATACATAACCCCAAGAATTGACACTTACTATCAAATGAGATCTCAGTTACAAAAGATACTAAACAAATAAAAGTGAATTATCATTTTAATATGGAATTTGAAGTATTCTTCATTCAACTACCCAATTTGGACACAAACTACAAAGAGTTATTACAAAATAACAAAAATTTGAAAGAAAGAAAAAAAAAACTTATTTTTGTAAAAAAGGAAAAAGAAAAGAAGAAATATTCCTTATAAAAAAAAAAATATTATTATAATGATATACAAGAAGAAATCTTCAACAAAAATTTATCTACCTTTAAAACACAAACTTATAAGACGTAGTGTTAAAGGTGTTCCTCCCGACCTCATTGAACTTTATTCTCATCAATGCAACGCTTTGTTTCATGTGATCAACTATTCTTCTGGAGGATGTGGGGCCATGGACCCCATCCTATTCTGCTGTGGATGTCTGACCCTGCTCCTGCTGGGGTTCTTCTGGAGGCATTGCGCAGTGCCCTGAGGATCTTGTGTGTGCGTGTACCTGGCTTATGGGGACTGCAGCCCCTATTGATTTTGCTACCATAATTTTGGTGGCCGAAGCCTCGTCTCCTCTATGTGCCAGCAGTTCTCTTTCTTCGAGCTATGGGATCAGCAAACTCCTATCCCTTACCTTATCAAGCATCTGCATAACTGGGAATGTGAGTACACGGCTACTGATGGACCTCTGCTGTGTTACTTCTATCAACCATGCATCGAGTGCCTCATTTGGACATGCGGCCTTCTCTTCGATCATCCTTTCCCAGTGATTTGTGTATCTGATGGGTCTGTAAGTTACCCAATATATATATAGCCTAAAAAGTGTTCACCCATTATTCATGCGTGTGATCCTTTTTTTTTAGGCTATTAGTGAAAGATTCACTGCAGTCTGAAAAGTTCAAATTTCTACATTCTCAGTATTTAAACAAAGCAAGTATAAAGGTGCTACAGTTTTCAAGAAAAGCGTTGTCTCAGTGTTGTTCACATGCTCGCCTTATATCAGTTTAGAGCAGGGCATGGAAAGTCTAAATAAAAAGGTGATATTCATGCGGCAATATAGCATGAATTTAAGTGTTCTGTCCAGTGCAAAAAAAAAGGAAGGTATTTCCATATTAATATCTGTGTGTGAGATGAGGTCTCATATATGTGAGAAAATAATACAGGGTTATGAGTAAATTATTATATGACATTCCTTCAACAAAAAAAAAACATTTTAATTCTTATACACTTATAATAATATTGATATAACAAAATTGAACATTATCTATAAATTGATATTCAAGAAATCGAAGTCATGAACCCTTACAATTATATTATTAAAAGAACTTTACTATGAATGGGACTAATTTCACCAAGGTTTACCAACATGAAGAATTCTTATTGTTGTTTGAACTGTTTTAAGTGTTAGTGACATTGATATGCCTTAACAGGTGTTAAGTATAATATATGATATGATGTGATGAGGTATACTTATAGGTAAGATTTTGGTGCTGTTTTATTATTTATATTTAGAAATGGTTGTGGTTACTAAAGTTAAATTTTCAAAAATTTTTGTCCAGAGAGGGAGGTGACTGTGCCAGATTTCAGAAATCTGCCACTTGTTTCCACGTTCTGCCGCTAGGCGGACTCTGTACTTCTGCTTCTGCTTCTCTTTCGTGGCGCCACCTATATTGGCCTTGCTGAGTGGTCGATGTTGTCGAGCAGCCAGTGTCGGTGGAGTTATTGAAGTGAGTGGTTGCTGGTTGGAGTCGTTCTTCGGTGGGCGTGAGTAACGAAGTATTCATGAAAATCCATTATAATGTTGCTTTATGCAAATGCTAGTTCGTTATCCTTTCACGATATCGGTAATTTCCTAAATTGGTACTCTGTTGAAGTATGAAGCACGCAATGTTCGAGATTAAGCTTTTTTATGCCACATTTCAGATAATTTAGCCATTAGTATTGATAAACCTGTAATTTCAGGGATTTTCCCCCTACATTGTACTATTGTAGTCCTGGTAGAGTTATTTAATCTCAAGGGGACTTAAAGTAATATTTGGTGAATATTGCATAGTCATTACGGAATATTTTCTTGTGATGTTGGATCTCTATGCTGCCTGTGCAGTGGTCCTTTTATTCGCGCTCTGGGAATTTGTTAGTCTCTGTGATGTGGCGCAGTTAATATTCAGCCTAGTTATGTCGGAAAAGAATGTTTGGATTTCAAGTTTAGGTACTGTTCTGTGGAGCCTGTATCTTTTCTTATGTAAGCTCGTCGGGACTAGTAGTAACCCTATGTTCTCGTGTGTGTAGGCTTACATAGCGAGGCCGACTTCTGTGCTCTTCTGATCCCTTTAGGTCATTCTTATGTTAAACAGTAGAGTGCTATCGTAGTGTTAAACATTACTTAAACTTGGTGGCCACAACTAGTTTCAGCCTATGTTAAATTTGATGAATTTGATATATTAAAGGTATATTTCAAATTAGAAGCCCAGGAGTATAAATTAAATTCCCTGTTTTGATGTGGATTACAATATCCCATACTGGGAGAAAAACCATTCTCATCTGAGCTCTGTAATTAAGCATAACTTTGTTGAAATTAGAATTGCTTGTTATAATTCTATAGTGAGTTAAATATTCCCCTTTATAGTGAATTGATGTAATTATATCTTTTCCACAACTAGTTTCAGCCTATGTTAAATTTGATGAATTTGATATATTAAAGGTATATTTCAAATTAGAAGCCCAGGAGTATAAATTAAATTCCCTGTTTTGATGTGGATTACAATATCCCATACTGGGAGAAAAACCATTCTCATCTGAGCTCTGTAATTAAGCATAACTTTGTTGAAATTAGAATTGCTTGTTATAATTCTATAGTGAGTTAAATATTCCCCTTTATAGTGAATTGATGTAATTATATCTTTTCCACAACTAGTTTCAGCCCCTATGCTAAATTTGATGAATTTGATATATTAAAGGTATATTTCAAATTAGAAACCCAGGAGTATAAATTCCCTGTTTTGATTTGGGTTATAATATCCCATACTGGGAGCAAACCATTCTCATTTGAGCTCTGTAATTTAGCATAACTTTTATTGAAATTGGAATTGCTTGTTATAATTCTATAGTGAGTTAAATATTTCCCCTTATAGTGAATTAATGTAATTATATCTTTTCCACAACTAGTTTCAGCCCCTATGCTAAATTTGATGAATTTGATATATTAAGAGTATATTTCAAATTAGAAACCCAGGAGTATAAATTCCCTGTTTTGATGTGGGTTATAATATCCCATACTGGGAGCAAAACCATTCTTATGTGAGATGTGTAATTTAGCATAACTAATTTTTCCTATCCCACCTTTATTCGGTATTGGGTTAGGCATTGTTCCTTATATTAAATTAATATAAATATAATATAATTACAGTTCTATCATGGGCTATACCAGTTCTTAAGAGAATAATTCTAACCTTGGTGAGAGTAGAATATTTGCCGATGTCCCATCGTTCTTTATATACTAATAAACCACCCCCCACAAGAGTAGCTTACCTAGAAACTGTTATATTTCCATAACATAGTATGCCGTTGAACAAGAATAAATTACAGGCGTTATTTCTAGGAGAGGAAAAATTTTTTTGTCTATATTTTGCTAACAAATAATATCTATTTCATCACTACATCATCTCTTATAAAAAATAATTAATACGCGATGTTAGAATGGTTAAGATGGTTGCCTGGAAATGAAATATGTTACAACACACTTTTACCAGACGTACTAAAATTTCAAGCTAAAGTTAGGAAACTTAAAGTCTCTGAGGCAGTCCAAAATCTTATTAAACATGTTAATCTTATAAATCAACTTAGAAGAAGAAATTGTGAAGTGCTTGCACGAACTAACATCCTCTAGGCGAGAAGAGAAAGGGTCATCTGAGAAAGAAACTGGACAACACTTTCGCTTCACCCACCCCTCAAGCGATAAAGACACAGCTGGTACTCGCTTAATGGGCAATTTATGGGTCAAATGTAGGGAACTGGGCAACCCATACTCGTGTGTATGTTGAAAATGGGCTGTTAGCTACCACATTCTGCAGGTGGTTGGTGGAATTTATGGTTCCGCTGGTAGCCACTATTACTTACTTATTTTAGCAATGTATACAACAAACACCATACTCAAATTCACATTCCATAATCGAGTTTCAAGGGGCGGTATAATCAAAACATATTTAAATATTAATTGTATAACACTTGCACAATGTGGAAAGTTCCTGTTTGAGTTGAGTTACTTCAGAGTGGTTTGCATAATAACAGTACAGTAATATGCCTATCTACTGTTATTTCATAACAATTCTACTTTCAAAAATGTTAAGCCTGTTATTGGCAGATAATACATTAGTTATAAAATTTATTTGGAATAATCACCGAAGAATAAAGGAAGAATTTCGAAAATAGTTACTGTTAAACTATGCTCACAATTTGTTGGGAATGTTATTTTTAATGTTTCAACGCGATACATTTCTACGCAAAGGTTTTGTGATTTATTACAATATTTTGAAACGGTAACTTGGGCCGAGCAGTGCAGTACGATTATGAAATGCACGGGGGTGAAAGTAACATTGAAAGAATAGCAACAGCTCATTAGTTCACTGCCCGACCGGTTTGGTGCACTGTGATCGCTGTTGCCATGGCGGCAGGCTTGTTTCGAAACATATGAATCTGGCGGCAGGTTTGTTTCGAAACATATGACAGCAATATACGAAAAGGCGTAATATCTGGTTTTTTCTGCAACGATCTGTATGCATTAGTGTTTGGAAAAGGAGGAGATATAATTAACATATTATAAATATGTCAAGTAGCGAAGGTAAGTTAAAATACATTAACTACTTAAAACAATCCTGAATTAATATTTATTCCATGTTCTACGAATTATTAAGATTAATGTTTCGTATTCTTTGTTTCAGAAACGAGTGAAATATTCCTGTAAGTTCCCTGGCTGCGGAAGTAAATACTTCAGTAGGCCTATGAAATCCAACGTGAACTACAAAAACAAACATTTCTACAGGTTTCCGAAAAAATCAAACGTGAACCAACTGAAACATCAGTGCAATTTAGATGATAATGTGAATTGTGCTAATTATTTCATGTGTGAAGACCACTTCCTGGAGAAATATTTCGGAAACCAAACTAGACAAGTTATCCCAAAGCAGCTTGCGACTCGTGATTTACAGAGACCCAATCCCTGTGAATTCCCAATCAAATGTGGGAAGTGATCTCAAGCCTCGCCTAGTTTTTGTGAAAATAGAAAGTAAATTCATACTTCTGTGTATGACTGAGGTAAAAGAAATTCAAGTGACAGGAAGCTACTAATATTTATGGTAATGTAACATTTTTAAAATCAGTTTTTATAAATATAATTCATTAATCAAGGGTGTTTGTTTTTTATTTATAAAGTCATCTAAAGTAATACATATTTCAGCAATCACCGAGACATGTATGTTGTGAGTAGCAGAAATTCTAGAAGGTATTCTACACTACGGTTTTTATAAGATCTGACGCATATTGTTTGCAAATTATTATTTTTTCTTATTTAAGGTGTTCATCATTTAGTGCATTTTGTGTTCAATGTTTTTAAAATATAATTGTTTGTATCATTATAGCCTGATGGTATTAGTGGGCTATGGTCATTACCGTAGCCCGCTAATACTAGTGGGCTATGGTTTTACAGAATTTGGAATGCATTTTCATACATGTGTTCTGGCACGCAAATTTTTCATTCTTACAGCTTAACTGCCCGACCCGTTGGAGCGCTGTAATCGCTTTTTGTTTCCGAGTTTTGACATGCGCTGTTCCACTGCCTTCTAAATCTTACAAGCCATGCTGCTTGAAATCTGGCAACACAGGAGGTAGTCCTATCTGTGGTGGTCTGTGGGAAGCATTTGAATACGTTTATATTGCAGATAATTTTCTTCATCACAAATACTGACTTTATTTAGGCCAAATCAGTAGGCCTATATTACATAGCCTATACTTGTGATGTGCATAATAACGTAACGTGCGGTGACTCCACATATCTGAAGGAATTCGTAGTTTTCAGTGTCTCCTCATTATACGTTATGATGTCGCGTTTTTTCTTATTTTATTGGTAATAACCTCACTTATCCTGTTAGGCCTACGAGCTCTGTTATTTGACCCACAACAGAGTCATATTTTATTAAGCTACTACACTTCTCTGGGTCATTTTGTACCACCACTGAACTAGTTTTCTCAGGTAGGCTATAATATAACCTAGAACACTGATATCTATCTTCTTGTCACATACACTTTGTGGAAGACTGTGCCCATGACTGTCACTGAAAAGAATAACTTTGCCTGATTCCTTGGAAGCACTCGGCTTTCCGTTATTTGCTGTCTAAAAATCATCCATTCGTTATCCTTGGCTCCAGTGGTGAACTGTGTTGATTCGCCAGGTTAAGGTTTGAATCCCGTTCATTGGCTTCACCAAACTGTAGGAAAACGCTGAATCGATTTTCTAGTAGTAATTTTGGGAGAATAGGAGATTGCATATACTACGATTTGGCGTCTACCAGATTGAGATGAATTAGGCCTACTGTGAGCAGCTTGATATTTTGATAAAAGTTCATACCAGTAAAAGTGACTATATTTCTCTTCAATTCTTCTTTAATACCAGCCAATTCTTCCTGAAGGACACTAATATCATACCGTACCTCTTTCTTGTATTCGTTTGTAGATGGTAATAGCTGATGAACATGAAAATATTCTATGAAAAACTATTCTCTGGTGTACTCAATTAGAGGTGACGGTGTATATAAATATATCATTTTGTACACGGTTTTTACCTTCTCTATGCTCTCCAGTTGGACTTCAGGTGTGTCCAGATGTTCTCTAAACCATAGGCGATGATGACTGGGATTACTTTAAGCTGAAATATGCTTAATTTGCGATGATTCTGATGGAGTTCGTTGCTTTATTTACGGCATGTTGATAGCCGATAGGACTACCGATGCGATGTTTCCAGATTTAACAACATGGCTTGTAAGAAATAAAGAAGGCAGTGGCTGTTCACTTCTAATAATAATATTGGTGTTCTGTGATGAAATGGGACCCATTCAGAGCTGAATTTTTATTAGTGTAAGCATTCGAGTGAAATCATCAGTGGGGTATAAGTTCGAAATCTTGAAAAAAAAATCCGGGGATTAGCTAGTTTCTGCGTGTGACAACCGTAACACGTAAACAAAAATCCTCATATTTTAGCCTAAAGAATTACTCTATTATTTCAATAATCCTGATTTAAAAAAATCTTACTAATAGGCTTAGACTTTGTTTCTATACACACTTCCTGCAAGCAAAAGGATGCAGCAGCTTACACTGGCCATATTGTCATCATCATATGCCGAAGGGATACATTTTTGGAAGCCTTGCCTCCTGAAACCCCATAATATACGCTGTCAAATAGAAAGAAGTTTCGAGTTGTTCGTAGCCAAATACAAGATGGAGAGTTGTACGAAAGTCGTAAATTGCCATGAGTTTTCTTTTTTTAACTAGAAAAGTTGGGTTATTTAATATAATCCTATTGTTTTTATAAATTTGGATTTAAGAGTGAGCAAACTATAAATAGCTAGCCATATTGCCATCATCATATGCCGAACGACTACATTTTCGGAAGCCTTGTCTCCTGAAACTCCACATATGCTGTAAAGTAGAAAGAAGGTACCTTTACCCACTTAATTTAAAGTAAACGTGAAAGAAAAGTTTCAAGTTGTTCGTAGCCAAATACAAAATTTAGAGTAGTACGAAAGTCTTAAATTGCCATGAGTTTTCTTTTCTTAACTAGATAAGTTGGGTTATTTAATATAATCCTATCGTTTTTATAAATTTTTATTTAAGAGTGAGCAAACTATAAATAGTAGAATTGATAAATTTTATGTTTGACCGAAGAGAGAGACTTATTTTGATTAGTATTTTTCCTCCTTATTCCCTCTAATAATAGCAACAATACAACACACTGTGACACTTAGGCGCAACTCTAGTTTATGGCTTGTTATACATGAACTTATATTGTGTAGTTCATTTATAGACATGATATATATGTGTTTCAATGGGGGCAAATTAAATAGGCACATAATTTTAATTGATATTAAAAATAGCTTATATAGAGTAAAAATAACTTAAGTAGGATTATATTGCCAACTGATAATGGTGATTCTGATTATATTAAAACTATATCTTATAACTTTCCAATTATATTGTTTGGAGTGTCTTATGTACAGGAGCTAAGCAAGATATGTGTGCAGATCATTAAAAACATATATAAAAAATTTAAAATAATAAATACCATAAGTTGCACACAGGTCTATGATGTCAAACATTAAAATGTAGATGGGTAAACATTTATCAGCCATCATTCCACGTTTCTTTGCCCATTTCAATAAAGCAGTGTTGAATAGGACATCTTTACGCTCTTCTGGACTTGCCTAGACGAAGAGAGCTTACAGCATCAATAATAGAGTTAATATGTATTAATTACCTTTACTGATTATCTTGAAGAAGAGATTAATCACTTACCTGTAAAAGAAAATAAATTCGTTAATGAACATGGAGAGGATAATACATTGATAATAGTTTTAAGATGTGCATTAAGGTAACAAAAGTAAATATGTAGTTTATCCCTGTTCAGTTATGCTGACACCTTGAGCTTGATAGAGCTATCTCAGTCACAGCTTTCTTTACTCTAATAATTTTCCTATTAGTCCAGTAGAATTAAAATCCAAATCGGAAATAATTGCTACAAAAGGTTTGATTGTTTTAATGGCTTCATTTGTTTCCCAATATGACTATCCTAGGTTTTCCCCCTCGGCGGAGTTGTGCATAAGTGGTGGGGGTAAAAATGTGGCCCCGAAGGGGTAGTTTTGCGGGTTTACGGTTATATCTCGTAAATAACTCACGATATCGAAAACATGGTGGTATTAAAAGCTGTAGGGCATTAAATTCTGCATTGAATGACACTAAACACATATTTTTTGGACACCCCATTCCCATACTACTGCTCATCAAATTTGGGCAATTTTACATATTTATGAAAAATTTTCGTTTTAAGTTCTGCTTTTTGGTAATATCATCTAACTTAACCCATCTATCAATAAAGTGGTCCATACAAAAGTAATAAAGGAATAAATTCTGCGTTCGATGAGATTAAAAGTGAAATTGTTGGACCACCCGTTTCCGTAAAGTTCTACATTTATTCCAGTAGTGTAAAACCAAAAAATTAGACGAATCGGAAATAATTGCTACAAAAGGTTTTATTGTTTTAATGGCTTCATTTGTTGCCAATATGACTATCCTAGGTCCCCCCGGCGGAGTTGTGCTTAAGTGGTGGGGGGTAAAAATGTGACCCCAAAAGGGGTAGTTTTGCGGTTTTACGGTTATATCTCGTAAACGACTCACGATATCGAAAACATGGCGGATTTAAAAGTTGTAGGGCATTAAATTCTGCATTGAATGATACTAAACACATTTTTTAGACACCCCATTCCCAAACTACTGCTCATCAAATTTGGAAAATTTCACATATTTATGAAAAACTAGTGGACCCGTGCTTCTCTGCAGCACTTCTGAAAGAAAAAGAAGAAGAAGAAAATGTCTAGCCCCCATCACTTTTTTTTGTTAACTAAAAATATCTTTAAAAAAAATTAAGAAAAGAAGAAGAAATTCTTGCACCCCAACACAATTATTTTTTTTTAAATCTCTCGTTTTCTTCCTCTTCAGTTTTATAAAAATTGATTGTCCGGGCATAACGTTCCTCTCACTCAACTGATTTGAGTGATCAATTCGGCATGTTAAAGAGCTGTTTCTGGCGAGTGTTCTTAGCCTATCGCCGGCTGCGTACGTTAATTAGATCCTGAGATATCGTCTCTCAAAGTTACAGAATTTCTGTATCTCGAAGATGGTGGTAGTTGGGTGATTTCCAATGCCCGATAACATATCTGTGCTCGAATACCATTCGTTTAGAAAAAATGAAGCAAATAGGCCAAGAATTTTCGAATTCTTTTAATACGGTACTGGAGATGTGTAAACATAGTACTATAGCACTCCATTGTACTAGTCTTGTGCTTAGTAAATATATAAAATATGAAAATTGTAGAAAAGAAACACAATTCTTCAAATCAATTAGTGATGATTTTATTTCATAAAAAAATTGTAGTTAAAAGTATGAAGATGAAAAGGGGAAAAATGGCAGATACACAAATTTTACAGACGTCGACGTTTCATTGTCGTTGGGCCACTCGGCTCCTCAAAGTCTGTAATTTCCGATAAGGAGTCCGTCACCCTATCACTCGGCTCGTGAAAGTCTGTAATTGTCGTCAACCCCATATATGCGGTCCAGGTTTTCGTCAACATCTGGTTCGTCTGTTGCATCTGGTTGGAGAGAGTTAGTGCAGGAGTTCCCCTTGCAGTTGGCACAAATCGATGAGCAATTGATTCCAACCTTCCGATACCCACAACCACGTGCACACCCCTTGTTGCACTTGCAGAAAATTGTGGAGAGAAGAGATTGTGGAACAGGTTCCTTGGAGGTAGGAACGGGGTCAAGTCCAAACTTTGAAGCCTGCTATCCCCAGAGAAGCGGATCCATCTGGTGTCCTAACCACATTTGTACTTGTAGGTAAGTTCCCAAGCAATGTTGGCGGGCTGCTTCGGATGTTGGTGGTAGGGATGCCAGGTTAAATTTGGATTTCACGAGGGCTTTGGAAAATAGGTCAAATCGCAATTTATCTAAAGTATCTCCTGCCCTACCTCCGTAGAGGGTTGTTAAAAATTGTAGGCCAGCTTCGGCAATAGCTTCAGCTTGAGTGTCATGTTCGAAGAAAGGTTTGATTTCTTCGAGAAGACATATTTTCGACCAACAGCTTGACCACCTTCTTCTTGCCCTGCCTGAAGAGTGCCGAAATTGTGTCAAATCCACTTATGGCGTGGAGAAATATGAGTGGCCTTCTGATGTTGTCTGCCAGTTCGAAGCTGTTGGGACCAAATACTTTTGATGGGGTCGTTCCTCTTCCAGGTTTTGAGAAATATATGTTTGCTGATGGTGTGGCTAGGGCAGTTAGCATGATTAGGAGGTCTGTATCTTCACCAACTACCACAACATTCTCATGCTCCTGTGATACCTCAAGAGCAGTGGCAACAATCAGATGGTCTTCAAGCACAGATACGTTATCAGGCATTGGAAATCACCCAACTACCACCATGTTCGAGATACAGAAATTCTGTAACTTTGAGACACGATATCTCAGGCTCTAATTAACGTACGCAGCCGGTGATAGGCTAAGAACACTCACCAGAAACAGCTCTTTAACATGCCGAATTGTTCACTCAAATCAGTTGAGTGAGAGGAAAGTTATGCGCGAACAATCAATTTTTATAAAACTGAAGAGGAAGAAAAAGAGAGATTTTTAATAACAAAAAAAAAATTTGTTGGGGTGCAAGAATTTCTTCTTCTTTTCTTAATTTTTTTAGAGATATTTTTAGTTAACAAAAAAAATTGATGGGGGCTAGACATTTTCTTCTTCTTCTTTCAGAAGTGCTGCAGAGAAGCACGGGTCCACTAGTTTTTCATAAATATGTGAAATTTTCCAAATTTGATGAGCAGTAGTATGGGAATGGGGTGTCCAAAAAATATGAGTTTAGTATCATTCAATGCAGAATTTAATGCCCTACAACTTTTAATACCGCCATGTTTTCGATATCGTGAGTCGTTTACGAGACATAACCGTAAAACCGCAAAACTACCCATTTTTACCCCCCACCACTTAAGCACAACGCCACCGGGGGGAACCTAGGATAGGCATATTGGGCAACAAATGAAGCCATTAAAACAATAAAACCTTGTGTAGCAATTATTTCCGATTCGTCTATTTTTTTCGTTTTACATTACTGGAATTAATGTAGAACTTTACGGAAACGGGTGGTCCAACAAATTCATTTTTAATCTCATCGAACGCAGAATTTATTCCTTTATTACTTTTGTATGGACCACTTTATTGATAGATGGGATAAGTTAGATGATATTACCAAAAAGTAGAACTTAAAACGAAAATTTTTCATAAATATGTAAAATTGTCCAAATTTGATGAGCAGTAGTATGGGAATGGGGTGTCCAAAACATATGTGTTTTGTGTCATTCAATGCAGAATCTAATGCTCTACAACATTTAATATCACCATGTTTTCGATATCGTGAGTCCTTTACAAGATATAACCGTAAAACCGCAAAACTACCCCTTCGGGGGCCTCATTTTTACCTCCCACCACTTATGCACAACTCCGCCGAGGGGGAAAACCTAGGATAGTCATATTGGGAAACAAATGAAGCCATTAAAACAATAAAACCTTTTGTAGCAATTATTTCCGATTCGTCTAATTTTTTGGTTTTACGCTACTGGACTATATTGTTAATATGTCTCAAATAATTTTAACATTAATTTTGACTTGTTTACCGGCTTTGCTAATATTTTATTCATTGCTGATCTTGCGCACGGCCTTCTAGAATCATATTCTTTCTTGTTGAAAAAACAAACAAATGAAGGTTCTTTCTTTTTACTGAATACATTTCAGTACATATTTTCATTTACTATTTCTTATTATTTTAATTGAGCAAGAATTTATGAATATGTTTTATTCGTCCTTTATTTTATGACTGTCAGATTGCTTCTCAATCTGCATTTTCTTTTAAGAATACCATTACCGATTCGCTTATAATCTCTCCACCAATGGGAGTGCTGCTTCGATCATTGTTAAATAGCGCTGTATCCAAACTTATTATTCCTTCTACTTCGCCATTTTTCTTGGATAAAGTCTTCGTCTCTTCAAGACACATTAGCCCAAATTTGGGTTTCATGAGGTCAAAAGGACCTTTATTTTTATTTATATGAGCCAAGGCTTTTTCTGTTATATCTGGGATGCAAATAAGCAACTATTGGACAGATCGTTCAGCTCATAATAGCTGTTATTCAATGCAATTACAGAAGATTTCTCAAGGCAAGATTCTTCCATAATTTTACTTCAAGTTCGGCTTGCTATGGTATTTGAATTACGCAAAGGATTCGCTACTCTTAAAAGTGAGGTTCTAAACTTACATAGCAAGTTTATAAAATCTATGTGCAGCTTGTAATATCCAATCTTGAACTTTATCATTGTAAACTGTATTATTCTTGAACGCAATTTGGTTTGGAGATATAATTAGTTATCTGATTGTGTGTGGAAAACGACTGCAGCGAATAATAAATGAATACGATTAAAGCAATATTGATTTGCAATATAATTTATATTCAATCAATTATATTATTTCTTGGTATTTGTTATCAAACGGTCATCCGATATCACTATTGAATAAATATATTCTAAACAAACTTGTCTTCATATTTGGGCGGATATAAATTGTCACTGATATATACAATTACACAATCTTCTCGTCTACAACTTCATCATCAAGAAGGTACCAAGCTAACATCAGCTGAGTGAGTGTGACCTTGAAGAAAGCATTGTGTCAGTGAAGCGCATTATCTTTGTTATGGAAGGCTTAATATTACAAATATATTAAGCTTCCCATTTTCCCGATTTCCTGGAATTATTTCTTACAAGAGCTCAGTGCTTGTTCTTCAGACACTTCTACTCATTAAAAGATCAATTTAAATATTAAACTTTTATTCTCCTTCAAAGTGAGGACCTATCTTTTCGGTCCTATTCAACTTCCAGGCCGAGCAAATTGATCTTGTTGTTAAACAATTTAATACCTACCTGTGGAACCTCACTTTTGTATTCTTTGAGAGGTTTAACAAGAATTAAAACTGCCATTCTCAATCGAGTCTGGATGTGCGTTTATTTATTTTAACTCCATTTCACACATTTACAGTTCACTGCTAAAACGCACAATTCCTGCAATTTGCCTGAACTTCTTCGAAAATAAAAATGTCAAAGGTTTTATTAAACGAAAAGTGTCAGATATAAAATGAAATTATATTACATATACCCATGCATCATGAATTGTCCTCTTAGGTACCCTGTTGTAACGGACATTTCACTAAAGTGTCAGGCAATAATATGAAACGTAAATGGCATGAAGGTCAACAATATGCATTAAAGAGGAAATATTTATTATTTACATCAACTGCAATGCTGTATAATTCGATTACCTCCTTTTTAAGAATCATAAAAAGCCTGCATATTTAATGCTTATAATTTGTTTTTTCGTTTGACCTAAAGGACGTGCAATGAATCGGAACATGTAACTGGTTTCCTTTGTTATAAATATTACAACGTAGAAATATTCTTTAAGGATACGCTATGAATTTCTTATTATTACTAAGAAGATCTGGCATCCCAATCACGATACACCCTTACTATGCTTAATTTGATTAAAGGTGAAGGAAGGATTTATTAGTGTGAATAATCTGCACTAGAATTTAACCCGGGATCTCTAAGCAACGGAGAAAGGAACTATTTCAACGCTAAGTCAGTAGGATCTTTTATAGAACATATAACTTAATGGTTAAAGTGACATTTTTAGTATTGGGGAACTTAGTTAAATATATATTTCGTATAGGCTATATTTTATATTTTCCTAAAACCAACACCTCATGTTTAATTTACTTATACTTTCTGAGGGACAACTCCTTTGGCCTCTAAGAAATAATATACAAAAACAAATTTGGCCTACAAGTACAAATTAGATAAAAAAAAAGTATGTTGTAAAATACAGTTTTTAGATGTTTAATGGCAAATCAATACTGCAATTTTTGATCGTATATTTTATGGCTTAGTATCTGTAAGGAGCCTTAGTAAGAAAAGCTAATTTACTCTCAATAAATGTTCTTTTTTATTTAAACTAATGGTATTATTTTATTATCTGAGGGACAGCTCCCTTTACCTGTAAGACACAGAATACAGGATGACAAATGTTGTACAGACATGTTAAATAGGCTACGCCTTTGGATATTAACATAAAATAAATACTATCACCCTATTACGCTATCATAGAACACATTATTGGCTTAGAATCAACAAGGAGCATTCAACTCCAATGTGGCTTTTTCTATTATAAAGTTTGAGTAGTCCTCAGTTGGAATATAAAGGCAGCATTTTTCATTGTGGACTTTCTGAGGTTGATATTTATCTATTTAAAAAATGACGGTCGGATAGGGAATCAGAGGACAATAGGATATGATTTCCATAGATCACGTTAATTTTAAGAATTGCCTCTGAGTAAATCTACTTATGGCGGGTTCATTTCTACATTTTAGAATTCTGAAATGACAGTTTAATTACAATTATTATGAACGAATAAAACATAATTTGGGCCTCGCAGAAATAGGTGATTCCTACTATTATTATACATATGAAATTACAAATTCCTTAGTTTAGAAGTATCAAACGCTCTTAAATAGTGATGATTAAATTTTAATAATCGAAAATTTCTCTCAGCTGATGAATGTCAGTGGGATTGCCAAGGGATTCGAGCGGTAGGATTTCAAACCCAGAAGTTGGCAAGTATTTTGAGACATAAAAGTGCTGTATACTGGTAGGCTACTGAATAAAGGATATAAGTCCAAAAGGATGGTCCCTCAAAAGAATGTGCACTTATTGAAAATTCTCTTCTTGAATTAAACCTAGTTCAGATGGATAAACTGATCCCTCATATCTTCGGCGTTCGAAGAAAATGATAAAAATGATAGGCCTACTAATAATTTACTTCAAAAATGCTTGAAACTATAAGGATTAATCTATGAAACTTTACGGTGTTAGTAATTCATGCAGAAGAAATTGGCGAACCTAAGGAAGGCAAATGCTACACAAGAAGTGTATCTCATAGATTCAAAAATCATACTAGTCAACTACTAGAATGCTTTTACTTTCAAGCAGACTTAAAGCAAGAGAAGTGCGAAACAGATTTGTAGGTCTATGTCAGCGTTAAGGGAATGATTATGGCTTACAAAATGATTGATTTAACTTGTATTACGAAAGCAAACATACATTAATTTACATTGCTAAGGCACTTAAACGTATTAATCATACAGATTACATTAATACGGAATTCCTTGTGAAAGTTCTATTACAAATTGCAAGATCAAACGAAATCTCTCTCTGGCGTACAGAAGGCGATGCACAGAGGAAAATTAATCAAACTGTATTATCAGACACACCTTCCCAAAATATATTTTTAAAAAACTTTAATCAATGTTATTGATCAACCTCACTAAAGAATTCCAAACCTTTTTTTACCATTGACAAAAAACTTAACACTCTTGAAATATGCAATTTGATGAAACTTCCTAACTCAATATTTCAACTGAATATAATCATAGGTAATGTAAAATGTTGCAGATAAATTTATTTTTAAAAAGTCCGGACCTCGAGCTACATTTATTATGAATATTTACCGAATACTCACAGAATTAAGCTTGTAAATTACTGAATATTATGAAAACCTCAAAAGTGAAAACACATAGCTATTTGTGTTGTTTTACCGAAATAGACTACGGCAGGAAAATCTATATATTACATCATTATATATTATTATATCGATCGTTTCGACATCGCCCGATAGCCGCAACGGTGAAATTTTCATTAGCTGTTTTGTTTTTTTTAGATTAACTTCCTTGGTATAGGCCTAATAATATAGAAGTATTAATATTAAATTTATTACTATACGAGATTTAAAATACTTCTTCGACGATAAAATAAATAATTATACTTCACTTTCATATCTTCACTTGTTCATATGTTGATTCTCATACCCAATCGCTGGGCGTAATTATTGTTTTTGACCGAAGAAGATACATGTCACTCAACTAAAGGCATTAGTATAGTCTACTAAAATGTCCGAGGGAAGAATTTACAATAATACTCAACAAAGGCAATAGAGATTCCCAAAGACCACTGTTCAAAAACAATTGAAAATAAAGTACAATTTATACTGCACCTTAATATATATTAGGAAGATCTGACAACAAGCAAGACCAGAAATTAACTCCGTTAACATTAGAAATAAAAACAGCATTGACCGACCTCGTTGCAGACTTGCCATTATCCAGAATTTATGCTACTATAATGGAGTGATTTTTTCAATAGGTTACCTGTAACAGCCACCGATTCGTGGCTACAATACTGTACTTTTTATTTAACTAGTACAAAAACAATTTTATTATGTTGAAGAATTTCTGAATGTATATTTATGTTAATAAAAATGGTTTTTTCAGTTTCTGTTAATGTGTACTTATATTTTTATGTAAAGTAGCCTATAGCAACCACCGTATTGCTCAATGCTGAATAAATTATTATATTATGTTTATTATAATTATTCTTATTACTCCTCGTAAATACACTAAATGAATCTTATGTCCTAGTTTCGAACCAGGCAATTCACAATAAAAGGAGAGTGTCGTGAACGCGTTATACGGGCGAACGTGTCGTTGTACTGTGGCTTGTTTTATACTGCCTTAGAGTGAAGGAATTATCTTGACGTTCACAAAATTGGACATTACTCCTTAGAAACATTCAATATTGTGGGGAAAGCCGCAGACCCGCAACGCATTCTTCTCGTGTTTATGGTGTGGGGGAGGGGCTCTCTAATTACTGGCTGTAGCTTACACCAACAAACCAGGCCTGCTGAACACTCAACCATCTAAGGTCTAAAGTTCTTGGCAGCAAACGTTAATATCATGTTTACTGAAACAATATAACAAATAATGCTCTTATCAAAATAAGCTTGAATATTGAAAACTAAACTTGCTTTATGCGAATAAATTTTAATCCGAAATCGTGAACGTGCGGTCAACGCAGCAAAAAACATACACCGCTGATTTTGTTAGCATATTTTTCACGAGTATGTTGTTTACACTACCCTTCCTTCTTAAGATCCTTTATCGCCCCATATGTGTTACTTACCCATCAGTGTTAGAGGAGCCGTGCTAGAAAACAGTTTATTTTTGAAGCTGCCAAATTGATCGCACGTCCACGGAAATGTACGTTTTTTGAGTTAATACAATGTCGACCTAGCAGCTGTTGCCGGCTGCAAATCGGACATTCACGCTAGTAATCTGCTCTTTAAACATGCCTCCCTCCTGTTCTTTCTAAATGATTGTACTCTTTTTCAAATAAAAAATATGTTGAAATACATCCTCTGTAAGCCTTTTATTTTTCTGCTATGGAAGTGCCCGTTTTTACTTTCTTTGGAATGCATTGCCATTCAACAGTTATTTTCTAGGAACTTTTCTACGACAGTTTGGTGTCAGGGTGTTAAATTTATCGACCCTTTATTCATTGAATAGGGCACAATTCATCTTCAGAGACACAACTTTTTGGTTCCTTTTTATTGTGATTTAATCAATTTGCTTTATAGAACCTTCACATATTAATTACAGTCAGTATTACTAAGAACATCTGCAAAATGATCTGCATACAACCATCCAGTATTAAGTAATATAATTTCTACATCAATAATTTCGTTGCACAAGGGCCCGTGACAAACATGTTCTTCGTCTTAGAATCGCAAGAGGCACATGAAGTAGGCTACCATTTCTAGAATTCTAGGTATCCCTATGTAAGGGATGGCAAAGGAAAATGAAAACTTGAAGAAAAGAATGTATTGTCCTCTATGCACACCCCTGATGTTACCGATGTGGTAATTCGGCATGTTAGGAGTGCACAAGGAAAATTTGCAGTGCAAGTGTTGAGGCAGAATAACTGTATTCTCATTTCTAACGGAAAAAGAAAGGTGTGAGTTAAGACACTAAAATTCTGGACACAATCATATAGCCTATTATGACAAATTATGATTAATATCTAGTTAAGAGTCATGTTAATTACGAGGTATTCGCTTAACAAATGTAAACATACCTTCAGGATAGTGTATTTCTTTGCATTTATGATGCGGTGACTCCAATGTGTGCTATAAAAACTATTAAAATGATGGTGGTAGAAAAATGCTTTGTTAATTAAATATTTAGGAGTCAATTTTCCTGAATAATAATTAAAATTCATATTAAGAAAGCTTTTTTTATTGTTAAAAGCCCTTAACTCTGTGCGGTAGTTCAGACCTCAAGTCTATGTTAATGTAACAGAAAAATCACGTCCATGGTTAAGGGTTAACCTTGAATTAACCTTGCAAGCTGTGCGTTCAACCATCGAAATCTGTACCAGCTAGGCAGCAAACATCAATATCAATGTTTACCGACACATAAATATAATTGCTGTTATCAAAATAAAATTAGGATAAGAGGCTAAAGTTCATATCAGATGATCCTTTCAGCTCTGTGTAAAATTTAATATTCCATTTCTGTTTCATATCATTCCGAAAGAGGGTTTCTGTTAACACCATCCGCTTAGTTCTCACTTCTCCCAGTCTTCTCACTTCTTTGCGACTTGTGCAAGGGATGAAGACTGTCTCATTGCTGTAGCGTTAGCTTTGGTGCTGATGAAACGCGGAAGAAAAGAAGCCAATGGATTAAATTATATTCGCGATATTTTCCCAACACGTTGGCGTAGGCAGCATCTCTAATGTTTGAATTATGAAAATGTGGACCCATCTTGTTCCACAAGCATGGGTGACTTATAAATGTCGATAAACTTTCAAACAAAACAATGATCCTTGTTCATTGCATTAAACCGGGTAATCAGGAGAAGTGATATAAGCAAACGGACTGAGGCATGAGGTGCATTTACATAGGCCAACCCCTACGATAATATTATATGAACTGGTATGAAACAAAAACCAGGACTCTCCCATAGTCCGTCACCTCTGATCCAGTTATCCTTCGGTCTTTTTATTTATACACACGAAACATAGACAGTTAGTCAGAACATAGGACCGAACTGAGAACTCACAAGACTGTCTAAAGGAACCTTAAAATTTCCTTAGGCCTAATGATAAATATGAACTCGAATAAACAGGCAAGCTATATATTCAGTCACCTATGATCTAAGCATAACGTGATATTACCGTATCATACATAGATTGCTCTTACAAATTACTTATGCTTAAATGCTAAAGGCTAAGTGTATAAAGATATAATAGTAAACTTGCTTTTATCTAAATAAACTTGAGTGTTAAAAGTTAATTGTGATGTAGGCATATTTGTTCAACCAAACAGCTATTATATAAAGTGCGATGTCCGGGCTTCGGAGCATTTTGATTGGTTCTACTGCTCAGCCAATCAGCGGCCGAGTCTCCACTAACATTAGTATTCATAACTAAGGTAAACAAGGCAAGTTCAGATTATCAGTTTCTGTCAGTAGAAATAATAGGCGAAATTACTTACTAAAAAGAAAGCTTTCATTTCCAAAGGTTCTATTCAGCTGGTACTTTACACAAACATTATTTTTCCACTTGACAGCATTTAAACAATAATTAATAATTATTATAGTGGACATAACAAATGGTGCTGCAACAATATTGTTTGGTCCACTCTATCCTAAACATAACATATCAAATTGTACGATAGCTTTGAAATTGTTGTTAGCCCGCCTTGATTGGTTCATTTCTTTGTAACGATGTCAGTGCAAATAAATATGAATAAAATATTTTTTTAAATCTAACCATTGAATTATTAAACGCAGCTGCTGATGATATAATATTGTGTATTCTATCGAAATGTACGGGTACCGATATCTGCATTAAAGCCTATTTTAATATGAGTATTTTTCAGTTTAAACTCTCCTCACTTATGTGCAAGTAATAGTCATACCTTAATGTAATTCCTGACATTGTTTTCTGATTGAATTTATTTCATTCATATCCTATAAGGCTGCTTTAAACCGCAATTGATTTAAACAGCAATATAATAAAATACGGTACTTCATGCCAACAAAATGCAATCATTCGTGTTATAGTTTTTGTCTGAGTAGGTGCCCTACATCCCACAACGGAAAAACGTTAAGAAAAAAATCATACCAACAATACGAATCTAGCTAAATGTTAGCTAACATGAACTGCTAGTTATATATTAATTAGTATCCAATAATCCAGCTGAAACGGTAACAAAATTAATGTATGTATTTTATAGTACTTGAAAATGTAGTTTTGTTTTATTTTCTATTTAGAAATAACAATTGTTATAGTAATTTGTAAATAATAGCCTAAAATAAAAATAAATAAACAAGAAAAGAAAAAACAATTAAATATTCAGAATTGTAAAAGCCGTATTTATGTTTCACTCTAATTGTTCCCTGCAGTTTCTAATACAATGTTTGCATTTTAAACAAAAAAAATTACATTTGTGTCCTAAAGGAGCCAGTGTACCTAACGATAATATCAAGACTTTAATTTTGTACATGACAGCATCACCCGTAAAAAATTGCACCTTACACCACACATCCTACGAATTCCAGTTCATGTTAATTACCTTATTCATTATTGCAATGTCTAATTAAAAAAAAAGTATGTAATGAAACACATAGCCTAGAAATTAAATGTAAACATCCATCTTAAAAATGGAAAAATTCTTCATTAAAGTTTGAAGGACCATGTAAACATGGTACCCCATTTTAGGTTATGAAGTGTATTAATTGCGTTGTTGAATGAGACCGTGTGGCTGGAGAAAAAAACATTTCCAAATATAACCTCTCGAGCCATTCATGCTAATTATCGGCTTGTGATGACTTAAAGAAAACATCTTACAAATTCACCCATCCATCGATCTATCTGTCGATGGACAGTAGGTCGCTCTGGCGCTTATAAGAGAAAAGGAAATTATTTGAAGTTTCTAATAAAATGATATTGAAATGGCTTAGAGTCGTAATATCTGCTCGTCGTTCGTTGGTTCTCTGACTATAGACGGCATGACATTTGAGTACTCATCCCCACCAAGCTTCGATTATTAAGGTTTTCCTGACAGGCGCGGCTTATATGTGTGATATATAGGAACATTTCTCAGAATTCCAGCTTCAGAATGTAGGTGACGCTTAACATTGCGAATTCCAGATTCCTGACGTAACAGTGATGATGATCTTCTTGAACATGAGGATGATCATGTCCGTGATAAAACGATAATAGTAACAATAATAATATATTTATAATAATATTACAGTGGGCTAACAGCAACAAATAAAAATTTAATAAAGTAAACTAGCCTACTGAGGTTGATGGGCATCAATTCATAAAAATAGGTATGGTAATAAATTATGAAATAACTCCATAAATCTAAGTGACATGGATTATTTGCTCTTTTCACAGTTGGAGTTCGAGTTTGGCCTCAATCTATAGACTCTAATTTTATTTTAAACGAAAACTAAAGTCTAATAAAACATCTAATTTCGTTAGCATTTTTTAAAAAATGATTATAAAGTTAGAGAAAACATTACTCAACATCAGTAATGACCGTTTTAGTTCAAATGCACACGGTGCAGTTCAAGTTTGTACTCCGTGTCTGCCAAATGATATGTCGTTGCACAAACCCTTGTCTCCACCGAGGCGTATCGATGACACCGCAATATTCAAATGGAATTGCACATCTTCGCTACATACTTTGATCCTGGACGTCTTTATAGCCTCCATATTTCCTTGCAGTGCTAGTTGAATGATGAGGCTACAAAAACCAATACAATGAAGTTTTACGATGGATTCCCAAGAGGATTCTTCCAGAATTTGCATAAATTAGCTACTAACCTTGTTCACTTGTTTGGATTCATATGTAGTAAGTTGTATTCTATTGTAAAAAGAAAAACGTTCCGGAAGGGGTTCAGCTTGGAGATAGATTCCTAATACCCAGCGCTTCAAAATTGATATGTCAATAATATCAATATACTTCTTTCATCATTTGACAATTAGCCTACATTGTCCCTCTACGCTTTTCCAGAGGGGATAATTTCATCCAATCATTAGGCATAAATATATAGTCTAACCTATTCCTGGTCTTCAAAAGAGAGTTATTGCTTCAACGGCATACAAAGAACGATATATTGTTGGGAGCTGACGAGATGATCCGTGATTTGGTGGTGGCATGCAGGGGGAAGACGGTGTTGTGCTATAACTGCACGTGTAGGGGAGCGCTGCTATTGGCTGCAGATAAGAGCTCCTCAGTTTGGCCAGGGATCATCTCGTCAGCTCCCAACTGTAGGTAATATTTAAACCTAACATAACCTTCCTAGGACATATCCAGATTATTTCACATTGTTTTACCATGTCGAATACACCGCCATTACTGTAGCTTGGTCCTCGCTCACTTTCATTTATGACCAATGCAAAAAATCAAATTATTTCACTAACCTAGATTCGATCCACTGCCCGTTTCCAATCCTATAGTGTCTAAACTTCATATAGCATAGTCTATTAACACACTATGACTAAAAAAGACACTGATACAAGCTAAAGATACAAAGTTTTACCATGTCGACTATATCGCCATTACTGTATTGGGTGCCTCGTTTACTTGCATTTGTGACCAATGTAAAAATCTATTTACTTTACTAACCTGGTTTTGATCCAATGTCAGTTTCCACTCCTGTAGTGTCTAAACTTGATATAGCATAGTCCATCAACACACGACCACTAACACAGACATATAAGCTAAAAACCGCACACGGCAACTTATCGCATAGTCAACATCGCCATTTGCTTTGTACTGATAGGGAGAAGTGCCATCTCGAGTAAAAATGAGTAACGAATAGTATATTTCAACTGTTTCATCAACTTCCCTCTAGTAGCAGACAGAAGCAGCCTACAGTCAAGGTCAAGACCTACTGATGCAACAAAACCGGTTTCCACAGCAACCAAAGCGTCCCACTGCTTACGACAAAAAAAAAAAAAAATTACATTCGAATAACTTTCTCTGCCTTAAAATAGAGGGCCTGTGAGTTATAAAACATTTTCGCTTCACATTTTTTACAAAATAAAAGCCCGTACTGCAAGAGTGCGTATTCTCAGCGTCAGGCAAAGGTGAATAGAGAGGTGGCAGAAATGGTAGCGTCTTGGACTCGCATTAGGGAGTGGCCGGCCATTTCGACAGTTAGATTACAGGAAGGAGAAGTAGAAACGTATCGAGTAGAGGTTGGAAAGTCGAGGAAGAATGACGAAAAATATTTTATTATAAATTTTAATTTAGTTGGAACAAATTTCTCGACAAGTTCTAGTGACATTCAGGCAATATTACTCCTACCTTCTAATTAGTTTTACGTGAGGAGTAGAATAATATTATATACTTATTCTGCTGGTAGTTTAATTTATAACTCCGTATTCTATAACACTGGAAAATAACTTCTTTCTCCCATATGGATTCTAACTTCATTAATTCAAGCACTTTCTAGTGCAAAGGATAACACAGGAATCGAGCTGGGGAGTGTGTGTTCATAATGCATCGGGCTTTATAGTGCACTTATCTTGGAGTAGAACTGGCTTAAAGTAATAGCCCTTCCAGGATGGCAGTCATAAAATTACAAGCCAGGTGGCTCGACAATCAAATTTCCCTACCAAAAAGGTTTTCACGTTTTTATTTGTACTTTATTTATATTTAGCTTCATAAAACCCGTAGTTAATTCGCTTACGAAAATATAGTCGTCTCCATTCACGTCAGCATATTACTCTTCTTTACATGCATTATGCAATGCATTTACATTAAGCAAAGCAGAAAAAAGCCTTTATGGTGCTAACTCGGATATTTGTATTATTGTCCTAAAATATTCTAAATATACATAAAACTACCAGTACCTGTGAACAGTAGACCTCGCGTCAAAATGTCTAAGATCTGCTCTACATCTTGGAACGGAATAATAGAGTAAGAATGCGTACACATATATCTTTTGTTTTAATTTCTACCTGCTGTGACCATCACCGAGAGGAAAATTTAAGTGTTCCCACATAGGACCGCCTGCGTGGTTTCATCGTTAGCGCCTGTGGCTACGGATCCGCAGGCCTGGGTTCGATCCCCGGCACCTCCTCGGATTTTTGTGAGGCAGGGAGGTCTGGAACGGGATGCACTCAGCCTCCTGATCCAAACTGAGGAGCTACTTGATTGAGATGTAGCGGCTACGGTTACGGAAACCATCATTAACGGCCGTGGGTTTCGACATGCTGACCAGATGCCCTAATCCTTCCATCTGCCCATGGTAGGTGACGGAGCGGTCGGATGATAGGCGCCACGGAGTCCCTTCAGGGATTTAGCGCCACGGAGTTTAGTTTTGCCCCCATAGAGTCGAAAATTATAGAATATAATTATTTAGTATTGCTTTATGTTAAAATGTGCAGATCGTTATCCTTGGGTTAGAAACTTCACTAGTAACTTGAGGTATAAAATTATCTTCCGTTGATACACTGACGACTATAATACTTAAAAACTTAATGACTTCAAGGAATATTCATGCTAATTTGGAAGGAAATCGCACAACGCGTAGCTACGTAACGTAAAAATTTACAGAGAAACCGAGCAAATGCCGATAAACCACTAGAGTTACGTCAAAAATGCACTGGAAATTTTGTAAGCGGAAGTGAACATTTTATAGCATGGATCGTTTTTAAATGCCCCCATAAATAAAAACCTAGTGGATTCAGGTCAGGAGAACGGAGGACATTTGGAACATTTCATTTCATGTTCTGTTACACACAATTATGTTTTTAAGTACCATTTTTATGTTTTCCACACTACTGTTTTCGAGTATTCTGCTAAGTGATGCAGGTATAGACTGTAACAAGGAAATAAAGCATTTTCGGACTCATGTTCATATAACATAAATTAATGCTCTTTATCCAAGGAAAGTTTCCCTAAAGTTTGGCCTACCTTTTTGTTACAATCTGTATATAAGTGTGTTTGTGCATGTCTGTGAGCTTGTGACGACAAGTAGAATATTCTTTCCATTTATTATTTCAGAAGTATTTTTTCTATATCTTAAGCAGCATTGTTCAGTTGAATAGGCACTAAAACTTTAACTTATATTAAGTAAGTGAACTGATTATATTGGAGGGAAAGAAAATCCCAATATTGTGAGTTAAAGACTACACAACTATTAATCACAGTAGTTACGAGCTACTGCTTTACTTGGAATCCAAACCAAACCACAATGGACCGGCTAAATGTTTTACTTTCCAGAAAATATTTACGTATTACGTAAGCATATTTTTAGTAATTTTGTACCCCTCCCCTTACGTAAGTTTTTATGACATTTTGTACGTCAATACTTTTTGGCAGAAAAAACAGTTACCAATAAAATACATTATTCATTCTACAAATTTATATAAATGGGAATATATATACCGCAAACGCCCTTTCCCCATCATGATTTGCTTGCTTGTTATTCCACTGTAACCTGCTTCGTCGTGTTAGGGTGCGCGTAATGCTTACGTAAGAATTGTCGTGACCACTCTCTCTTCGTTGTCAGAAAAAATGCGACACGGAACCCCTCTCCTCCCTTAATGCCTACGTAATACTTGAACGGCCCCTTACCGATACTGTACACAGAATGATGAGGACTATGCAGGAACGACGAAAACTTCAAAATACCAATGCCTTAGTGTTGTAATAAGTTAACTCATTTTAAAGATTTTAATGTTCTTTGAATTACAACGCCACAATACGTCGATCAATTTAAAAATACCTTGAAAATAATGTAACATAATGAATGATCGAGGCACTGCTAAATGAAAATGAAGAACTAATGGTCTTTATCTTATTTTATTCACATATAGGTGAATGATGAGAGTTAGCATTTTATAACGCAGATAACTGCTTCGAAGTACTATGTTATGGTAACTGTAATGACTATTATTTTTTTTACTGAATATCCAAACTAAAAACTTTATTTTACCTTTGAGAATATTAGAGCTACTGTGTCTACTAGTTCTTAGGGAACTCCGTTCATTGGTTACATTCATCGTTTAAAGTAGCTTATGAGTTATGTGTTACTATTTAATTTTACTACTACTTTCTGTATCACTGACCATTTTAATTCACTACTGGAACTCTCCACCCATAAAAAAAATTGCGTTGTAGAACTCTCACAGACGTCAAGGGAAAATTAATCACTCAGGCGTACTTTTTTTGTAAATACATTAATAAATTCTACATTTAGTATATCAGCAAGTAGTGTTACTTTTATAATTATTTTGATAATACTTATTTTAAATTAGATTATAGTAAGGATTAACTAATCAACAAAAGGTCATAATCACTTCGCGAAAAACATTCATCATCACCACCACCATCATATTCTCATGAGTAACCTTACTTATTGTAATTTTCTTGAAACTTCGTGCGCAGATTAAAAAAAATGAAGCATGGTAAAAGTAAAAAATAAACGTTCAAAATGCTGAAATAAACCAAGGAAAAACACAATTCAGTCGCAAAAGAGAACGAGTCGAAGTTATAACAAGCGAAATTTGAATAGATCTCGCATGACTTTCTCTGTCCCAAGAACAAGTCTTGTAACTTCTGAGTATGACTGGTCAATTGGAGCATAACACCGCCCATTATGAGTAATGTACAGGCAAAAATAAATGAAGTATTATCTGAATATTCACGTGTCCCATTACAGAAAGAGGCACGTGACTAACATCACTAACCCTATGTTCAGTTGTTTGTTTTGCTGCAAGGTAATCCATGTTGATTGACAAGATTATTAATTGATACAGATACCTCGAATGTAAACTAAATATATCTGATATTAATGAACATCATTGGCTTTATTTTAAAGGGAAATTAATTAACAAAACTTCAAATCACATATTCAAAAGTCCTGCAAAAAGGGTTTAAATATTTATGGGCTGATGGAGATGCTATAGTTATAGGCCTATAATGAAATTTAAAAAATCTGTGCTATTTATTAAAAGAAAGCTTTGAAACTAGCTTTGAAAATACAATAATTAAATGTGAGACCACGCGATCCCATATGAAAGTGATAAATTTATCTCCGACAATAGGTTCATAATACTTTTACGAATCTGTAAAAATATTAAAATACCATACTTTGCTGTCTGTCCATTTACACGTTTAATTCGGTTTACAGTAAACCGTTTAATGCATTCTATTTTAATGTATACATACATTGTCTGAACATGCTTCAGTATAAACTTTTTAAGCATGGATAATGTAGGGGATTGGAAGTGTTTTTTTGGCCCGCCACTATCCCTGGAGTACCCACCGGTCGCAACCCCTTTTCGCCGAGTTTGTTCCATCGGTTCTTTCTAGGTACGAGAATATGACTAGTGATTTAGCTGTTTGGTTTCAGCATTTCCGATTTAGACTAAAGTCCGTGTCTGCTGTCACGCGGGGGTAGTGTTGCTACCAGGATAAGGTTTCTTCACGATTCTCTGCATCTTGACCACGTGTATGGAGCATGATACGATATATTGTGTTCCTTTCACAGTTATCACAGTAGCAGAAGTCGTCCCGCGCCAAGTAGCCTACAACCTAATTATGTTTCCTGTGAAGTAACCAATAATGAAGAAATTACTAGAGGTAATCAATATAACTGGGATGTTGCATAATCGATGGTGGTGGCTTAATCTATTCCGGACGCTTGGAAAGTAGATTTTTGTGAGAAGTCTGTGTTGAATTTTTCTCCGTCTTTCCCATATACACTGTCTGGCGTGTGTTCTCGAAGTCGAGTGGTTAACTCTCTTTCTTTTTACTATGTCGGTGGTCGCGCGTTATTTCCTGTTGTATTGTATGATATATGGATGAATAAAAATTATTATTATTATTATTATTATTATTATAGTTAGCATGCATTTTCGAATTTTGTCAACAATTGCTTTTTCTTCGCAGTGCCGGTTTGATTGAAATAGGTAAGTAAAATTAGGTATGTGGAAAGGATCCATACTCTCAAGGAGAGGCAGTGCCAAAATTTACAACCGGTCACTACTAAAATATCCTCCTCTCCATTCTGGTCTTCTGTAGCAGTGCGCTAACTCCCCCGGCAGCATTAAGGTCCTTCAGAAAATAAAGAACTGTACAAAATCTCCCGTTAAAGAGAAATCATTACAGATATACAGATACAGCCTAAGGTAGAAATCTTTTGAAAAATTTAAACTCCATGGCGCTACATCTTACAGAAGGACGGAACCTACCAACTGACAGCTGCATCATCCCAGTTTATCTTTCGACTTCATTGGTAGAAGGCAGAATTGGAGGCATGTAATCAATATGAAAACTCAAACGGCAGTTTTCTTGATAATCTGTTGTCCTCATGAAACTGCGTGAACCTCGTTGTAGTCTTCTTACCTCAAATAATCCGTCAACGAATGGACCACAGAAGCGGTTTATTAAAAATACATATCAGTCTTTTGTAATCGTTCATATATTGTCGCAAATTGAAGAAAATAATACATATACTAACCAGACGTAGGCCTATTATATAGGTTTCATTTTATTTATAACGAAGTATAGTATCTATTCTTAGAAAAATAAAAGAATCAAACAATAAAAAGAACGGTTGATAACATAAAATACGATTTTTTATAATCGTTCGCACATTAGTTGAAAGTGAAGAAATTAATCTATGATATATTTAGTACCTTGACTTATCAGATACGCTGTTTTATTTCCAACAAACTCTCATTAAAATGTATTTTTTTATACAATGACAATCTGCGTGGTATCCTGTTAGCTTCACTGGGTACGGATATGTACGCAAGGGTTCGAACCCCGGTACGACCTCGGATTTTTATGAGTAGGGAGGTCTGGAACGGGGTGCTCTTAGACTCGTGATTCAAACTGAGGAGCTACTTGATCAAGAAGTAGCAATTCCGATCACATAAACCATCATTAATGGCCGTGGGAATTGGCATAAATTAATACATGGCCCCCAATCCTGGCACCTGCTATGGTAGATGACGCAGCGATCGGATGTAGACCTATTCCCTACAGGGATGCAGCGCCACATAGTTAGAACAATAAGATAAAAATGAAAAAGAATTAATTTCCTGCTGCTGTAAGTACTTTCCAAGTACCGAGTAGTTCTCAACTCCTCATTCCACATTATTCATATAATATGAGAAGATGCTAAATCCACGGTATTTTATTCCTTACTCCCTTTTCCTTGATCCCTCAAGAAGTGCAGATGGTGCCTTAGGATTTGACAGGTTTCGCGGCATCGTTACAACTTCTCAAACGAAACAACTTGTCGTAGCAGTTTAGGTGATGTGATTTCTGACGATTGTACCAATTAAAGTAAGTTGAACGATTCTGGGATCTGACAGTAACGCTCCATACATAAGACTAAACTAAATGAGCTTGCGAGACGAGTATGTCAGAACTGAAGTCCATTTCTAATATAGATAGAACCAGTTTTGGTTCTCAATATTCTTAGAACATCCAAATGATTCAAATCGAGTGATAATAAATCTGTATCCTCTTGTTCATCGTACTATAGACGTACTGTCTGGTTACTGAGTTACGATGTGTTCCATTGAGTGCATAAAAGACACAAATTTTGTTCTCTATTAGGGCCCTGCAGACGAATATAATATACGGAACTCTGTTGGACTTCTGATAAAATTCATAAATATGTTAAATTGTGGGAATTTTAACACAGGTCAGACAACATTTGGAACGTTAATGAAGAAATTATAAGTTTATGTAGAAAAGGAAGAGAAAAAAGTCGACACTATAATATAGGGCCTATATATATATATATATTTTACAAATTACAAATTTGTATTATTACAAATTACAAAAATGCAAATTATTACAAATACAAATATATATATAATATAAACACAATTAATACAATTTCAAAAGAGTATTATTTGCCCCGCATGAGCATAGCTCGTGTTCGGGGTCAGTTCAGTCATACTAAATTTATGTTATGAACATTATATCAAAAACATTAATAAAAAATATACACCAGACTTTTCGTTAAGAATAACTAATCTCTTTTATATAATGAATATGTTTTTCAATTAAGAATGTATAACTTATTTTATTTGATCATTTCCCCCAATCGAGTTATTTAAATGGCAAAAACATAATATTAATCATCAACCTATTGTAGAACGGAACGCATTTTCCTGGAATAATTTCTTACAAATTTTGCATGCATTTAACCTGGTTGTTTTTCTTCAGTGTAATAACAAAAAAACAAAAAAATGTGTTGAGATACTAAACTATGAAGTATGTGAAATACAAGTTGACGATTTACTTTATGTTCATAATGATTTTAATGGTCTGATGAGAATAGTGGTGATGATAAAAATGAATATTATGACTATGAGAAGAATAAAGGGTTCAATTTCGACGACGATTTTTATAAACTTTAAAGTATCAGCAACAGTTCACTTATGCCGATGTTACATGCTTACATTCGGGAGTCGAGACCAGGCACCCGTGCATTGTGGATGTGTGGTATAGGCTCCATTGGTCACTTCATGTTTCACTACCTCGTGGTTAATAGCCTACTTCAAGTGGTGCTACGACGACTGGCGCTTCATGTAAACACTGTATGAGCAAAGTAGTAAATATATTAAATGTGTTATTTGTTGAAATATTTTCCTTGCTAGCTGCGCTAAATTAACCAGGAATACTGAAATACTGGATGAAAAAACTATCAATTGCTGCAGTATTTACGTTAGTAGAAATGTTTGTTGTGTTGGTTGAAGCCATAAGTAATGCTGCTGACAGAAATGGAGGTCGATCCGAACTGTACAACATTTTGTTGATCAAAAGGATGGAATGAAGTGCGCGAGAAGATAAAATATATTTCCGGCCAGGAGGCCTAGCGACTGAATCATCTGTCTCACACAGGGAAAATGAAGTCACGTTTGTAATTCTTTGTGTAACTGTAAATGGTACCAGCAAATTTGATTTAAATAAACAATTGAAATTGAAGGAGATAGTTAAACAGGTCACAAGTGGAAGCTAAATTTGAGGTACCAGTAACCAGTGTTTTAATGCATGCACAGTTAAGCATCGATTGTCCGAATAATTCCATGTTTGTGATGTTAACAGAACTCAAGTGGAATCCGTCGAATATTTGCAATGATTAATGATTGATTCCAAGCATCAATGTGACATAAGCTAACCAAAGGAAATAATGATAAATTGTCACCCAAGTCGCGGCAGAACTTCAGTTCTAAAAGGGGTAAGATGTTCGATAACATTATAACGTTATATCGTTAATTTCAACATTTTAGAATGATAGAGTCAATGTGATATTCATAATACAATCTAGGTATATTATCCTTCCCTTATTATGCAGGAATGAATGCGTTATATCCGAATTTCAAATGGCAAGAGTACTATTGCACTACATGGAAATTCTGGGAGCATGGCAAAACTAAGAAATTCCTTTTGCCTACAGTTTAGGATGGTAGGGGAATTCGCTGTATAAACATGGTCTCCGAATAGCTTGCTCATGAGGCAGTTGCAAATATCATGGGCCTACGGCTGGAACAAAACGTAATATTTTATTTAAAATACCAAATAGTTAACGCACATAAAGCCAGGAAAAAAAGGGATGAAAGGCGTGTACTGTTTTAACGGTTCTTATGCATTGGTATGCACATGTAAACTGTTTCTTTATATATATAGACGTTGAATTTTCTAACGAGTTATAATAGTAAAAGAGCTAGCCGTTAGGTTAACCAGTGAATAGGAGCTCCAATGCTGTAAAAAATACTGCAGAAACACAGCAAAATATAGCCTACATTAAAGGAATAATGATCAAAGCCCTCATAATCTGACATGAAATATGTTTTCCTTTTGCTCTCATTCCTTTACGATTTTTCCACCTCGACTATTTGCTGATTAAACTCATTCTTTTACTACTCTTCAAAACCTATTTCTTTTGTTTGGCAGCTACATTCTTTACCGTCCTCTAACATTTAAACTGATCTCAGAACAGCATTATTTATTCTGAAAAATTCACTTATTTATAGTGTTACATATGTCCTCAGTTGTTCAATTGATAGACCTATCTTCAGTATATAACCAGAAATTATTTAAGGAAAAGAATTATCTGATAGAAAAAATGCTAGTACTTCTCAGTATGATTCCGAGCGAACATAGTGTACCTCACACTCACTCACTTAGTTTAAACGTCTTTACCGAATCACGCATCAATACAACTAAGCTACCACTCACGTGTAAAAGCCTCAATAAGCTCAATATTCTTATGCTCAAGCTGTATGGTTCCTCTTCCGCTCTATCGTTCCGATCTATCACTACTTCTTTCTTTATATTTTCTTTCAACGATCTGAATAAATAGGACTTATTACGGTTTAGGTAGGTTTAAGACCTGCTGTTTATTTTTTTTAAATAAACTCTTTGGTATTATGAATATTTTCCAGTGTTGTTAATATTGTATTTACTATTATACGTGATTTATAAAGCTTCACCACACATGAAATTGATATAATTTTCATATCCCCTTTTAGACAAAAGTTTAAAAACCAAGAACTGGTTTTGGCATTAATAGGCCTATATGAAGAAAAAGACCCCTTATTTGGAAAATATTTACACTACCAGTCATTAAAATCTGTTCTAGAAACTGAAGTTCCGACGATACCAAAGTTTCAGGAATAAATTACAAGCTTTGAGCAGAACACAAATCTGGTCGGATATCGGTTTTCTGACTGGTATAGACAGTGCAAGTGATGAAACTCCATGAAGATCCCTCATGGGAAATGTGGACTAGAGGTAGAATCCTCAACCCATCTTTTATGCAGGGGGGTGCTTTCTCAACAGCTGGAAATCAATTTGTGGAGTCGGAGAGCAAGACATTTAAATAGAAATTAGACTGGCGAACTTGGAGATCTTACAATTTCCGATTAAAAATAGTAGCTTCTTACCATCACATGATAGACCATCACATGATAGCCCAACATGGTACCACGTACAAACTCGTTTGAATTTAGAGTTGGCCATACATGGCTCTCAGAAGCACATAAGTAACGAATTAGGATTACTCCATGGCGCTACATCCCAAGCGGGACAAGCCCTACTACCACCCGTTATGTTATTTACCTCGTCCTACGTCATCGGTAGATGGCAGCAGTGTGGGCATGCAATCATCATGTCAACGCCCATAGCTATTGTAGTTATAGTTGAGATTAGGGTATTAGACTATTAGGTTATATAACTATTTTATTGATCGAACTCAACGGTATAACCAACATGGTTTTTAGCACATGAGATAAGATAAGTTATGTTGGAATGAAAATGATAAGATGCAAAGTGTCATGAGGAAGGAACAGACCTAATCCATGAAGAGATGGTGATGAAGTTTTGCCTCCTACTTTATTTCAGAGCCTACATTAAACGGAGAAGAGATTCACAAACATGCTCAAATAAGTGCGGTTGTGTGTTTAGTATTTCATTCTCTGCGTGGATTCGTGCGATAAGTTCCTCCTAGTTCCTCCTACAATACACCATACTTTTCAAAGCACCCCGCAATCAAGAGGTGGTGACCATTGTAGCTATGTTACAGAACCAATCCATTAGGAATTTATCAGGTGCAGTTTGCCATCCACATTACACTGATAGCTAATGCGATGCATAATTAGTTATTTGGATCAAAATCTATGCGAAGAAACTTTGAGTACCCAGAGCGCTCAAACTATGCACTTTCCGGACATGGGCTTCCTCTCGAAAAGAATCAGTATCGCGTCTCGCCCAATATACTAAGCGCTGTCTGCATATTTTGAGAGCGAAAAGTGACTTAAGGTTGACGCTCACTTGCCCGAGAAGACCAAGCAGAAATCAGTAGCCGTCCGTCTTCCGTGGCAGTTCTAACGCTCACTAAGCAGAATTATCTGGTCCGTTATCAATCACTCTGGTGTTAGTCGTTGAGTGGGGTAGCAGCAACAGTTCAGTTTCTTCAATATTTAACAAAATTATGCGAATTGTATATTAACGAACCATTCCACAATTGTTTTAATACAACCTCTTATATGATATTGTTCTTATCATTAAGGTAATTATTTATGTTATTTTCTTATGGACTAATTTCTTCAAGTTTTTATCTATGCTATTTCACATTAATGAAAAATTCATTAATTATTATTATGAACATTGCAGGCCTACTCTGTTTATAATACTGATATAGTATGTAGTAGCATTAAAAATGTTAAATCTAATAAATGGTACGCAACACTGATATTATAAAAAGCGGAAAATTTGGCTTTATTTTACTTCATGAAATAGAGGGGATGAAGTATGATGGATAGGGTATTCAGTAAAAAATAAATAAACAGGCCTAAATAAATAATAATGTAACATTGAGTCGTATTGTTCATTTCAATTGCACGTGCATTACTTTTTCTCCTATTTAAAACACATGGGAAAGTAACCAGGATTATTCTTAGTAGGCATGCCGTTACAAATAAATATTAACGTTTGGCAGTAAGTGTTGAAATATCATACTTCCGATTCGTTAGCACATCTCTCGCCGTAATTGAATTTTTAAATTCATTGTTGTACGATTTTTCATATAGCTCTTTGTAGCTTGTACTATTGTTCTCTTTCATCCATATACCTCCTCTACCCGTAGGCCTACCATAAATACTGTAGATAGTGGAAGTATTATGCTCGACCATGAAATTGAATGTTGAGTTTGGAACAATAATACACATTTGTATATACCCTCAATTAAAAAAATACAATTTTCAAAAATATGCCTTTGTGAATCTGTGGAGAAGGAAAACTCATATAAACACAAAATTGTATTTTTTACTACCACTCTACAAGACTGAAAATGTATTTCTGTTCTCTAAACGCGTCTAACGATATTCTTTAAGTTTTGTCATCCGAACGCTAGCGAAAACATACGAATGGTGCCGATCATCATTCTCAGGACCAGAAACCTCCGGTTGAAACGGGTCGAGAGAATACCTTCCCATCACCGGCGACATGACGGTGCTTCTTGCCGGGTGGGTAAGCGTTCAGCAAAGAAATATGCAAACTATTATTTTCCGTGTCCCTCTGTTCGGGCCGGATGGACAAGTGAGCTTTAACCTTTAGGGCTGCATGAGTCACTGGTATGCATTCAGAAGTTTGTTTCGGCTTCACGAGAAAAAAATAACTGATCTTATTTAATTCAACTGCCTTAATCCGAATCTCTAATTCAGATATTCTTATATCATTTTAACAAAATCGAAAGAAAAAAATTAGTGAAATTATAATTTTAAAAATCTTATAGGATTTTTAAAACTGAAGTGCTCTGAATCGGAATATGTAACCATACTTTCCGTATCGCGTAAGGATCCTCTGAGAATTTTTAAACTTAAGCTTGAAATATCGAACATCAAACAACAATTTTAGAACTTCGAACAATGTTTTAAATATATACATAGTCCTGAGGAGAGAATGAAAGTGACAAAGTCTTAGAAATAGTGACAAATGCGGGAAAATGTAACGGCATTATACAGTGCTGGCCCTACTTTGGTCGGAAAGTACCTGCCTCTGAGCGGAATCCCCGACTTTATCTGTTTATTTGTTGTTTGTACATTCGCGTTAATCACTTCAACAGGAAGTAACTTTATAAAAGCGCTTAGTTATCTTTCTGGTAAAAAGAATACACACATTCAATGGTCTGTTCTTAGCTGCCCCAAGGAAGGAAGGAAGTAAGGAAGGAAGGAAGGAAGGAAGGAAGGAAGGTATGAAATTATTTTATATGTAATACGTAAATTATTATATAATATAATATTTGAGTTGCTGTTTCCGTATAGATCGTATTCATTTGTGAAATTAATTGAAGGTGGCCTTGCTCGGATGTCATAGCAAACTGGGTAAGAAGAGCATCGCTAAAGTGGGTGAAGTTAGTAAAGTGGAAATATGGAGAATCCAAATAAAAGAGCAACGAACACTCCAGTGAAAATCCATCTAAACGAACGAGAGAAGAACCAGGATGTAGTAAAGATAATGTAATGCAAGATGAAAATGAGAAGTGGCATGTGGCAAAGCAATCAAGGACAAAAGTAAATAGAATGACTGAGCCTATGGTTGCTTTTCGAATTTCCCCTTCAGATTAAACAATTACCTAGGGCAAACGAACGAGAATTAGTAGATGCCTCTGTTGTTTTCTTCATAAACTGGCATTTAATCTAGAAGCTCGGAATTCTTTGACGGATCCAGCAAGCTAGTAATATAATAGCCTACTGTCAAAAAAAACTTAGACATCGATACTACTATTAATTCTTAATACAATACTGTTTTATACCAATTTATAATTTAATTAATCCTACATTATCGTAAGATTTTTAGGAATTTACAAAACTTCCTATTTTTAAGAACTGATCCCGTTTAAATAGATTTAAATATGGGTTTATGACTATCCATAGTGGGGAGCAAACAGTTTCTCCGAACAAAATTGATACATACCAGTGAATCAAACGTTGCAGGCAATTATTTGTAAATAGGTAGCCTGTAGCCTGTAAATAGTTGGAAAGGAGCGTAGATCTGTTCGAAAAGGTAAATAAACCGTTCAGAAAAACTTTGGGAGTATGTTAATCCTTGGTAAAGCACGTCCTCTCGTGACATACGAAACGAAGCGGCAATTAAATTCTGTTGTGGAATGTTCAATAAAAAGGGCTCTTGAAAATTCCAGAAGAGGTCACAGCAAACGGTCATTACGCTTGTAACAAAAATGTGTGTAGTAGCATTTTCAAACACTTGTTTTATTTTACACAGTTGAGCCGGGCTCGCGGTGATGTGTAAGGCAGCATACTCACTGTCCTTCAGCGCATTCGGTTCAATGAAACCATTTACAGATTTTCCTCGTTTAAATTTTTCTACTTTAATACAAATACGTGCCTCAACGACCTAATGGCACAGTAGTACTTTTGTTCGATCTTACTATAATTTGCTTATTACATGACGTGTCGTAAATAATATCGTCAAATGTTATTGTTATTGCTGTTATTCCAACTATCGATTTCCAGCTTGTTATATCCGTTAATAGGTCTACCGAACTCAGAACAATATTCAAGCCTTGGCAGCAGCAAAACTTTAAAGTCTTAAATAAAATCAATTCTGTTCATGTCAATTTTAATATTATTATAAAACGAGTTCATTTCAAGTATTTTAATGTGCGTTGTTTTGAGTTTAAAGCGGCTAAGCCAAGCCCTGCTTCCTGCATGCGTTTGTCGCCTATCACCTATTGCAACAGCGAAAATATCTAACAACTGAATGGTCATGGAGATAGAGAAAGTAATTTGTTTTGTCAATTACAAGGTATTCTAAAAACTCAAAACTTAGATATTTAATTATGGTAAGCTCGCTCCACAAGCATACTCGTGTCTTAATAAATGTTATTAATATACTATCGTACTGTTGCATTATCTGCAAGTGATGACGTTCAATTAGAATGCAAATAAGAATAAGGAATATGTACATAATTTGTTATAAGTAGGCCTTACGTATAAAAATAACGTATTTGGACAAATTCTTTTCACAAGAAGTTCGGAATAAGTCATTACATTTTCTGCTACCTCCAAGGCTATTTTAATGGTCTATAAACACATCAGTTCCAGAGCATTTCTTCAGTATATAGTTTATATGTGTATATATATATATATATAGAGTGAATACGAACTCTACTGACAAACTTTCACAAGTTATTCAGGGACATTTTCTGAATGTTTTCCATACGAGAAACCCATGGTCTCCGGTGGCTCAGAACCGAGTAATTGCACTACTTCCATTTCTAACCTAACTATCTTTGTACAACCCAAATTACACGGTGTTTAAAGTCATTGTTCAAAATGCCAACACCCATGATCACGACAACTTCACAGCGACGCCTCATGGACTGTCGAACACATTCTAGTACCTCAGGAGATTGGCATACATCGTCAGCGGTTGTTACAATCCTTGCAACCAGGTTCATATTAGTTTCGACAGTCACGTACACTAGGCTCTTCATTTCTTCTGGGATCACATGAATATATTTGGGTTGTACAACGGTAGTTACGTTAGAAATGAAGGCAAAGCAATTACTTGGTACTGAGCCAGCGGAAAACACTCAGGAAACATCCTGAAAAACTTTTGAAAGTTTGCCGGTTGGGTTCTGAATCACCATGTATGTATATGTATATATGTATATATATATATGTATATATGTATATATATATATATATATATATGTATATATGTATATATATATATATATATATATATATATATATATATATATATGTACTTAAACTATAATTAAGGCCCAGACACGCGGGATAAACCTATTACTGCATGAAAATGTGTAAAGATAACAATGGTGACTTTAGTATATTGTCCTTTGGAAAAATACGTAATTCAAAACGATTTGTCATTGCTTTTATGAAATCAGAAAATATTCAGTCAATAAACGCCATCAGACAAATATTTTCATTTTTAGGAAATTATTTTCTTCGTATGACCTGCAGGACTTCAGCTAGTTCCTTAAAAGTAAACAAGTACAATACTATTTCTGTTTATAGGGATTATTTTTCAAGAACATGTGAAGAAATTGATCTCTTTCCTCCCATAGCAAATTACAAACAAACAAATCATTTAAATCTTTAACATAAATTACACATAAAGAGGTAAAAAGTTTCTTAAAAGATATTCAAGTAATCTCGCCCGAATATCAGACTAGCCGACTACTTCACCAAAATTATTTAATTTACATTTAATTAAAAAAAATCATCAAATAAAATCATTAGTGTGTTATAAGATTAATTTCAACTAGGAAGATCTTATTGGAATAGCTGGTATCCAGAAATAGTGGGTAAATATATTCATATTTTAAGATAAAGCAATAATGTATTAAGCATGTATCTCATCCTTTATGAAATTTTTTCGTCGACGCTTAAAAACGTCAAGAACAGCGAAAATGTTAAATAGGCCCAATACATTCACGATATCCATCTTCTTCAGTTCTTTTTATACAGTCTAGGACTCTAGGTCAATTCAATTATATTAATTAATTTGAGTCTATGTAGGTCTATTACTACTTATTTTATTATAATGAAATATTATAGATCTATTGTACATAATTATCTATATGATGAGAGAGTATATAAATTGGTGTACAGAAATACTTTTTAAATTGGGTTATTATGTTTTTATGTTTTATGCTTCCCCTTCAGTTTAGTGAAAGTGAAAGCCATAACGCTTTTAACTACTTCACACGGAAATATTAAATAAATAAGCCTGTAACTTTAGTTTCAATCTCGTATATGATAAAAAAAGTTGTTTGTATGTTATTTTCAGAAAAGTGATAGCCTAGATAAAATTATATAATTATTGTTCGCTGGAGTGTTGTAATGATGCTATGAACAATTTTTGTTTAAACAACATTCAACTTCGTTAGTTTACATGTAATGTCATATTTCAGTGTGAGAAAAATAAGTATTATAAATGGTGAAGGCTGATTAACATCGTAATGAAGTAGTATTAATTACGACCGCTTAAGTTATTACGTCTATAATATCATCTTTAGAAAATTTCTGTAACATTAGTCTTCTTTATTTTGCAAATAATGTAATTTTATTTCGTAAAAGCCGATCAAATGCATTATCAACATGAAATATTGATTAAAAGTCTGAAGTGGATCACATTAACTCATCTTACCAAATAAAAGTTTGCCTCTTCGTATCTAGGTATAATTATATTATGTATGGCACTCTCTTCAAGTAAATTTGGTTCTAAAAATGAAGAGGATCTCGTTACCACATTGTATCGCATCCCCGAAGGATACATAACGAAAATTAAATCTTATTAATGCACTCAAGTAGATTAGATTAGATTATGTACAGGGTAGACGATCAGGAGGAGCCTTCCCCATCCTGCCCACACCGAAACGTAAGGTTTATCGTGCGGTTTTCTTCCTGTGTTTCTAGTAGCCTATTGCTGTCTTTATACTTTAATGAGTTTGAGGAGCCCAGTGACTAGGTTGTTGCTAGTTACAATCTCTTTCGGATCTGCTCTCCCAAATTGATTGTATCTATCTACTTCCAATGCTTCACATTGGAATATTAAGTACGACGCCGTTTCTTCTTCTGCACCACACCACCTGCATACTGGATTTTCTATAAGACCCATTCTATGCAGATGTTTCTTAAATTTCCCATGGCCTCTCATCAACCCTACCATGAGTCTTATCTGCTTCCTGTTTAAATTCTAGAGTGATAGGGAAAAGCGAATAAGTCAAAATACCAGAGTTTTAGGTGAGACAAATAAGAATTTATTTCCACAGCATTGTTAGAATATTTAGTTCAGTCCACCACATATTTTTACACAGTATCTTATTCTATGTAAAAATATCTGGGTGGGCTAATCTAAATGTTGTAACAATGCTGTGAATTTTTTTTTTTTTTTTTTTTTGTCTTCCCTGAAACTTTGGTATTTTGACTTATTCGCTTTTTCCCTATCACTCTAGAATTAAGAACTGAAGTACTTCTTTTGAGACATGGTTGTGGCATCATTCGCTTTTCATGTCTTTGTTCCTGGATATTATTCCAGTAGTCTTTGTGCTGTCTTTTGAGCACTCAAGTAACTTTCATTACCCTAAGCAGGAGCACTACACTTTTCTTACTTCAAATTCGGATACAGAATAAGATGCCGTATTTTGTCTCCACCTGATGCAAAGCTTTATTGTTCACAAGTCAAAAACTAGTTTCTACAAAAAGTGGACGGTTTATAACTACCCTTCAGAGAAAACTTACACAAAATATTTCTGATAGAACTTTTAGTTCTTAGTATAAGGACCACATGCTCAACATTTAAAGCCGCATTCGAGAAAATAGTGAAAAAACGAAATTTTCTTAATGTAAAGTGGCATTAAAAGTAAGAGAAGTCGTCGACAATCTTCTTGTTAAATCTCTAGGAGATACCTAACACAGATTCAACATTTAGTTTTCATACGATTTTTCGTTCTGGAGGTAGGCTGATTCATAGATACACGTCACGTCACGTTGAATTACGGTACATTGCATTATACTACATTAGTTATATTATAGGCTAGTATATATTGTGTTGTAAATATTATATTATATTAAAATATATTATGTTCTATCGCATTAGGGTAGATTGCATCACACTACATTAAATACATTATAGTGTATATCATGTTATAAATATTATATCATAACAATATGGACACTGTGTTAGGACTACCTCACCTATCGAGTAACCTTCGGAGCTCACCCTGCGATCGTCTGGAGGCCTTTGCTCTTTTCGATTAATGAAGCATAGACTATTTATTAACTATTATTTTATTTACTACTCTAAATGTTTTGAAGAAAGTTTTTCAGAGATCACGGAGAACATACACATTAGCACACATACTCAGATACGTTTGAAAACACCTCACTATATATTCTATGAAATAAGTATTCAGTCTTGAGTAAAATAAAACAGGATTATATTAATAATCTCCTTATAATATCGTCCCCTTAAAATGTAACAGCTCGTAATATTATTAAAAGTACCACGGAGTGGCAAATGAAACTAAATTCTTGTCATGGCTATATGTTCCACTTTAGTAAGCGACCGTGACTTATTGGTACAGAGCGAATGTCACGAGCCACTCGAGAATCGTGGCTCCGCGACCCTATCTTCAATCAGTGTTTGTGGTATCTCCTGTAGTGTTCTCTGTGGGTAACGAGAAGTGGATATTCCCACTATTCCAACCGAAGACCATAGTATTCTCTAGTCCCAAAATGCTCACGATTTAGCTCCAAATGGAAGGGGACATCCTGCCTTTATTCTTGTAGGGAATAGCCTACAATACGTTTCTTAACATATTTCTAGCATGGTATCATGCGAATCGTTATTCTGAGACTTAAATAACGTTAAATAATTACATTTCACAACGTTTTTTAATGGAAAAATATAACAAAAGTATCCAAATTGAGGTTTAAAAAATTTAAAATCACTATAATTTCTTTAATATGAGAAATACGACCAACCTTTTACAGCAAGGGGTCAATTTAATTGATTTAATCAATTGCAGTCATCAACATACACAAGTTACGTTATGGACATTGTCAATAGTCACATCACAAAAAGGATTGGCTGCAAGTCAACCTTGTAAAATATTCTTAAATCTAGTAAAGCTTGCAT
Source organism: Ectobius pallidus (assembly GCA_964059195.1). Taxonomy (NCBI): domain Eukaryota; kingdom Metazoa; phylum Arthropoda; class Insecta; order Blattodea; family Ectobiidae; genus Ectobius; species Ectobius pallidus. Next base: position 83,183,418 of record CAXKWD010000007.1, on the reverse strand, counting down.
TGTAATTTTCTGGAGGTATTTACTTGAATAGCTTCAAATATATTGAATTAAACAAATTTTTCGGTTTTAACAATCTTACCAGAGGCTCGGACAAGAGATAGTTAAATCTTGTGTTGTAGCTATGCGTAACCCGACCACTGTTATAAGTTCCCAATCCTCGCTTAACTATTATTAAACAATCTAAGATAAAGATATTTACCAATGTCAAAATCTCTTCTTTAAACAAGGGTGAGTAACATAAGCCATAAAACAGAAAATTCATGACTCTCTTAGTTCACACAACATTACAATTACATTCCCAAACTTTTTTATAACTGCAACCCATAGCGCAAGGGGGCGAATAATTTTGTTTAAAGCCAAGGTTATGGGCGTAAATGGGCATGTACGTTTAAATATAACTTTGGATCCTTTTGTTCCAACGTTAAGAAATAAGAAATTGTTTTAAATCTTCCAAATGTTACAAACTCCTAAAGAAATAAAGTTTCGATCTCCCTACACCTGGGCCTATACGCGGAGCCGAAAGGGATTATTTAATGTTGCATTCTTCATGTTAATGGTATGAACATAAGAGTTATGCTGCGCATGAGTACGAATTGCTAACAGAATTCAAATGAATTTGCAGGCTCAATGTGGGATATATTAACACTCAATGTCCTCTCGAGAATGGGCACGAATGCATTTTCCTAGAGTAAATATTCATTTCTCTTTGTTTTGTGAATTTTTCTGTTTCTTGATTTATATTTATATTTTCTTGTTTCAGCCATGTGAATATAAACTTATATGGACCTCTATAATGTTCTAGGTTATAATAAAGCGAATTTATATTTTCCGTATATACAAACTTAAGATATATAGCAACTATTGAAATTGCGGAATTCCTACCACCATCATGATATAGGCCTAGTGCTTGTAGGCACTTGTATTGGTCGAATTAATTATCCGCTTCAGTGACTTTTTACAATACTACAAGTTCGCTACAGAAAAAAATAGATTTAGCATAATTACGAATAAGAACACTATGCCAGGATAAAATAAACGAACTTCTTTAAATTCTCGCTTTTTATTACAAATACAGCAATTCCTTTTCCTTGGGGATAAGTATTATAGTAAGTTAGTACTGTTTTTTTTCTATTAAGGGAGGGTTAGGATGCTTTTCATAAAGTTGGGGTGATACGAAGTTTGGGACATACTTTTCATGACACTGGGGGAAGTCAAGAAGGTACTGGGGATGGTCACTCCTGATTTAACAACCTTGATTAAATGTATTCTCTTATTTGTGGAAACGCCCGTAGCTACTGAAGTTTTTTTTTATGGGAGAATTTCATATAGGCCTAGAAGAAGAAGGCTGACAAGTTTGAAATCTCTGTCTTCATTGGTTTTCCTGTTATGAGAATTCGAGAACCATATTTAAATTTAAATTAAAGTCACACTCCGGTATGCAAGCTCATAAGGTTATTTTGCTTAGAAGTATTTTCATATAAATCCGTATGTGTAATCAGAAAATGTAAGACTATTTTATGAGCGAAGAGTTAAAATTTTTCAGAGGGATACTTGGAATTAATTAAGACTATTGCTTGTACATTTAAAACAAACTTACTGGCCCCTGGGAACTAATTATTCATGTATACAAAACACTGGCAAACAATGTGGCGAGACTGGGTGCGAAGTTTTCACCAACTATCCTTTTCCCACGTTTCTCCCTCTGGAAAGGACGATAACGAAGACGGCTTTGCATTTTACAACGAAATTCATCTGTTGGTTTTGTGTCATTTCGTTCTTCATATACACAGGAAAGCTTCCGTCTACCAAATACCCCTCTTTTCTACCATTCAAGCTAAAACACTCATTCCCATCCTCTTTCTACAGCCCTTATACCCTTCAAAATTATAGGGTGGGAAAACTTCCTCTGAGAGGCTTTACTCCTTTTCTCTCCTTCGTCATTTCAAAATGCAAATCCCTTATTCCAATAGATTTACTTTAATAGATTCAAACAAGCCACTGAGCTATATTCAAACAAATTCCATTTCTCCTGGCATCAAGTGCCACTATTTTCTTAATGCTAGGTTACAGTCATTACACATTCTTGTCCTTGTTGAATTAAACATTCAAACAGAACGGTGTAAAATAAACATTTATAATGTTTCTATCTTGAGTGAAATTCAATCTTACATGGAATAAGAATTATTCCCTTTTAAATATTTTTGATCAAATAAACAACAATATGCAAATAAACATCACCACCATCATTATACATTACATTCCTTACATGAGTTACGTGGCACTTGTAATGGAACATTCCTAGGGCGTAGACTATTATTGTCAAATTTAATCCTATCGCAGTAAATCTGAAAAAAAATTGTACATACATATCTTCATACTGTTTATTCTTTCTTTCTTTCTCTGAATTTTCCTTCAACACAGATCACGCATCCCAAGACAAGCGCAAATTTCTGAGGGTTCGCCTACCACAATTTGAGAACCTTTTTTCATGAAAAAAGAGGACGGTATCAATGGATGTAATGTGACTATCGCATCCGAAAATAGTTCGTACAATATACTTCTAGGGCAAGAAACCCTTGAGGCTGTTAATTATTTTGTTTAGCAGGAAAATAAGCGGAGCATCCAACAAATAATGGAGATGTGGCCCATAATGGTACGTAGGCAGGCAAGATGAGATTGGCATGGAATGAAAGGAACAAAAGGCTACATAAAACCTGTGGAACATATGATGACAAATTACAGTAGTAAAAAATGCTGAAATTATTTATGTTTTACAATTATACAATAGCTGACACTATAATAGCCGTAATAATAGCCGCAATAAAAAGTTTCATGAAATACAAGCATTCACTTTTACTATGTAAGCAGACATTTTATTGTTCTCCTGGAGTATTTTCCTGGAATCAGATTTAATTTTTTTTGCAGCCTTTCGAACGACTTACATATCACTGGCTGTATGGCAAGAACTATGCTCTGGAACAACACTGGACTGTAAAAGAAGGGATTCTCTGGTGAGGGACCAGCTGGATACTGTACTCAAACACAAAGGGCAACGGATGTTAACGTTTCGGATTGATGAAAACTAAATTCCAATAACGCATTTGTCTATGTGAGCGAATGAATCCAAAACTATCCATTTTCATATTTATATCCACGGGATTTGAATCCATGACCTAATTTTGAGTTCGTGATGTTACCGCCATGGCTACTTCACTCCGTGTACACACTATAATACTCTTATTTCTGAGAATCCAGTTTTCTTGTAAAACGCAGTGTCAAGCAATTTAAGAAAAATAATAATATTAATAACAAAATCTCTTACTTTTCTTCTTTACTTTTCGTTTCATTGCAACTCCTTCAACCTAATTATATTTCTAAATATAAAAACATTTGTAAAATAAGTATTCTTTGTAATCTTGAACTTTCTATTTTTAATTTGTCGTTTTAGTATGTAACAGTTTTGAACTTATACGGTATATTAATTTTCTGTATAAATTAATGGTAAATTTCGCTGTTGTCTCTTATTAATAGATATTGTCACTGCACCCCCCTAAGACCTATGCTCAAATGAAGGTTTTCAAAGAAACTATTATGTAAGATTCTGTAATATTTGATACTTTTGTTTGATAATTTTTATAAATAATTATTTTTAAAAATGCACTTTCACTTGAAGGAAAGTTGTGCAAGTGAGGAAAGTTATGGCTGAATTGGTTTGGGGCTGATTGTAATCTGTGGTGTTAGAAATAAAAGATTGCTGGCTAAGGATCCATACTTATATTTCTAAATAAGGTACGTATATAAAGAAGGGAATACTCAGGTGTATCGTAATAAATAATAATACACAAAGGACAAGATTTAAGTACTGGTATGTTATATTACTGCTTCTGTTATTTATTTTCTATTATTATTATAATTATTATTTCCGGTCATGAAAATCACCATTAACGGCTGTGGGTGTCGGCATGCTGATCACATGCCCCCCAATTCAGCCATCTGCCTACGGGAGATGACGCAGCGGTCGGGTGGTAGGCCAAGTCCCTCCAGGGATCTAGCGCCACGTATTTAGTTTAGTTTATTATTATTATTATTTTATGGTCACTATATATTTTATTAATGAAATCTAAGGAATTATGAGATCGCTTTTGACTCTAGTATTGGAAAAGACCATTCTGAAAACAAAATAAGGAAAAATGCAACAAATGAATGAAATAATTCTAAAAATTACTAGTATAGAAAAAATGCAAAAAAGCGGAATAGAAGTAGGTTATTTTGTTCGTTTTGAGGATAGACGAATTTATACTAGATCCTGCTCTGTATGTGATGTTTCAGAAAAAGGATGACATTTCATCAACTTCCGAGCACTACTTATCAGTGTCCTACATTCTTATACACAATATTTTAATATTAATTGCCTTTAATGGAAGACAAATATTATGAATAGTGCACTCTTGACTTCGGTAATCTTGAGCTTAAACTTTTTTACAATAACTTAATAAGTTATTATACTTATGAGCTTGTATTTAATTCATTCTTTTATCTATAACACCAACACATAGATCATATTCTGCACAGTTAATGCAGTTTCACTCTTCGATCTTTGTACCATTTCTGAAAAATTACTGATGACCAGAAAAATACAAATATTTGATAAAAACCTAGCTTTCTTTTAACAGAAAGCCCACAGTCATCAATCATAAACTGTGCAAACATGCGAGACGACGAAGACGTCAACACTGTGACGCGTCTTATGATTTACAATGAAGTTGGACTGAATGTATTTTGCAGTACAGTCCATCCACCATTCTTTTTAAATTCGTCCCATGAAGGAATAGGAAGGAGAAAGAATCATTTCTTTAAAATTACGGTATATATAAAATTATGATTTTCCATTAAATGTAAGTAAAATTAAAATATTATGTATAAAAAATAGGACACTGCCAACATTCTTAGAACATCAACTAGCCTATTGTAAATTAATATACATATACCTATAGGCTACTGAAATACTGAAGTCTGAATCAATTTCCAAAGAATTTGATAGTTTACTGAGTGTATAATTTGCTGCTCTGTTATGTTGCTAAAATCAAAAGAAAAATAATTCATTAATTTTTTAGACGAAAACTGATTAAAGTAATACATTATCATTCTAAAATTATAATATCTTCATAAATGAATCATAAAAATTATGCGCTTCTACAATATTTCAGTTATTTGAAATTTACAATGCTGTTTTGCTTCCTTTATAAGCAGGAGCTTACATAGCATTTTATACATAATAAAGGAACAGTACAACAATAATTGCCTATAAATACAGCTGACTATAATGAAACATAAGAATTGTAAAAGTAAATAATAGATTAACCCATTCAGAGCTAATTTAAATATTTATATAAGCATTCATCAAATGAAGTCATAACTGAATTCTAAGTTTGAAATCGGGAAAGATAATTTTAGTTTGTTTTCCGTAAATTACAGTAATACAATTTGGATAATAATCCTCAAATTTTAAGTGAAGCATTACTCTCTTAATGTTATAATTTTGTTTTTATGCAACTGTTTGTTGCGAGGACTCTATAGTACAGCAGCAGTGAACAGGATATTATGCGCGTAAAATCTGAACAAATACAGTCATTGAACTTGCTAGCAAAACAAGTGGTTGTTATTTTAATGATTATTACATTCATAAGACGTGTATGTGATACTGACCAATAACTCGGATTCTGACCAATTACGGGCATTTATCTTATATATGCTCACAAGGGTGCGCTTTTTAACCGGATAAAACGCCAGCTTCTTGCTGAACGGTCGTAGTAACACTTTGCAGTGAATAATAGCCTTCGGTATCCGTCTTGATTCCTTCAACATTCAACTTTGGAAATTATGTTTGTAGTCAATGCACATAAAATATTGTCAATTCGCAAATAAATTATGTTTTTTAAAAGAATGTCTTTATTTTTAATTGATTTTAGGTTACCTTAATTTTGAGGTAAACTATTTTCTCATTACCACTGTTGGTGCCATTGGTCAGTATTCTATAATATATTTGGTTGTCCATTCGTTTAGTATGCCATGATATGACAGTTAATACAATGAATATATTACATTTTATTAATGGGATAGTATTAATAAAACCCACTCGAGAATATAAGTTTCATCAGATAAATTCGATCGAGCTTCGCAATCGCGAATCTATCGATAAATTTGTAACGTCTCGATTATTCCATTCATATGCCGCGTATTTCATATTGGCCAATAACGTTTACCAATGACTCGGATGTCTACAAACCACGGTGATTTATCTCATTGCTTTTGAGGAAGAGGTTTTATTGGTCAATTCCATTCAAACGACATATACTTTATATTGAAGAATAATGATTAAAACTGATAAAAGGTGGTTTATCCTACATATGCTTCCAGGTGAAAAAGTTACAGTAATACAAGTAGTTTACGATTGAAATTTTCAAAATATTTTTTTTAATTTTAACATATGTTAGTGGATTAACACTATAATAGTTTATAGTTCATATTGATAAAGGGGTTTGTTATTTCGATGTCGGATTAAGATTAATTATGGGTGAAGAAGTTCGTTAAATTAGGTCTGTTCAACCTTTAAAAATCTGACATAATCTGAGTTCAAAATCCTGAGTAAGCCAGTTTGGTTTGTATTTATAATTTAGTTGATTACTTTAGACAAACACTAAACTAGTCTGATACGATCATAAGGGCAAAGGAATATCATGAAACAATAACAACAAATCACCTACAGTGTTATGATGGAAGCCTTTTAATAGAACATTACGAAGAAGCTAAGCCCAGGTCTGTGTAATACGGAATCTGATGTGCCAGGTGAAAGAGAGAGCTCTGTATTCAGATCTCTTTACATCTTACTTGCAACTTGAAGAGCTGTCTCTTGCAGAAGAGCTCCGTAAGATATCCTACCTCCTTCTATACTATTAACAGGGAGACGTCACTCTGATGCATATCAATCCCAAACTTACACAATGTTGCTCTACAAATGATTTGAGTACGTACGCTTGAAAGTCGTATGTGAAGAAGTTTCCTATGCTTTCCTTTCAAAATTTTCAACATACTCTCCGAGTAGGTCAAATGCAATTCAGGTAATAGGATGGGAATGATCAAGCTTCAGAGTAAACGTATAATCATATACTGATAGTACTGCATAATTTGTTCATGTTTATTTTCCAATTTACTCTAATTCTTACTAACCGCATGCTTTTACTACAGTGAAAACTCATTTTAAAAAATTTAAATACACAATCGCTCCTGATCCATAGCTAGAAACGCATTTTTAGACGAAGTTGCTTTATTTAGGACTGAAGATTCAATAGCGTAAGGAAATAAATATCAGGATTAATTAATATCACGTTGAATAACAATCTCAAAGACTTAACCAACGAAAATATAGCAAATTTAAAATAAGTGTTCACCTTATTCCGTCATATTCCTTAAAATTTCTTTTATAAATATAGCGCATAGTTTTAAAAGAGAACCAACGTGATAGATTTCATTCACATGTTTTATTTCAGTCTCGCAAAGTATTCATATAGGCCATGTCCAGTATTTTGTGTATAAAATGTCTTTATAAAATCACATTAAGATCTTTAGTAATAAAGATAGTAGATATATACTGGTATTGAATAACAGTATTCTTACTAATGGCTGTTGTGGCCTATGTCTATGGTTTGATTCACAATAACTTAAATTATTTTCGTAGCTAAAGTACACCTTAGTAAAAAAACAATAAACAATAAAAATATGTTCGGTGTAATGACTATCTTGATTCTTGTTGTGATGGGTCTCTTTGTAATCACATGCGCTTTCATTTTGTACAAAATAATAGCGCATATGAGTAACTACAATTTAATTGATGTATTTGAATTTCAAGTTACCTTTCAATGTTGATTAGAAACTAAATACTCTTATTTCTCTTCACTACAGACGAAACTAGAATGCAGAACACCAAGAAGATATTTTATTTGACTATGTAAAACCAGATAAAGACAATTAATTACCGTTCTTAAGAGATGCCAAAGCTGATCTATATATAGCTTTAGATTATAAAGTATTATAAAAATAAAATACTACTGCTAATTATTTATTATTATCAGGTTTGAAAAAAATATTATCACTGTATAATTTAATTCCTGGTTTCCTGGGATTTGCAATCCGGTGCATTAAATTCAATTTAGCTACTTATTTTTCTCCTGACAATAAATTATTCAAACGGCAGAAAATCAAATTTATATAAATAAAAAAAACATTTGTAATATTACAAACTTTAGTCCCGATCACTCTATTTGCGTTCGTTCGCGAGGGGAAGTTAGGCAAACAGAGCAATAATGTCCAAGCAAACAGGCGGTGAAACTCGGGCAACAGTAGAACGGGAGGGTCAATACTGGAGATCTATCCACGCATTGTGCGGCGTGCGCCCATGAGAGCTCCAGCGATTACCTTGCCATCGACCTATCGACCAGCATCCTCTGCTCTGACAGTATGTCAACTCCAGATAATGCTGTTTACGCTAGATTATATCACGTAGCGCATCTCCCACCTACCATCACGACCTCAGGTTTGGCAAGATAATAATCTATTTCATATTTACAAAAAGATTATCTTAGTTCCACTCCACTAAGTGCCCCATATATATAACAAATTGTTCTCAATACTAGATGACGTACGCCACTAAGCAGTGTAAATTATATTACGTTTTAATAAAAATTATCCTTATTAGTACCTTTTCACTTCAGATATTAATGTATAATAATATAAGTTACATTATCATCTTGGATTTAACTATTAAATATGGTTACCTACCGTAATGACCTCAGGTTTGGCAAGATAATAATCTATTTCATATTTACAAAGAGATTATCTTAGTTCCACTCCATTAAGTGCCCCATATATATATATATATATGTATAAATATATGGGAATATATATATATATATATATATATATATAAAACATATATTGTTCCCATTATGAGAGGACATACACCACTACTCAGTGTAAATTATATTATGTTTTAATAAAAATTATCACCCTCAAAATCTGTTTAAATTAAGATATTTATGTGTATAACATAAGTTACGTTGTTATCTTGGTTTTAACTATTAAATATGGAAATAACAATCTGAATCATCTTTAAATAGACATTTAATGTATCGGTACTAAAGTGTACTTCTTAAAGAGTTTGCATGACTATTTAACTCATATTTCATATTTCGATTTGGACCAATAAAAAAATAAGAATGTATCTGAAATCACCCACTCAAAAATCAGTTTCACTCAAACTAGTTCCTTAGTTTGGGTCACGAAGCTGAGTGCACCCCGCTACTGACCACCCTACCTCAGAAAAATCCTAGGAGGTACCGGTTATCGAATACAGATATCCGGATTCAGTACTCAGCAACGCTAACCACTAGACCACGCAGACGGTCACTAAGAATCTAAGAACACTTATTTCAGTATCAAAATGAGAAATATGTTTTCTTTCAATTTCATTTATGACTACTGGAGTGTTATAATTTTTAAGACCACAAATTAAGTATGTACTATAAAATCAATTGAAATCTGTTGACCATCTGTGGAGTAATTCAGCCTTAAATTGTTTGACATCCATCCACCATGGATGACATCCATCCACCATCGTCATAACTTAGAAGCAGCGACGGGCAGAATGCGTGTTGTGATTATAGACGTAATCATGACCTTAACTGCATTCAGATGCATCTAGGCTTCCTGCAACTATAAATGCACTATTTAAAAATATACACCTTTCACTCTTTCACTCAGGTCTCACTGTATACCACACGGGTTGCATATACAATTTTCCAACGACAGTGCATTTTCATTCATTTCCCATTCATTATATCATGGTAGAAACCTAAATTTCCTGCATCCAGTTTCCGGTAGCATAACCTACCTGCATCCTTTCCTTTCTTTGCAGCCCATGAGCGTCACTATATAAAAACCTCTAACTTTTAGTATATTTATTAATGCGAACATGTAATATAATCATATTTACTAGTTCGATCATACCGTTTACTTTTTGCCTATGATTTACTTCGTTATTATTTCTTAATCAGTTTTTGACTTACGACATAATTCATCCAGCAGACAATTATGACACAATTAATTGCGCCTGCGCTGAAGTAACGTCTGTTTCGATCGCCATCAAGATCAAAATAGCCTTCTTCTTTTGAAGTTGTAACTTGGCCTACAAATGGATAGCAATTATTTATATTTCACGTACATTTCAATAAAAAATTCAAGGCATATGTGCACTCATTTGAACATCGAGGTCATATAAGGAGTTCAGGTTCTATGTGCCTACCAGTAGGCCATGCAAGTATTGATGTGTAACTGTTTTTTCCTATTGTTGTTGTGTTTAAGGCATCTGTTAATTTAAACTGGCATTCAATTTTAATTATTATAAGTGAAGATGAAATAGCGGAGGTGAATCATGGTAAGTGAAAATCCAATTCGGCAATTGCCTTTACGATTGGGGAAACCATGAAAAAACACAAGTCAAGCTGACCGGCCACGGGGTAATGAAGCCAGGATCTCCCGAATGCGCGTCCAAGACTTTGACATCTATGCCACCTCGCTCGATGTAAGTAATATTGTTATTACTCGCTGTCGCCAAGAAAATAGTACGCAATACAGGAACGTTAAGTGCCTACAACAGAGTCTCGGTACTAAAATACTCGTATTTCAAAATTTCTAGCAAACGTACAGAAAAATATTAATTTTGTAAAAGTTATACTAGAAGAAAAAAAAAATGATACTAGAAGAAGAAGTTATCATTTTTACAAAATTAATGAGGGTATAAGGTGTTTTTTTTTAATTTATAGTTTTCTCTATTCTACGTTCATTGAACCAAAATGAAATTCATTTAAGAGTACTTTTCTTTTATATCGACAAAATTCTACAGAAAAGATGGCTAAAACGTGCCTAGGGAGCCGATTTGGAGTTCTTGCCTCGCAGTTCTGCCCCTACTTTCGCCTCCGACACTTGTTCTCCCGACTACTACATTGTCTTCTGCGGGTAGTAAACATAGTCTTGTGGCAGGTTTACAATACGGAAGGCAGAAATCATATTGCTTTAACTCAGAGGCGGATATTCTTACTACCATTATTACATTTGAATATTAGCTTGCACTGACCTAGCTGGTAGTTATATTGATGTCAGTATGCTACAATAACCATTATTACAGCTTGCCTCGGCGAAGCACTTGGTAAACAAGTGTACATAGTTAAACAAAACTGTATGTTGTCTTGTACATTTTACCACTATTATGTATGGCGAGTAAATTAAATCAATTTTTTATTCTTAAAAGAAAATCTTACATATATCTTGTGTAATTTTGGAAAAAGGATAATGCTCCTTCGGGCGTGAATAAAAAATAGACCAACACGTTACTCCTTCCACAAATTGACTCGTACAGTTTGCCGGCTTCTGCAGTAAACTGCCAATGTGTGACTGTTAAGGAGACGCATGTGTTTTAATATCGACTGTAGAGCAGAGGTGTGCGCATTCTGGGAAACTGGCAGAAATTCGCTATTAATTTGATCAGGCTTTGTTTTGAGTCTCCATATGTAGGCCTATGTATTGTATTTCCCATAATCTCCGACCAACTATTGCGGAAGTTCGTAGCTTAACAGTACAGCAGCAATTAAGCTACTTAAGGAACGACGGCTACTGAAGAATACTTAACAGAATAAGGACTTCTTTGAAGTGTATTTGATTAATTTGTATTAGGAGAAATAAAAACATAGCATACAATAGTCGGGCACTCCAGTTTCCCATTCAGATAGATGGGTTAAAATCTTCTCATTGGAGTATTACTAAATGTGGAACGTATTTAAGCTTCGTGACCATCACAAACAATTGTAGAGTGGGTATACCATAATTATCCGAACCGTGTAAAGATACAGCACTAACTTTTGACTTTCATACCATTGCAATACATTTCCTTTCATTTTTAGTAATAATTTAAAAATGTATCTATTACCTATACATACAGTGTGTCCCACGCAAGAGTTGGCCAATGACGCGGGTTCCTGCGGCGCGGCTGGCACAGCTCCAACTCCCGAGCGATCGGGTGAAATATCTACGCAAATAATGCCGCGGTCGTTGTAATGAATCACGTTCTCACATTTACAGTTAAAATTACAACGAAAATAACCACGTACCTCATCACAAGAGATGTTGGAAATGTTCTCCTCTTGCGTAGGGAATTTTCTTTCACGCGCGTAAGTTCAGCTTCCGAAATAGAGTTAATTTCTCTTGTGATATTGTCTTTAAGTTTTTATTATGTATGGGAAATTGACGTATACACTTTATTTTTCAAGTTTCCCCATAAATAATATTTACATAATGTTAGAAGAACTTAATGACAATATCACATAGGCCTATCACAAGAGAAAGTAAGTATTGTGTGGATGCAAGAGGAGAACATTTCCAACATCTCTTGTGATGAGGTACGTGATTATTTTCATTGTAATTTTAACTGTAAATGTGAGAACCTGAATCATTACAACGACCGCGGCATTATTTGCGTAGATATTTCACCCGATCGCTCGGGAGTTGGAGCTGTGCCAGCCGCGCCGCAGGAACCCGCGTCATTGGCCAACTCTTGCGTGGGACTCACTGTATAAATAGCCTAACTGTGAATGGTCTAATCCTTCTGATGGAACTATGTTCCTAGTATCTACTCAGCCTTTAATATAAAATTAGTGCAAGAGGAAATCCTGAGGGTAAAGACAGCAGGTGAAAATGTGCCGAAAATCAAGAATCTAGTATCCTCAACCTCCTGGAACTCGACGAGCAAACATGGTCCTTAAAGAAAGGCTATTCAAAGTGTTCGTTTGGGAAAAAGGAGGTTCCTGAAACTGCTATAGCAAGTATGGTGTCACGCAATACGGTGTGATCTGGTTTATATTGTGTGATGTGAAACATTATGAAGTGACGAGGTGGTATGAAAGCTGTGACAAGCTTAGTGCAGCGTGGAGTGGAGTAGCTTAGTGTGACGTCATTTGTATATTATATCCCAAGTAAGAATGATCCTGTTAAAAACAAAGAGGCGTGGCTGTCATAGTACGCACGTGAAAACGCATGTCATCACCGTGATATTGGTAGTTTGTTTATTCTCAGTACAACTCACCCGCAGAGTCGTCGTGAACAATGAATCCTTTGTTTTGTTTGCTAATTGATATACTATAATGATGACGATGCCAGTGAGAGTTTGTTATTTCACGTGTAAATGTTGATATTATTGTTGCATGAACTTACGAACACTACTTCTCCACTAGCAAGCCACACCCTGGTAATGGCGCGTGCTAATGACATTAACCAATCACGTTTTGTCACATGATGCGAATTTTCCGCGAAGTCTCTGTGAATTCTCCTATCCTTTGTTTTGAAAAGGATCAAACTTACTTGGGATATACTCTAGTGTAGTGTGGTGCAATGCTAATCAACATTAATTGACTAACGTTGGGTGATCTTACGTGGCGTGGAGTGGCTTGAAGTGGCAATGAATGAAATTATTATTTGGTGAAGTCTGTGCGGATGCTGATTTAAAAGTGTGGCCTCAGAAGTTACAGTCATAATTTAAAGTCATTCGAAGGTATAGAAAATATCACTTCAGGTAGTAGATGCAGGGGAAGATACTAACAGAGAAAGAGAAAGAGAGGGAGGGAGAGAAGTTCAAGGTACTTAGGAAATATTTAACTCCCCCCTTCAAAGAACAAACAATTATTTACAATCCAGTACCATTTGAAGTGCAGAGTTCATGACAAATATACTGGTGAATATACCTATGTTGACTTTAGCAAGGCCCAGTATACGCTTGAGTGTCATGGACTTAATAGCTTTTGTACGTGTGTGTGCCCTCCCTAGAGACCGTACGACAAGAGGCGCTAGGATTATCTCGGCAACTCACCTGACGCGCCGAGTACCAAATGCCCCGATTCTCACATCCACAGACAATTTATTCAGCACGTCCTGCCAGCTCACACAGTTAATATTGTTGTTTTACAGTGCGATACATCCACCTTTGTGAGGCTACGTTATTGGCATCCGAATCGTGTTTAAATGGGATATCTCATAGATATCGGTAATAAACTGATAAGCATTATTTTGTGAAGGTCAATGAAGAACATATTAATAGATTTGCATACAAAGCTATCTTAAATTAAAAGGTCGAATGAATGAAAATCTTCTAAGGTAGGTGCAAAGTAAAGAATTGTGGCAGTTAGGAGCATAGGTACTTAACATGCGATATTCGACATACCGAAGATATTACAACTTTCGCAAGTAATCCCTAACTTCATCATGCCACAAAACATTTGTACCGCAAATTGCCTCAAATGCTTGAAAGCATTTGAATCAGTAATTTTGCAGAAGAAAGAAAGAACTGTCCACCATGTAAAGCATCAACGTTTTAACTGTCATGGACTCGTGACCTTTCTGCAAGGATTGGAGATTTCAATCACCGATTTCAGTACTATTTGAAGATGTACTCATGCACAGATGAACTTCTTGCACATATTCACGGAGCCATCTTTACTCCATCATTTTCAGTGTAAACTCATTTTCGTAAAAAATTGTGACTCGTATACTTTTTGCAATGACCTATTCATTTGAGATTCGTTCCGCGACAATAATTGGTATAGATTCGGATGAGTTCCGCGATGGCTATATAGAATCAAAGCGGATAGGTTTACCTCATAAGGGGCACCGTTCCTCACCAATGATTTTGTTCTAATTATGTGTAAAAATGTAATCTAGTACCAAAAAATACGTGAGACTATTCGGTATATCATAACACAGCGGTTCCCAACAGGTGGGTCGCGACCCACTACTGGGTCGCGGAAGGGTTACAGGTGGGTCGCGACTAGATTTTAAAACTATCAGAAACCATCGAATAAACCATCAGAAAAGATAAGAAAAATCGAAACAAATCAATGTGTTTTTATTGTTTTCTTAGTTCTTGATATTTGGCATCTGGGGCATATACTGCAAACATATAACTTATATACTGTTAAATAAATAACTGTTTTGCTACAAAGTGCTTATCTTGTCAACCATTTTTAAATCAAAACACAAATTGTTTATCAATAGGCCTAATCAATCTGTACCTTTATATATATTTCTATAAATAAATATATATATATACAGTATATATATATATTTGCAATATTTGATGGTAAATTATATATACATAAGGAAGGGATACGATACAAATAAGGTTTTTTACTCCACCATGGACCGATGGACCGTTGGACCGATGGACCGATGGATAAGGAAAGGTGGGTCGCCAGATGAAAAAGGTTGGGAACCACTGTCATAACATATGGAAATAGCATTGTCAAATTAGTAGCATAGGTTGTAAGGGATTTCTTTACAGAAGAAAACAGAATGACGATAAAAACGCAGGATTTGTCAGAGATACGTACGAGGTATTACATTACATTATTTATTTTATTAATGGAGCTCATTGGAAATACAAAATGTATTTTAACATCACAAAATTAATAAAAAAACATCACTACTGTGTGACTGTCATGGAGACCATCGATTTATTATATTTTGTGGATAGTCGATGGCAAGACAATCGATATATCACAACGATGGTCACGGTACGAACGTATACCAACAACACTTTTCGTTATGGAAATCAGCCGTTTTGTATTTGGGTTAAACGCCTTGTTACTACTAATAATAGGGGGTTATGGCCATACTCTATACTAACTAACTAACGAACACTATTATTGGAGTCACAATCGAAATTAATTGATGAATTTGATGTTACAATTATGTTTATTATTAAACGTTTAGGTCAAAGAAACTATAAAGATATTTCAGTTCGCTGCGCTGGCATGAATTCACATAATATTCTTCTCTCGTAATTAAACTCTGATTATTAAATTTTGAAAAAAATATTCAGCCAACGAAGGAAATATTTCTGCGTTACAGCTAAAAATATCAAATCAATACAACAACAGTGACCATGTTCGATCCATAAACGACATATTTTTTCCATCTCAAACTTGTTACAATGTTTCTATCCCTGACATGTTCAATAATTAAATTCGTATAAAATAATTTTGTGGTGCTAGTAATTCCGTCATCTTCAATGAGAACCTCGACTTGTTACATTTGCAGGTTTCCAAAGAAGAAACCAGATAATACACTACAATAATAACATTTTTTCATAAACTGAACATATTGTGGGTTTTGAGAGGGACGGAGACCATGCAACGGAGGTAGACATGGAAAAGAAACGCCATTATCATCCATGCTGCCAATACTGGAAGGAGAAGTATGGGATGGGATGGGGAAGTGGCTGGCTTGCTATTTGGGGCGAGAGGGATAATTTGAAAATTTTGTATACATTTTTTCCAACGTTTTGGTTTACTGTCTTCAGCCACATTACAGGAATACAAATAAACATACTACAAGACTCTTCCATATTGTTCATAATTTGTATTCTGAATGTTTTAATAAATAGGAAGGGAGTCCTTTATTGCTGTTTAAAATTCATGAAAAAAAAATATGAATATGGAAAATTAGGAAAATATTATCTTCTTAAAAATATACAGTTCTTAGAATTATTGTTAGACCTATTTGGCTGTGTCCTATTGGCATCCTTAATTTTAAGGCAGCTTTCCTAAAAGGATTTCCCCCTTAATGTTATACCACAAGAAATATAATAAAAATTTAAAAAACGGATCGTATTTATGAATGCACGAATAGCAGAAATTATTATATTATATTATAGGGCCTATTATATCTTTTCGTGAATTGCAAGTTATACTACGCCGACTACGTAACATATCATTTAATGCCAACAAAAATAAAACATATGTATAATCGAAAGTTTCGATCTCTGAGCAGGAAGCAAAATGTCTTGGTTAACCATCGTGTCCATAATTTGATCTCTCTGCAGCTGTGGCAAGACAAAGTTTGTCAGTTTGTCCTGATACGATACCGGGTGAACTGTCTCTTGCAGTATGCAGAGGCGAGTACAGAGAGCTGAAGGCATTAACTTTAAAGCTCGTAACTGACGTTTAAACTCTCGTAGGATGAAATTATGTGTATTGATTCCTGGACCTGGAATACACTATCTCCATCCTCTTGTAACTGAATTTCCTTCACTGAATTTCGTAGGAAGTAGCCAGAAGAAATCTCAATTCACGGAATTAAAAACATGTAGCATGTCTCAAACTACGATAACATTATTAACATTTTGAAATTTTATTTTACTAAATGTTTAAGACTGTATATGTATGTATTTAGTGCGCATTTTCGTTACTTGCTTCCATGTTCGCAGTTAGATATGTAAAATAATTACATTTTATATCCATCGTGTTTTTTTGCGCAGAAACAAACAACCAAAATAATAAATAACACTTTCTGTTATAATCGAACCTTTCGTGAAGTCCCTCATAGAAACGAGTTTTGTTAACCATTTTCCCGAATTTGTTAAAAAAAATCATATGCTGTTATTATGCTCTAAACAAAGCGGCATGTATTGAAGACTATGGGATGGACAGAACTCGAACTGCCGGCGGAAAGAGGTGCCATAACTGGTAGAGGCTAAATCTATAAAACCAAAGAAAATAATGCAATGTAATATATTGAGGCACTCTTGTGAAATGTTTGAGTTAATAGAATCAAGGGGTGTTGTACACTTCACACACAGAGTTGCACAGAATTTTTGATACGAAAGGCAAAAAAACCTGAAAAACCTATATATATAAACAAATAACTGCTCAAGAGGCTACGCTCCAAGTGTGCCAACCTCAAAACTATACTATACATACTTTATCTTGGTGCACTGCCTTAGGCCTATTGATCTCATGCATGATCATGTAGGCGGTACTTGATAGCGATAGATTACTTTCGGCTGGCGGTACTCACAGGTCCTCTTCGTTCATGTTATTTTTGTTTCTTACACTGATCTTGTGTTTGATATAATGACGTAATTTTTGCGGTAAGTAGTTCTACAAGATAGGTTGCCGGCATGTGCATGTTACTTTCGTTTCTTACACTGATCTGGTGTTTGATATAATGACGCAACTTTTGTGGTACGTAGTTCTGCAATACAGGTTGCCGGCACTAGGTACTAAAAGTTAGATTTTCATCCATGATAATATCAACGCGGAAGAAATGAAGAAACCCTACCGTATAAAAAATAGTTAAAACTTGTGAATCTTGAATCGTGGGTAGTATTATATAATGTCACTGAGGTAAATTCGGACGTATACAAACAATTCATCATATCGGCTGTTCGGAAATTCATATCACAAACTTCTAGAGCTAGTAGAGGGGGCTTAGTGGACAATATTTCGAATAGGAACCCATACCGTTTCCGTGCTACAGCCATTACAATGTGTCGGATTTGCCGGTGTTGTTTTGCAACCGGAGAGGCAGTACATGACGTCAGAAGAGCACCATGTGAAATGAGGTGTGACGTAAGGTACAGAAGTAAATGACGTTTGACTCATTACAGACAAAAGTAAAATTTTTTGGTAACAATGCCAAAGTAACAAAGAAAACTTTCATTGATCACAATAACACTTAAGCCAACAGTAGAAGAAAAGAAATTTGTTTCCTTATTCTGCACTGGATGTGTCCCATACGAAACTGCTCACTACAACAGAGGCTCGATGTGACGACCACCAAAGTCGTTGCACACATCGTACCGACGAATCATGTTCCGGTACACTCGTTCCATCACACCTTGTGTCCTGTTAATTTCTTGTGCAGCGACCATCACTCGTGCCAGGAGTTCTTCCTCGGTCTCTACAGGAGTCTCGTACACCATACTCTTCATACGACCCCAGAAGACCGGCAAATCCGACATATTGTAATGGCTGTAGCACGGAAACGGTACGTTTCCGGACATGGATTCCTGTTCGAAATATTGTCTACTAAGTCCCCTTTACTAGCCCTAGGAGTTTGTAATATGAATTTCCGAACACACGGTATAGTGTGCACAAACGGCAATGAAGAACTGAAGTTCATTTCTCATAACAATGAAAAAGTAGAATTAAAAATGCGAGAAAATATAACACTCTACAAAATAATATTATGGCAATCGATGAAAACCCCGTTAATTTCTATGAATTCCACACTTCAGAAATCTATCTATAGACAATAATAAAGAAAGGCCTTATAAAGAGTATAAATATCTGTGATCTCGTTACCAAACACGAGATCCGACGCCAAAGAAATCATAAAAAAAACTACTGAAAAAAACCATCTCTACTGGAGATGGGGAATTCTAGTACTATAACGCTACAATAACAAAACGAATAAAAGCTCCATCATAAACATTCGAGGGATTAAAAGAAATCAAGAAGAAAAACGAAGAAGTTAAACACAGAGTGTCCACAGAAATTTCCCTGACCAGAAACTTAGACTTCCCAGACCACAGGAAACAATGTTTTTGAGGTTCTTTGTAAACAAAAAGAAAAAAATCCACCCTCCTCCAACCCCATAGCAAAAATAAGAAATGATCAGCTGAAGTATTGAAAAGAAAATTGCTTACACAGCCTGGATTATAGCAGACTGGAGCAAAATACAAGTTCCTCACATTTCGCTCACTGGGGCTAGATATTTACCCTGACTATTCCATATTTTTGTACAAATTTTCCGGACTTTATCCTTTATTTTATAAAATTTCCTGACTTTTCCTGAAAAATTTCAATTTCCCTTACCATCTCTGACTTTCCAGAATGTGGGCGCCCTGAAGCAGGCCGTGATACACAAAATGACTGTCGAAAATTTATGTAAGTGGATGTAAAAGAAGAAAACTAATTATACAATATAAACTCATTTTAAGAATTAAAACGCATTACTGATATGCATATTATGGTCACGACGAAAGTATAAGAATGCGCTGCAGAATTTCAGCAACTAGAACAGAGAAAGCAGAAGTCCTGAACAGAGATATACTGTAGAAATAATAAAGGAGACAAATATGGGAAATCTGAAAGAATAAAGCAGAATGAGAGACTCCACTCGAACTTAGGCATCATGCACTTTTTAACTGTACGACAAAAGTAAAATCTGAATAAAATTTACAAAACTTACAGATTATAATACCCATTAGGCACTCCAACATAAAAAGGAAAATCTTCAGTTACGGGACTCAAGAACTAAGTATTGAAAATTCTAGAAGTGCTTGGTTAATTTCTTTAAAATTTTCTGGGTAACCTATGTAAGTTACTAATTTTATCAAATTTTAGTGCATTTGCTGGATTAGTTCCGTAGACTTCAATTCTTGCTTGCACTAATAATATTAAAATAAGAGTGCATTCAAACATCCTTATCGGCTTCATGTTTTGGTATTGCGTTATAAAATTGGCAGTGAAGGAATTAACATTTTATAATTTAAAATACCATACTTCAATCTTTCTGCATATCTATTAAGGGGAAAAAATGTTAATTTAGATAGTTTTGGCAATCTTGGAAATGTTTATCTTATACAAGGTTTTCATTCAATTCTTCACTGCTTAGTAAATTTTAGCCAATTCGTTAAGTATTTCAATTTTTCAGTATTTCTGTTGGGAGAACTCAATATGCTAAGTTTATTGCAAAGTTAAATGCTCTTGACTTCTGAGGCATAAATATTAATATTAACATATATAATTATTAGAATTAGAATTAGCCCTCAAGCATCCCATAGCGGGCAAGGACCTCCTGGTGGCTGACTCGTTGAAGGAACGTTTCAGGCTAGCCTCACCTGAGAACGCTATAATTTAATTGACCCTAGCTTTAATACTAATTTTCAAGAGTGTTCCACTTCTTTCTGTCTCTGGCACTCCTAGACCATAAGTTCCCCACAACACTCTTAAACTCGTCCTCCCATCGTGATTTCTGCCTTCCAATACTTCTTTTCCCAGTTCTGAGCTCCCACACTGTCATCGCATGCGTCCATCTCTCCGGGTTCATTCTCATGACATGCCCTGCCCACGTCCATTTTAATCTGGAAGCAGTAACCATCACATCCTTTATAGATGTCGCCTTCCTAATGTCTTCATTTCTCATTCGATCTTTCAATGTAATGTTCAGCAGCTTCCTCTCCATCTTTCTCTGGCAGATCTGTAGCATGTTTTTTTTAGTTAATGTCCATGTTTGGGATCCATAAATCATAACTCGTAGAATGCAAATGTCCATCACATCCTTCTTTATCTTCATGCTTAAGGATTTGTCTAATAGGATGAATTTTAAGTTCCAAAATTTGTTCCATACCAAAGAGATTCTTCTTGAAATTTATTTTTGAATTTTAGTGTCTAACGATAATATTTGACATAGGTATACATATTCTTGTACATATTCTATTGTGTCATAGTTAATTTTGATTGGTTCTTCTGTGTAGTTTGTCATTATTTTGGTTTTTTCGACATTGATACTAAGGCCGACTTCTTTGCTGGATTTGCATAGATTTGTTAACATGAATTTGGCGTCCTCGTGTGAGTCTGTTATGTGTACAATATCGTCTGCGAATCTGAGATTAAAGAGTTTTTTTCCCCATTAATGTTTATTCCATTTATTCGTCCGGCATTCTGCAGAAAACTTCTTCCAGTAACATCTATAATACTGTACATTAATTGTAAATGTAACTAATAACTAATATTCTTTAGCAGTTTTATTGGGATTTTCCAAGAAACTCATGAGCCCTTTATATTTATTACAACACGATGATTTACTCTCTTAGAAGCACATCAAACTGTCACTATAATATGTCAAAGAAAATAAAGAACCTATCTTAATAGTGTTTTAGAAATATAAGTACAAATAAGTTTTAATATATAGTATATGAAAAGATATTGCAAACATATTAATGTAAAACCATATGTTTAAGTATTAAGTTGTTTTGGAAGGGGTATTGATCAGGGTACTCCCAGAATCTAGCTAATAAAATGCAGTACTAACTTAAAAATATTGTGAGAAATTCTGCCCTGGGTTCTATTACCTACATTATACCGGCCGTAATAGTTAAACTCATATACGGGTGGAGATATGGAAAAGTCAAGGCAATGACATGGCGTGTACCATCTCAAACTGCAAAATACTAAACCGTGTAACAGTGCCAGCTCCTCTGATTGGCTACTACCCATATGATATGATAAGAACTTTATTTTCCAAAACATCGTTACAATGCATAGCAACGTCAACATAATAACAAGATTTAAAATTTAAAAATTCTGGATTACAATACAAGTTCATAGCATGTTAACATCAGTCAAATTGAAATATTCTGCTATTAAAAATTCCTCAAGGCAATAAACTAGGTTAGACATCAGTGTTGATTCGACTGTTCTTTTAAAAACCTGTACCGATAGGTCTTTAATGCATCTGGGAGACTGTTACAAGACTATTTTTATTTTTATTGTATTTACATCTATCTACATAAATATTCGAACATGCTCGTGTAGAGTAGTTATGAATTGCTGTACAGAGTTTAAAACTATTGGTATTTCTTTTAACATAAGCCAAGGAGTCTGAGATGAACATTGATGTCAAGGTTAAAATACTAATTTTTATAAATAAAAGTTTACAATGGGTTCTTGGAGGAACCCCGCATACAATTGTGATAGCCCTCTTTTGTAGCATGAGAAGTTTATAGGTTGAAGCGTGGTTGGCCCTCAGTAGGGTCCCATAAGCAAGATGGCTGGGTACATAGCCTATCCAAAGTATATAGTCCTTAAAACCCTCAACACAAATATACTCTTTAATATTTTAATAAAAATTTAATTTACATTGAATTGCCACCCTAAAGTATACGTTTAACTTGTGAGTATATTAATTCCTTTAACCTCATTTAATTTCCGGGTCCAGTGAGTAGTTGTAGACCAAATTCTTCTATCCTTATGGGTCAATATAAGTAATATAATACACTTGGGAGGTGAAGCATTAGGAGATTCAATAACGGATTTTCTTAATGTTGGATTGTGAGCTTATATGAGTTACTTCTCCACGCTCTTTTTATTTGAGGCGTCTAGGTGCTAATCCCAACTTTTCCACTTCACTAAATTTTACAGGAAACAAGAAAAACATGTGGAAACTAATAATTTCTAAGAAGCCTCTTCAGATGTTACAGGTGCTTTGAAATTGTAACAAAATTCTAATATACATCTGCCATGGTCAAGAATCAATTCAAATCCCATAAAATAATAAGCTTATAAGCTTATATTGGTAAAGGCTGCGTTTGCTTCTAAATACTTAAAAAATCATACATTCATTTTTTTCATTCAGCTGTGTTTATACTCCTCTTAGCTGCGAGACCATATCAGGAGTTTGGTTGTGTCTATAAAGTAGGGTGAGCCATGGAACTATTGACTGTCAATTTTTTATGTTATTGGTGTACTTTTATGGGGTATATTTCAACTGATATTAATTTAAATGGATATGATGCAAGAAGATTCATGGTATGTAAATATCCAATTTGGCATTCGCCTTTACGACTGGGGAAACATAAAAAAAGCCATGTAAAATTGGCCGGCCAAGGGATTTGAACGTGGGACCTCCCGAATGAGAGTCCAAGACGTTACCATCTCGGCCACCTCTCTCGGTACATTCATATTTTTATTAAAGCAATTTGCTTTATCATGTTATTGATACGATATTCACTCCATTAATTACTCTGAATACACGTCTTTTCTCACACAAAGGAACAAATTATTCAGGCAACACCACCAAAGAAGTTAGATTTCCTACTATTAGCGCGCGAAATGTCCCCTTGACAAAGAGATGCCTTATGGTCATCACGTGACATCAATATTACCCGCATGGAAATGTCGCAGTTTGCACCTCATAGTAACGAGGAAATGTCGGGGTTTGCGTTTACAACCTAATTTCATCAGCTAAATTAATAGGAAATGTCATCGTTTGCAATTAATTGTCACGTCAAACGATAGATTAGAGTGGTGAGAAGCTACATAAGTGCAAAAATAAATTTTCGAGAAAAAATGGAAATGTCGGGTTTGCACCTAGATGCCTATTTACTGTTTCTTTCCTTGTTCCAGGTCCGAAATCAGAGATGTTGACGATAATGATGGTTATCATGATACGGAAGATGGTTACGTCAATAGCACATCTCCATCAGAAGAAGCATTCAAGTAAAGCTGATAATTTTCGTAATTTAATATTGAACTTAGAATACAAAAGGAACAAGAAAAAGCAAGTGACGCCTAGCTTATATAATAAAACCACAGAACTTTGTAAAATACCTCTAATCTGTTACACTTACTGAAAAATGTATAAAAATTAGTTTTTTGTTAGTTCTGAACATATTCTGTTCTATTTGCTTATTCACATTGCGTTGTAAAGGTATACTATTGTTTGCTGGTCAGTTTTTCCTCTATTATCCTGTGTTCTGTGTTTGTTTGGCCAGTAGTATCTTTTTGTAGCGGTAGAATGCATAGACAGAGTTATACTGATGAAGTGCATTTCCTGAGTTTAGTTTGTTATGGAATGGCTCACATACCTACACGCATTTTAACCACAAACATCCAATGATGTAATTAAAACCATTATTCAACTTGAGACCTCGGAATTTGTCACGCTGTGGAGTTTCGCTGTAGGGCATATGTTATGTTAAGTGTAGACCTACATTAAATTCATTCGTTTGTACTCAAAGCATTAATAAGCCAAATTTGCAAACATTTCAATTCTTATTATGGTACGTTTAAAATGCATTATAATATAAAATACCCCAGGCAATTGTTTACTATAACCGCAAATCCATTCGTAAAAAGTAATATAAGGCGAAATTCAAATTTTATTGATATTTTCTTGAGAGAATTCGAACCTCAAATTACATTTATTACAACTTTTCACAGAGTTAAGCATGCAAGAAATAGTTAAAACCAGTAAAATGAATAAAACTCATCGCTATTTATGCCATTGTAAGCGAGATATTCTATGGCGACAAAATAAATATATTACAACATATCGATCGTCTCTACATCGCCATTAGTCGGGCTTCCTGAGACTTTTCAACAGAAGTACATTAACCCCTTGATACAACAAATACTATCGTGTTATTAATATTGTATTTATAATTACAATGCCCATTACTGTTTTACGTTCCGTTTATCTAGCACTTTTCCAGTCCATTATTCAATATGGCATTCTCGCCTGGGGAGGATTAGCGAAAACTACCCTTAAGCCCCTCTGTCTTTTACAAAAAAGAATAATAAAAATCTGTCTAAGAAAACACATTGATTACCCAACTAGCCTAATATTTTCGGAATTCAATGTTTTAAGTTTGGACCAAATTTACAAATTTTCTATATTAAAATATTTTCACAAACATCGTACAAAATACTCTTCCAGTGATCATATCTACAAAACTAGACGAAATACTAATTTACTCCTATTAGAACCCAAATGTCTCACATCGGCAGGATTAAAGCATAGCATTAATTTTGGACCGCGCTTCTATAACTCAATTATCAGAAAATATACTGATCTCTCAGCATACTCTACTGTTAAATTTAATAGATATGTAAAAGAATTTTTTGTAATTTTTTTAGCTTTTAAGTAATTTTTGTTTCACTCCTTTTATGTATTTATGTTTAATATTTATTATTTACTTTCTTTTTTAGTTAAGCACATTATACACTCTATTTCTTTGTCTCTCCTCTTTCTTCACTTTGATATTTTTGAAACGGCACCCGAGCACGAGCAGTCTTGCTCATTCGGGTGTATTAACTAAATTTAATACTTCTTGTGAAGATATAGCCTATATTTATTTTCCTCTTTTTAAATAGTAGTTGTAATTAATATCGAATTTTGAAAATTGTTTTATTTTACTTGTATAAATATGTATTTGTATTTGTATTTGTATCTGCAATTCTATGTAATAATGTAATAATAAATAAATAAATAAATTATACGAGATTTAAAATTCTTTGCTACACATAAATAATTATATATTATTTTTATACCTAATTTTGCTCAAATTCAGCTCATATAACTTACATCTAATCGCCGTATTCAATGATTTATAAAATGTGTATTTTTTAATCAAAAAAGCTACAGATACGAATATGTACCATTGTTCAGTCCCAGCGAATTTACGAGGACATAAAAGACAAGTGCACACAGATGCGATGAAATGTAAGTGACGAAAGTAAAACGACAAATTTATGACGATAAATGCTCGCAATTGGTAGAAATCCCACGTATTCTTACGCTGGATTGTCACTGATTGATGATCTAAATAGTCAATGTAAAATAGAAACCAGGTGGATTTTATTGGAAAAATAACATTCCTTAATTAATAGATATTTTGAACATACAGACTATGAGCTATTAGATTTAACCCACAACCTTACAAAGATTATTTCTACCAAGCTACACCGACACATCTTAACTGCATCACAGTTTTTATGGACAGGACCTTTCAAATCAGTGCACTATGATGCTATGAGACATTTAAATCTATTTACTTCGAACCTCGGAAGAAACATTGCTAACATGCAACGTCTAAATATTTAAAACAAGTTTTCTCGATATATTTTCTAGGAGTGCTTGACTGAATGACAACTCTGGAAACAACGCCCCATATAAGTTAGACTGGTCAATATGTAGTTGATAAAACTCTTATCACAAAAATATTGGACGTCTCATATACCAACCACAATATTTGTGGTCTCGTGGATTTAAGGAGCACAGTGCATCTTCAAGTTGTTATAGTTTCTGGATCAGTAACAGTAAATTCATCACCTGCATAAAATGCTCTAGGACTCTCAACATTATTTTCTGATTAGCTTCTTTAATAATAATAATAATAATAATAATAATAATAATAATAATATATTCCTTTAGATGTAGGAACGCGCGGAACTCTCTCCGGACACCCAGAAATCAACAACCTAATTACCTTAATATTCACATACATAATTATTACAATTTTATTATTTTATATTTAATAACAAAAATTAAATATTTTACACATTTTTTAATCCTCAAACATGCAACATCTCCAGCATATTCTGTTATATCATTATTATTATTATTATTATTATTATTGTTGCACCTAACTTATATCACTATCATAAAATTAAAGGTGAAATTGTACACCAAACATGCTCTTTCCTAAATTTGTCTCAAATCAATGACACTGTCCCTAGTAAAAATTTATTAGACTTAGTTTTTACAAGTCTGGATGAGATCACTGTATCAATACCGGATTATGCACTGGTGAATATTGATAACTATCATCCCCCTATTGTTATGAATTTAATTAGCCAAGTGAGTGAAGGTACTCAGTTCCCAACAGAAAGTTTATGCTATCACAAAGGTGACTATTATAAACTATACAACACATTGGCTTCATCTGACTGGTCCGCAGTGTATAATCAAAAATCACCTGACACTGCTGTTGAAAATCTTGCATATTTAGTTAGTGATGCAATTAATAAGTCAATCCCTAAAACATTTGCTGTTAAACCAAAATATCCGGCTTGGTTTTCAAGAGAGCTTAAATTATATATAAGGAAAAAGAAACATTATCATCGACTTTTTAAAAAACACTCGACTGATTTGTATTATCAATGTTTCTCAGATTACCGAAGATTGGTAAAAGTAACTATTAAAACTGATAGGCAAAAATGGTACAAATCAGTCGATCAAGATTTAAAGTCAAACCCTGCTAAATTTTGGAGTTATGTTTCGAAGTTACGAAATAAAAACGATCCCGTATTGCATGTTAAAATTAACAATACCATTGTTTCAGAACCATCAAAGCTAGTGAATATTTTCGCAGAGCATTTTCAGATTATAAATACGCCCACTAATGAAGTACCTGGGCCCTATGCTCAAACTGTCACATCTGAATGCCTACATGTTCCAACTATCGTAGATTCCGATGTCTTGGTAGCTATTCGACACTTGAAACCATCTAAGAGTTCGGGACTCGACCAGATACCAAGCTTTATTGTTAAGGGGTGTGCCCCAATACTGACACCTGTACTTACATATGTGTATAACCTTTCGCTGGAAACAGAAACTTTTCCTTCAATTTGGAAAATTTCTGCTATCAGACCGGTACACAAGAAAGGCAAAAGCAAAGAATTGGCAAATTTTAGGCCCATAGCCATATTAAATACATTTTCAAAAATTTTTGAAACCATCATTCATAAACATATTTCATTTTTCAGTAAAAATAAATTAAATGATTTCCAGCATGGTTTTACCAAGGACATGTCCACAGCAACCAATATTATCACTTTTCTCAATGACATACTTAAAGAAAATTGCTCACAATCGCAATCAGATGCCATATTTTTTGACTTGAGCAGAGCATTTGATGTAGTAAATCACGAACTTCTTGTTAAAAAATTGAGTAATTTAGGTCTACATAACAAGTATGTCAATTGGTTTTCAAGTTATTTAAGAAACAGATCTGCTCGAGTCAGAATATCTAACTATTTTTCAGAGCCTTTTTACATACCAGATGGTGTACCCCAGGGGTCAGTGTTGGGTCCCTTCTTGTTCTTAGTTTTTATTAACGACATATCTAATATGCTAACATGTAAGAAAATAGCATACGCAGACGACCTATGTATATGGAATAAAATATCTACGGCTTCGGACTGCAAATTACTGCAAAGGAATATCGATTACATACACCAGTGGTGTAAATCAAATTTAATGATAATTAACACCAGTAAGACCCAGAGTATGATATTTAGTAGAAAAACTAACCAAATAATATACAATTATCGTCTTGGCCAAAACATAATAGCACGTTCAGAAAATATAAAATACCTTGGAGTTTATCTTGACTCAAAATTATATTTTCATGTCCATATTGACCATATTTTCACACAGGCTTTAAAAACTCTTGGATTAGTTCGTTTAATTTCTCAAAATTTAAAAAGCATAGAGTCATTACTTACTCTTTACAAATTTTTAATTCGCAGTGGCTTAGAATATTGTAGTGTTGCTTATAACAGCATTACAATATCTGACAGTAATAAGCTGGAACGAATACAAAGAAAATTTGTTTCCCTTATACGTAATAAGTTTAACAGAAATTTGGACTATGATGATATACTTAAGTTATTAAATTTGGAAACATTATATAATAGGCGTGTTTCTGCAGATGCTAATTTCATAGCTAAAGTCTTTCGTGGGGAAATACATTGCAAATCAATTTTAGATAGCATAGGGCTATCTGTACCCCTTACACGAGGAACAAGAAATCGTACAATTTTTGCGGTTCAACAACCGTATGCAATCCCTGTCAACAGAATGGCTATTGCTTGCAATGCCTTATTTAAAAATTCTGATATATTCCACAAGCAGTGATTATTATTATTATTTTTATTATTAATTGGTATTATTGTTATTATTATTACTATTATTATTATTATTATATTCACACAAGACTGACAAGGGTTCATAACACAGTCATATGTTGCTAATAAGAAATGGCAAAATCATATAATTACAAAATATGACCTGCTTTTCAAGTACAAACAAACTTTCTGTGTCTGCAATGAAATAACAACTCTTGAATGTGCTGACTATACAGTGTTCATGCCATTGACATAGCAGACTTATGCAAGCTAACCAGAAATGCTATGACCACACACTCAATTAGGTTAAAACTGCAGAATGACAGTCAGATCTTTAATTATGCATTAATATGTAATTCCGGTTGTATATCACTAATAATATCAGTATCATTATCATACACATAATCATAAGCAACAATTCATCAATTCATCAATTCATCAATTCATCATACATCATTAGAAGCCTACTGTCTAAAATTTGTAAAAATTGTTTGTAGCTTCTTTAAATAAATAATTGAATTGAATTGAATTATTATTATTATTATTATCATTATTATTATTATTGAATTTCCAAAAATACAGAACCCTATTTCACCAGCTGGCATATTAGGGTTATAGATTAAACATATGTACAGACTACAGAGTATACAGTAAACTACATATACATTTTACAATTTTGCAAATACACTATTCATGAAACTTAAAACAACTTCATGACTTTGCTTATGTAAGATGAGACGATAGATCGGTGTAGTAAAGTCAAAATTAAAAAAAAAAATTAAATATAATATAACTGATAACGTTCATGCGTAAATAATGGACAATGAAATAAGAGATTCCTAACAGACTGGCTTTCCTCTTTGCATTGACAATTTGCAGAAGTAGAAATTTTAAATCTATGTAAGTATTAACCAAATTTCCCATGCCCTGATAAGAATTGAGTCATAATATAGTCTGGAATCAAAAGTGTACAATCTATTCTATCTTGCACTCTTGGGAAAAACAAATCTTTTGTTATGCTGCCGTTATTCGTTTCTTGGCTGTGCATATCTTCTCTTAATGTTTTCTTAATGAAGGATAGGGGGAATAAACTATAGGAAGTTTTAACATTTGAAGAAGCAGCTAACTTAGCTAATTCATCTGCTTTCTCATTTCCTATATTTCCCATGTGATCTCGGACCCAGGGTAAACAATTAATGTGAATTGTGCTTGTATTTAGTGCATGTTTAATGTCAGTGGCTAGTGCATCCTTATTATATTTATCTTCTACGGCTTGTAGTCACTGTTTATGAAAACACCATTGCTATGTTAAATTTTATTATATATATTTTTTTTATATATTTATTACCATACACAACTTGTAGCTTGAAAACTTAAGATAATGCAAAAAATTGAATTTATGACATTATGCAGCTTGTAGATAATCTACCTAGGTATAATCATAAGTACTATACAATGACAAAACAGAAAGGATAAATTATTTTTAAAATAGGCTTAACATTTAAACCATTGTAGATCACAGTAACAAGTATTTGTAATTACAGATGCCCTGATAAGTGTTCCTTGCAATCGAAATGAGTGGGCCAAAAAAAAGTTTGCGATTAAGGTAGCTATTAAGTTATATAATTATTTTATTGAACGAGTTCAACGGTTCAACCAACATGATTTTTAACACTATCACCTTACCAATATAACTACTGCTCCTAAATATACAATTATTTCTAGACACATCTGACAAATTACATGAAAAGAAATGTTGAAAATTTCGTCGACCTGCAAGTAACAAATGTTTTTCCATCTAGAATCTGCAATGTTAGTTCTGACTAGAAAAGTAATATTTTTAATCCGTTCATAATTTGGCAATAATAATAAATATATATAATTTGTGTAGTCTTTTGTATCTTCATGCAAGCATAATTTATTTTGAGGTCAGAATTTGAATTAAACAAAATCTAAGAATTACTGCTTTACATGTAAATGAATCAGTACACAAAAAAGTCATAGACTATGATTCAATTCTCTATATCAAGGTGTATGTCCCTGTGTAAAATCATGTATATACAATTTAATGATAGAGTAAGATTTACATCTGGTGTCAGTCCGATATGAAATAAAATGCATTGTCATTAAGCCTCTATTGAATGCGTCCCTCACTCGTTTATCGTATGTAATACACACAAAACAAGCATCAGTGCAGCTGTGATCACATTTTTTATCACTTCAAGCTATCACGTGCCTGGAACAAACGTACAACCATACATACATACTAGACCATCGCAAAATTTATTTCCATCATTTATAACCAACGGCAGTGTATAATCATTAGTTTCGTGTCATATGGTTGGGAATAGAAGTCTACAATATTTAAAATAATTTTCCTATGGCTTTGAATGTTATATTGATTTTATTTCGAAATATTAATGGAGAGCGAAACAACGTTCAAATGAAATATTTGAGGTCTTAATTGGTAGATGTACCTATACAGATATGTTGGCATTAATGGGAAAAACTGATATTTAAAAAGTAGGAAGAGAGTCAATAATTATTTTTGGATCAAATGAGCTGTAAAACATTTCCATTTTATTAAGCTTTAGATTCCTGGATACCAGACTAAAAATAAACATGGGGAAATAATTACTTGAAAATAAAAACTGCATGTGAGTTTAATGATTAGCCCATTAGAAAAATCTTTATTGGCATGAAAATTAACCAAAGAAGTGGCTTAACTCCAGTTATACGAAGTCTGTCGGAAAGAAAGTACCTTCCTGGTATTGCGTTATAATTTTCTTCTAAGATAGTGTTTTTGTTCCATCCATTTCTCGCTCTTGCTATAACCTAGTGTCGGTAAGCTAACAAACTTGCGTCTTTTCCTACTTTCATAACACATGTGCATCAATTATATCACATCATCAAATTTTCGATACAGTACAGTATATTTATTATTGCAGACATACGAATGTAATTAAATTTGAAAGCTGAATTTTAAAATTTCCGTTTTAACTGTAGGCCTGTATTTAGTTCCTTTTATTTCTTAATATTGATTTAACGATACTCCCAGAAACTAAGTTATGATGCGATTACTTGCACCTGCGCATAAGTATTCGATATATCGGTCGCCATCAAGATTAAAATAGTACATTTTTAACATTAGTGACATGCAATTTAAAAACACGTGTCGCAATTGATTAATGATTATTTTCACTTATAATTATCGATAAACCGCTTTCGTAGATAAAACTTGAAGCAAACATATTATGTGAAGTGAATTGGAGATCTTGGAAATTTAAATAATCCTTTCAAACTATTCCCCAATGACTAATTTACCATTTTTGTTTCTTAATATTCTAGGGTATAATGACCAACTATGGGGGTACGCCGTAGCGTAGTGGTTGAGGCGCTGCGCTACAAACCGGAAGGTCGCGGGTTCGATTCCCGATGAGGTCGTTGAGATTTTTCAATTGGCCTAATCCTTCTGGTGGCACTATGGCCCTGGGGTCGACTCAGCCTCCAACAGAAATGAGTACCAGGAGCAATCCTGGGGTTGAAGGCGGCCGGTGCGTAAGGCTGACAACCTTTCCACCTTCATGTGCCGAATGTCCAAAATCTGGGAGCCTCAACCTCCTGGAACCCTCTGGGCCTCCATGGCCTGTATAGGGATCACTTTACTTTTTTATAATGACCAACTATAACAAGGACTTCTTTGATTTACATGGTGCTAATTGAGCTATTCGTCAATATGTGTTACAATTTCACCATAAGCGCAAGTGAACGGTACACCTAGAGTCATTATATTAATGTAAGATAAGTTATGAAATTTTCCTATGTAGGCCTATATATATATATTTAATTAAAATAATAAATAGTAATGAACTTTTAAAGTGAGACCAGCGATTCTTTATAGTCGTCATTACTATTCTGGGAATGCAGCAACCGACATGTGAATTTTATCACATTTACGAACATTGTATAACTTAATGCGTTATTTTAATTTTAAGACAATAATTATATGATATGAAGACTAGAGACCAGATTTTAGAGAATAAAACATTTCCAAATAAGCAGGAGTAGGGGCTCTAAAAATCTTGAAAATAAGCATGTATTTTAATTTAGCTCAGGTCGTTCAAAATAAATAAGCTAACACTTTCCATTGTGAGGGTCTGTGAAAGATGCAATGTGTATGCCTATGAAGAATAGATATGCTCTGTTTTACAAAGAAGTTTGTACCAACTCATCTGAGCACACTTACAGTAAACCGACACTTAACTCCCTTAAATAATAGGCTATAAATTACCAGTCTTCGTGACTGGATACTGCGAATTAAGAGGAAGTAAGATGACCCTTCATCAAGATGCCAATTAATACTAATGCAAAAAAAAAAATAATTATAATTATTATATAATTAAAAATGTGACAATTTTGCCTAATACCCGTTTTGTAGTTAAGAGAACAAGTTGTTCAACAACTGAGCTTCTGCCGATCTTGTTAAATTTATTATTATAGACCTATTACGGAAAGCACAAGATAATAAAATTAATTGATCAAAAATGAAAAGATAAAACATTCCTGGTGAGTAACGTACTCGCCGTTTTTTCACGGAGCGTTTTAAATAAGAACTCTGAGAAATGAATCCTTCATTGATAAGTGTCATAAAAAGATTTTTGTTCGACCATACTGCAATATGCTTATTATTATTGACGTAACGGTAACATAAAGATACTCATATCTAAAATAATTTTCATTCTGACATTGGTGTGGTATCGATTATTATCGAACACGGAATTATCTCGAGACCTTAAGAGTAGCAGCTGAGTAATAAATAGCCTATATATAGGCTAAAATAAAATAAATTCTGTTAATATCATACTAAAATGAATTCATTTCTTGTTGTCAAAATACGTTCTTTTCAAGAAATCGACCAAAAGGAAGCTTCGATTTGACCAAAGCCATAAGTGCCATCAGTATAAAAGACAATAACTACGACAACGAACTGCCAAGGGCGTCGTGGACTCATGGCCATTAGTTTGAGTGAATCTAAAATCTCCAAATTTATACTTCTAGACTAATTACTTTCGAACAAAAGCAGCCGTATGACACTTGCTTATAATAGTAATTGAGATACTCGCTTTGCTCGTTTCATAAACATGCCCATATTTTTATAAATGCCATTATAGGCTTCTTGAATAATGTACTATTGACATACGAGTATTAGAAATTCACGTATCAGAAGTGAACAAAGCAATAATGGTCCAAAATTAAAATTATATTTTATACAAATAAACTGTTTCTTAAAGTAAAGCGTAAGAGCTTTTATTAGTAGGGTACTTTCATTAAAACTTCTTTACTTTCAATTTGGAAATATGCTATGAGTAGGCTCTACCATTAAAACACTATTTAAAAATATCGATCCTTTTATAACATAATTGTTTCATTCTTTATTATTACAGTTAACTAATTCTCATGTGCCGCCAATTTTGTGCAAAAAATTATATTGTTACTAGCGCGCCTGCCTTCCACTCCGGCGGCCCGGGTTCGATTCCCGGCCGGGTCAGGGATTTTTCAGTAGTGAAAAATCCCTTTCCCGGGTTCAGGACTGGGTGTTTGTCAGTAGGTTAAGTCTTAGGTTAAGATAATGCACATTGTGCGCGATTCCTTAATTATATTATAATGCTAAAACTGGGTTCATGTACATTTAATCAACTGAAAGTTATCATATGTGAAACAATGGTTTTAAGATCATGATCTCTCCTATTTTCTACGGTTTCAATATAATATACAGACTTAAGTTTATCTGACTATAACTTGAAAGAACATCGCGAAAAAAGGTAGTTACCAGATATTAAATAGCTATTACAGGTATAAACTATTGATTTAATCAAATTACCTTTGGAAACTAGGTAGCATTAAGCTCATTGATCACTGGCCAACTCTTTGTTCAAGTGGTATCATGTTTACAACTTCTCAAGAACCAGAAAAGATTGGAAATGTTTTGTAGTAATATAAGATTGTTATGATCAATAAGTTGACCAGCGAATCAATATGACGGAAATAGTTCGATGCTTGGATTTTCCAGCGAATTCCCGAAATCCCAGTAGATACAACCCACACAAGCTGTGTTGTGATTAATCAGATGAAACTGGTCTTCTTTCACCCGAGGCAGCTCTGATCAGATCAGGCCTCTCAACCTTCATAGATCTAATTGGAATAGAACTGCGTTGTGTCCCAGATAGCCAGACAAACACATTGCTTATCAACGGAAGCTCTCTCGCTCTCTTCCCCACTCCCACATAGAGAATGTAATTGTTCCAGCATATCCCTGGCTGAGTGGTTTTGTATCCCGTACGCTACAGTACCTGCATTTTCACTCCCCACAGCGAATCATGCCACCAACAGTTCTATAGTTCGGGCCTAAAGCTATCCTTACACAGCGGTAATGCATTTCTTAAAGGATGTACTACTATACATGAGCGTTTATACATGTATTATACTCCATGTATTCCGGTAAACCAGTTCAGTTAATCAGTGTCACAACCAGTCTCTGTTAAATCTCATACTTAACGATTCAACAATAATTCTATGTGATGGTTATGACATATACATCATTCTGTAACTATCCTTATACAGTAAATTATTCTGTAGTATCTTCTCTAATATGACTTTTTAGTTAGGCCTTATGTTAGAACGGTTTGGTCAATGTTACCTGCATTTAATAATGTCATCACGCATATCAACACTATTACTGTAATAGAATATGTACTCATTTTTATAATTAAAGGAACACATACATAAATGAATGCAGCCCAAAATAACATTGTTTATGCAACTTAAATAGCGTCTACCTTATGGACTACAACACAAGAAATAAGATATTTTTAAGCGCATGGCTTTGATAAGTAAAGAAGAAATAGCATTTTATTGCATTGAAATATTAATCCAAAATTACAAACAATGAAAACTTAAGTTCATTGTGGTAAGTTAGTAGTTTTGCACCAATGCAGTCTGGCAACGATGTGGTATGCTGCTAAAATATCATCGATGTGTCAACTAGCAGCAAATATAATTATATTATAATGCTCTTGCAGAGAAGTTCTTTCATATTATTTTCTTTCATAAATTTTTTCGGTCCAAAATCGTGTTCTAGGTTTCTCCTGATTTAAATCCTTCGCAAATCAGGTTGAAAACTCTATCTGGACACATCAGTGAAGAGAATATGTAAACAAGAACTAAACTATACAGAATTTTTAAACAGAGAGACTAGAAGAATCCAAAGAGTCGCGCCGAGAAGTCCCGCGTTTATTTCTCGTGACCGATCAAATTATATTCCCCCTCCCCAATTTTTACATGAACTGAGAAAGTTAGACTGGCATTTATTTAGACTGCAAAATGTATTTGACCATTAATTGAAATAGAGTCAAATGACTAATCAGCATACAATATGTACATATAATT
The DNA here is from genome assembly GCA_964059195.1 of Ectobius pallidus. Classification (NCBI taxonomy): domain Eukaryota; kingdom Metazoa; phylum Arthropoda; class Insecta; order Blattodea; family Ectobiidae; genus Ectobius; species Ectobius pallidus. The sequence goes on along the minus strand of CAXKWD010000007.1, from coordinate 83,146,618 downwards.
ATACAAAACTTATTTCGCATTTTGTGATTAAATGAATGGTTTAAGAAATAATTAGCCCAGAAATATTGTAACAGTTCCCTGCCTCAGCACCGATGTGCAGGCAATAAACCTTGTTTGTCACGCGTACAAAACAGACATACTACTTCAGGAAGACCCTTCTTTTTACATTGCCAAACTGTGCCAAATCTGAGGTCCAGATACAATATTTGTATTTAATTTACAAGAGAACATCTTTATTTAAAAACCGCAAAAGGAAAATGCATCCCTTATTCGAAAAAAATATTAAATACTGAAAGTTCTTATCAAGTAAGGGACGGTAAAAGTTTAGGGAGATACTTTTTAAAAGAAAAGTACACACTCAGCACATTATTCATTATTCTTTGTTTGTTTATACGTACAAGCTATTAAAATCGGAACAGTTGTACTACATTTATCAGCATAAACTACAATGGTTCATAAAAACTGCCATTTCGACAAAGAAAAAAAAAAAACACGCACATATTATGCTTGTTAAACGTAGTAAAGGAAGAAACAAATGCAATTGGTTTGTGGAGGGAAAGGAAATGGTGGAATATATAGATTGGAAACGAGCCATCATAATTATGTAAGCATTAAAACAGAAAAGGGTTTTAGCAATTCACGTCGTAGTGGTTTGAAAATTAGATTGGTGCAGACATGTCACTGGGGTACGCCGTAGCGCAGTGGTTGAGGCGCTGCGCTACAAACCGGAAGGTCGCGGGTTCGATTCCCGATGAGGTCGTTGAGATTTTTCAATTGGCCTAATCCTTCTGGTGGCACTATGGCCCTGGGGTCGACTCAGCCTCTAACAGAAATGACTACCAGGGGCAATCCTGGGGGTAAAGGCGGCCGGTGCGTATGGCTGACAACCTTACCACCTTCATGTGCCGAATGTCCAAAATGTCCGGGAGCCTCAATCTCCTGGAACCCTCTGGGCCTCCATGGCCTGTATAGGGATCACTTTACTTGTTAGACATGTCACTGAAAGTAGATTATGAGTTTAAAGAACTAGAATCTACTGCTTCAGAGAAACGTACCAAGTTCCCAGTCAAGAAATTTTTGAGACAAAATTGCTTTAAATAGTTATATGGACTAAAGGCTTCAATTCATGTGAACCGTTTTCTCCTAAAACAAGTAAATCGTGAATTCCGATACATTTGAATTATGTCTGGTGAAGAGCAAATTTTTTCTTGAAAACAGAGTTAAGTTTATTAACTTGTTTTAAAAAGTCCAAGTGCACAATGACTCAAAGGATAGGCCTACTTATTGTTATGCCATTAATTTTTACGCGCGGTATGGTAACCCTTTTCACAATATACGATACTCGTCAAACATTGACTTTTTGAAATTTTTCTAAGTTTAAATTCTACCCAAAATTGTTGGGTCCAACAAAAATCTACCCTGCAATATGAGAAAAGTTAACGCTCCCTCCCCCCCCCCCAAAAAAGTGAACCTCCTCTGTAGTGAAAATAGTGTTTGTTAAGCACCAATTCAGATCTTCACATAATTATATATGGCAGGGGGAAAAAGAGAGCCCCGACAAAACCTATCCCGACTCCATTTTGTCCACCAAAATTTCCACGTGGATCCATCAAGTTTCAATCCCGATCCCAGCGGTGGAAGGCGAGAGGGGTAAATACTAAGCCATGGTTGCGGTCTAGCTGGCTTTATAACATTCATTTTTACAACCTTGCTCATTACAACTGGGGTATTCTGCCTAAGTGCATTTATCTGTTAAAAGATGATAATATTAGTAAAATTAGCATATTATGATTATTATTACCTTGGCACAATTATTGTTATTAATAATGCTGTTATTTATAGCCTAAGTTAAAAGCTATTTTAAGGTTTTTTTAGTGATGGGCCCTCGATACTTTCGATACGTCGATACTCTCGATACTTGCATGGTATCGGCATCGAGCGATACTAAAAAAACTAGCTCGGTACTTTTTCGACACTTTGGTAATTCTGCCATTGAAGGAAATGCAGTATCTCTTTCTGCTTTTAGTAGTCTACTAAATATAGTAATTTTTGAACAAAAACTTATAAATGGATTGTTTCAAAAACTAATTTTAGTTTTAATGTAGAGGTTAGAAATAATTATAGGCTACTGATGATATTAAATTTTGTCTCATTAAATATGCACAGTTAATTTAGTTGGTTTACACAGTTCTCTCAACCTTTAATTTTTAATGTACCTATTTATTGAAAATGGAAATGTTGACGGTATCGAAGTATAGAGTATCGAGGAAAATCATGTATCGAAATCTAGTATCGAGTATCGAGTATCGAGAAAATGTGGTATCGACCCATCCCTAGTTTTTTATTTTTATTTCATTCTTCTTTAAGATATTTTGAGTGTTCCATATTCTCAATGCTTAAACACTAAAGAAACAAATAATTTACAAATTAGTTAGCAAAGTCATTAATAATAATAAGAACAACAAAAATAATGGAATCATAATTACAATAACTTAGACACCACGTTATAAAGGCTCAACCTAATCAGATTAAGGAAAAGATCATAAGTAGTTGCTACATGTTATGTTTTACCCAACCACATTCTCAAGAGTCTTAACAAACTCCCTAGGGTTTCTCTTGATCCGTCTCCACCAGCCACCGATGAAACATGAAGCAGAAGCCCTACGAAGATTACAAGAAATAGGGAGACCGCTGAAGTTATCGCAGGCTTTCTCGAAGAAGGCTATCTTTTATATGCTACCAGGCAATGACAAACTGCCAGCATTGATAAGCTCAATTTCTCTCATGTTCCCATTAATAGATAATCTAAAAACACTGTCCAACAAAATTTTATACTTTTCATGCCATGACAGTATTTCACTTTTAATAAAATCAGGTAAACTGATATAACAAAGTGCCAGTATGTTTTTTTTAATCAGTTATAATTTCAGTTATGAATCATAATTATTATTATACATAAAATAAGTATATTTAAATAGATCTCCGAGTTAAACTCCAGATCGATTCATTAAGCAGGGCTTACGGAAGAACAAAGGTCTAAAATTTTATTCTTAACCTTATTTTATATTGGTAAACACTGATATAATAAATTCTTAAAATATATAAACATTTTACAAAATGCATTGACAATGAAATAGTACAGTAAGCCAATAAGAAGAGGATAGTTCCACCTAGCGGTATGCAGTTATGTTCTGAGTAGAGGCTTATGCAATTTTAACGCAACGCAATAACTTTAAAGCTAGTTTCTGTTCTTGAAATAACATTTATAGGCTTATGTTAATCATTCTTTAGGATTGATGTTGTAGGTTAATGAAAGACAATTAATTCCCAGTTTTTCTTTTTAAAGAAAAATATAATACTTATTTAAGCACATTAATAAAATAGAACACAAGAATGGAATAGGCTCAATTTCACATAAATAATAATAATAATAATAATAATAATAATAATAATAAACATAATAATAATAATAATAATAATAATAATAAAAAAGTCGGTAGCGGGTGGATTCGAATGTGATACCTCTACATCTACTAGACAAGCACTTTACCCCAAGACCAAAACACACTACGAATTTGAAGCGTCTAATACCAGCTATCAACTGGATATTGCGTCGTAGCTCATGGAAAAGAAAAATCACTTACCGTATTTCGACATTACGCGTTATTTCCGAGCCCTGCTAGTTTTCTTATGTTAAATTATTGTATTATTTCATTCAATTGTATTATAATATGCTCGATATTCCAGTGATAAATATTGATGTGTCTCTAGTTGAGAAACGTAGTACCAACTAATGGATATTCTCAGAGCTTAATGTTTTTATTAATTAAGAGGTCAGGAATTATTAATCTGACCTAGACTGAAGTAAAATTCAATACTTTAATTTAATTGTAATCAATTTTAACAAAATAAATAGTCATTATACAACAGCATTTAATCTATAATCGAACATATGGGAACATTTGTTTATCATGTAGATGTCAACTGTCCATGACAACTGAAGGAGGCTTTATAATCTGTCATTCATTGAAGACGCTATAAGAAAGAACCGAGAATTTGATTTTGCATTTGAAGAAGGTGCCTTCTTTTTTACCCTCCTTTTCTAAGGAAGGTTTCAGGAGGAATTGAAGGCATGTTCCAGAATTCCTCATTATAATAATAATAATAATAATAGGAACGCGCACAGAAGTGCATAGATTTTGTTTCAAAGAATGATATTGCTCTTTGATTTCCTCGTTATTTACATTAGTTACGGGGCTCGCCCGCTGATTGGTTGGCCACGAGCCAATCAAAATGCTTCGAATTGAACAAAATATTATAATAAATTTGACTGTTAATTACTCTTTATTTCGGTACTGGACAACCGATTAGGTCCAAATTCAATAGGCTTATTGCCATGATTGTTATAAATAAGTATACGAAGTTTCATGAAAATCTGATTAAGCGTATTTGAGTTACTGCGCCTTTTGTTATATGATTCCATAAAAAGGCACTAAATTGGGTATTATTCCGGTACCGGCCAACCGATTTGGTCCAATATCAACAGACGTCTTCCCATGGGCATTATAAATAGGTATTCCAAGTTTCATGAAAATCCGATAAAGCGTATGTGAGTTATGGCGCCTTTAAAATATACACTAAATTGGGTTTTACTCCGATACCGGTGAACCGATTTGGTCCAATTTCAATAGGGTTCTTCCCATGGACATTATAAACGCGTATACCAAATTCCATTAAAATTCGATAAAGCGTATTTGAGTTAGAGCGCGTACAGACACACGGACGGACGGACGGACAGACATTTTTCGTCCCCCACACAATCTCATAAAGTACCATACTGGCACTTAATAATCCGCTTATAATAATTCGAATTAGAATTAAAAAGAATCTAGCATGTATCTTTTCTGTAGCAACTATATTAATATTAGATATTAAATTTTGTATTTTGTTTTTCCATAGTTTCGCTTCCAGAGACAAAATTTTACTATACTCACTATTCAAGTGAACCCATTCTATTGAAAAGGATCACTGACACAGTGTCAAAGTGAATGTCAAAGAGTTTTAAAAATAAAAATAAATTATTATTCATGTGCACAAGTTATTTTCTAAACTTACAATTTAGAACATTTTCTGTGGAAGTTTTTCCTTTCGAAGCTGGGTCCAGAGCACTCAGCAAACAGAGAGAAGAAACCAACAATAGTCAGCCAGCATAATAGAGGACAATTTTTCTGCGTATAGCCTTTCCATTTGGGATATTTGCTGGTGAAACTTTTCTTCATATTCATCGACAACTTTTCCGAGATTAGTGGAAAGAAGCTAAGATGGGAGTACAGGAAATGGATTTATCTCATATACCCTTAAAATCTTTGATGTAGTCATCTGCTCTGTAATTATCAGTTTGAACATAGTTCTATGTCTTTGAATACACCCAAAAGTTTCTCTCTGGGTGAGTTTTTCCTCCAGGATTTTCCAAATATTAAGTTTCCTTCACTTAACCTGGGAAATTTGTCTATTAAATACTGAAAATCATTCTTTTTTATATTCACAGCTTTAACGAAAATCTTCACTAACTCAGCTCGTGTCGTCGTGGTTGTAATAATATTTTGCTGAAAATGCAGGTGAACAAAACTTAACATTTTTTTTTTCGCCTTTGTCTTCAAGTCCACTCCTTCACTCTAATGGTTCACTCTGCCGCGAGATTCCCATTTACACACAAAGCAACAATACTATGTAAATTCTGTTTGCATTTTGGTTAATAGACTAACAAGTTTCACGACTTTATATACTTGCATTTCTGAAAACGAACCTAACGTGATACGGAAAACAGGAATGCATTTTCGAATTCAGTGTACACAAAAACATAAAGACTTCACTGTATTAAGCTAAGGCACTATTTGGCATTGTACAATGTAATTATTACTAGATATTCATTTATCCTGTCATATGAAGAATGAAGGAAATTCATTACCTACATTAAAATAAAATCTATACTTCCGGATGCGTTCTTCACAACGCATTTCCGAATCGCCCTTATTGCCTAAATTTCACAAAAAGGCACATGTCCTATTTTAAATATCAATTTATGGTTGCATTAATTACAAATATTATACGATGTACTTTCTTGTAGGACAGCAAAGCTATATAATGGCACTAAAACATGTGGTAGATAAGGCATAACTTACCACCTAATCGCTGCGTCTCCATATTTCGACCTCATTGACATATGATAAGAATGAAACCATGTTCACTCCCACGGTCATTATTGTCAGTTTTCTTCAGTTTTTTATAAAGTAGACTTCATTTTGTTCTTACGAGACTGAACCAATTTAACCTTTAAACTGCCTTGGCCCTGAAGGCGAAGAAAATTTTCTTAAATATGCCCACATAAAGTTGACAATAATATAAGTACAGTCAACCTTCGATATAATGCCACCATCCGTTCTCTAACATCTAGTGGCACAAAGAGAAGTTGGCATTAAAACGAAATTTAATTTTTAAAATAAAAATTGCATAATACAGTGCGTCATTATGTTACTGTACTGTTATGAAAGAAAAATTAAATAAAAGGAATATAGAGAATTTTATCACCAAAAAAAATACTGTACAGTAACTCAATTTATGACAGTATATGTCCAGTACTACAACAGGACACAAGGGGTTGAACATTATGTGAGTAACTGTAGTGTAGTGTTTAACAGCTGAATGGACAATGGACTAAAAGAAGTGATAGTTAGGAATGTCTCATTGTATGATGGGCTCTTTCTACCTGCTCCTCCCTCACGCAGGTTGTCTGTCCGACTTAACATAACTTCCTCATTGCACAGCACTACATTTACAGCTAATGGCAGGTGAACACTCACTTCTTGTTTCTTAAATAATCTTCCTAACATTCACGCCAGCTTGAAAATAATTCTGCAACTGAAAAAAATACTGCAAGGTATATTTCGTAAAAATCTTAGTCTTAAAATTCACTGGCACTAAATGAATTGACACAGTAACGAGGTTCCTGATATATTTTATATGGGAGAAGATCCTTTCACTTGCATTTATTGGTTCACTGTTCACTGTAAAGAGAGGCATTATACCGAGGGTTGACTGTATATTGTAATGCTTTATGTTGAAAAGCGCAGCTGCCGTCACAGTGACGGCTACTGCAATTAATCGGTTAAAACAACTGTATCTGGAAAATTAAGTCATAATTCAGTTTCTTTTCTTTTATTTCTAGTATACGACATTTTACATGTTTCATTATTCAAGGTTTATTTTTTCCAATATAGTCGTCACATGCGGCCTATATGGTGAAAATGACACCAACTTACAATGCAGCATGTTTAAAATATCACTCTTAATATCAGTTAAATCCAATAGACACTGGCTTTATAACATTTCTGGGAAAAACTATATTTATGAAAAAACCTAATGTAGGCCCTAATATGATTTTCAATTTTTCTTATACCGAATGTCTTATAAAAATGATTTTTTTAAAATAACTATAATCCAATCTTACTGAAAAGTGACTTCATGAGATACGTTGTTCTGCAAATTTGATATCAGATTTCAGAAACCTGTATCGGTTAGAAAAGTGAACTAATGGATGACTGATGTCCTATTTCTGCACTTCAATTTGCATCTCGACCCCCAACGATTAAATGGTTCAGAGATCAATATCTCTCAAATGTATGGTCACCTCTTCATGAAGGTAAGAATAGATTGGCAAGAAACCTATAACTGAATGAAGCGAATGAGTGAATAAATGAACGAGTGAATGAGTGAGTGAGTGAGTGAGTGAGTGAGTGAGTGACTGAATGAATGAGTGAGTGAGTGGATACCGAGGTTCTTGAGCCTGTTTACTCTGTCTAACCGTTGCTTCCGAATTGGGAAAAGCAAGGAGCTTTATTTCTTTCGTGAGTGAACAATGTTATGAATGGCCAATCTAACGTTGAACGGAATCTCTTCAGAGAAATGGATAAATAAGAAGTCAGACAAAAGGAAGCGTAATAAAAATGTGCGGGTTAACTGGAGAATATTGCGGATTTTTTTTAAAAATTATATGAGAGCCTCACATTTCATTGTCCACTAAATTTACAAATCTAATGATTTTTTCTATTCCTATTCTTGTATAGAGCAAGCAGCCGCCTAACTGGAGTATCTCTCGCTATTTAATGCAAAAGTGGCTAAAGCAGGTACCTTATAACTACCCTTCAGACAGGATCTAGAGTCTAGACTTTGTAAAATAAAAGTTGCAGATCTCGATAAAAGAAACACTTTCATTATGCCATTTCCTATAAAATGAAGCAATTGTAATATTTTTATATTTATTTGATATATAATGCCTTCCTCTTTTAATTGTAGGCCTATATGTTTATTTCACAATATTCTATTAAAAGAAAAGGACGGTATCAGGGTTACATCTGAGAAAGATATTTAATTTCAGTTTAATAAACGACATTTTGTGAACAGCATAGCTTATGAATAAAATAATAATTGCTATCACATAAAAATTACAGTATGCCATTCAGACACTCAGACAATCTTTATTAAAATTGTGTTTTTGACCCATAGATTGTGAAAACGTAGCCTATATCTCTATTAAAAGTTTAACACTGAATTTCAGTTAGAATTCAAAACTTATACGAAGAAGGTAGAAGCATGGTAAAATATATCGGCGCATGAGCTAGAAATTTTCGGAAAACTTTATAAGCATGAAAAACTTATGTTCATACGTATTTTAGCAACTGTGGAAATTGTATATATCAAGTACAATTTACAAAATGGATCATTTCTAACACCTCTACTTCATAAATGAGTTTATTATTAATGCAGAATACTTACAAAAAGAGAATCTTGCAGCTTTAATCTGATACAATTTGTCCGAATTAGGCTATATGAATATACAACTTTAATATTGAAGTAAGTAAATAACATTTGTTAAAATGAAAAGTCGATAATATATAACTACCTATTGAATAAATGCATTTAAATTGTCCGGCTTTCAGATAAAACTGATTAATTCAAATTTAAAGCTTGAAAATATCCACATTAATTGTACTGTTGATATTTTGCCAACTTGGTTGGTGATGTTCCAAATCGTAGTCATTAATCATAAAGCATTCACCAATCACTAGTTAAAATACGAACTGTATGAGGCGGTGGAGCATTATAACACTGAAATTCAATAGAATCACATAAAACATATTGATCTACAATGTAATGGAAGCCTCGTTAGTTACTTGCAGACTAACATAGTAAACTATTCGTCCTTCTAATCCGTGTTAAATATGTTTAACATCGCATAGTTTGTGGAGAGGATAAAGCTTCGTAATTTCCTACTCAGATCCGCAGACCCGGGTTCGATCCCCGTACCTTCACGGATTTTTCTCAGGTAGGAGGTTCGGAACAGTGTGCACTCAGCCTCGTGAAACAAACTGGGGAGCTACTTGATAGAGTAGACTAGTATCGGCTCCGGTCACGAAAACCACTCATTAACGGCCGTGGTGTCCTGACCCCTAATCTTGACATCTGCCTATGGTAGATGACGCAGCGGTCGGTTGGTAGGCTTAGATCCTTCAGGGATGTAGCGCGACATGATGCTTTCAAATCCAACTCAAATCATCCACTTCGAGAACATATACACACATTCGCCAAAAATGCTTGGGTCAACTGGGATAACAGCGTATACTGATCGTGTAAATAACGAAGAAAAAATTTACTGCTAGGAACTCGTCCATATATTGAGACGTAAGGGATATGTGATTAGGAAGAACATTTATTCCGAAGCCCTCTTAGAAGTTATTATATTAGATTTTCAAGAATATTGGTAGCCTACTCACATTGGAAACAGGATGTAAATACTTTTTATCTTGTAGCACTTACCTGAAAAAAAGATAAATGGATATCAGTCACCTTTCTACTCTTAAATTCTAAAAATTAAACTATAAATAAAATATCTGAAGAGATAGCTATATGTTTATTATGCTCACTCATAGGCGTAACCAGGCCGACCATATGGGGGGGTTATAACATCCGCGGGGTCTGGGGGGTATGGAATTCCCCCAGGGAGAGGGGGGTCCGGAGGTCCTCCCCCGGAAAATTAAAAAAATTAAGATGCAAAATAACGAGTTTTAAGCTTCCGGGGGTCCTCCTCCGGAAAATTAAAAAAAATTAAGATGCAAAATAACGAGTTTTAAGCTTCCGGGGGTCCTCCCCCGGAGAATTTTAAAAATTAAGACGCAAAATAACGAGTTTTAAGCTTCCCACGCTTTATACTTGTATTAAGTAATTTATGGGCAGACTTACGCCTATGTGCTCACTTATACACTTAATTTTATCCATATCTTACTTATTTACTTACTTACTTACTCAATGGTAACAGACAATTCCTAAGCAAGCTAAAGGAATATTATAAATTTTATGGAATCCAGAGGTTCATTGTCGTGCTTACCTGAGCCCGCCATTCAAGCCTATTCTGTGCTAACTCCATCCAACCATCCCTCGCAAATCCTACTTCCCTTAAATCTATCCTAATATTGTCCGTCCACCATCGACTAGGTTTTCCAAGTCGTCTTTTATCTATATCACTTTTAATATAATTAATTAAAATTCCATAACAAGAATTTTAAGATTGTAATATCTTTCAATTTCAACGTACAGACCACATTTTAAATTATGCATTGGTTTTATTTACTATTTATTCTTAATTAAATTAAGAATAATTGCAACATTTTGCATTAGGCAGTTTTATAATAAATAAACCGGAATTTAATAAAAATGATAACAAATGAGTATAATTCTACCGTAGTTACATTTTCATTGTCACTGTGTTAAGAAAATAAATAATGTAATTTAAATTTAATATTCACATTTCTTACTGTTTTACTTCTAACAATTGAATAATATATTCTATTTTAAATGACTCGCCCAAGTGATTGTTTAGGCATTAGCAGATCAACATTCAAGATTGGATAATCATATACTTATGTAATTAGTATAACTGAGCAGAATTATCTAAAAATCGTGTATAGGCTACCACTAAATGCTCTCCGGATGGTTTGTGTATCTTTATTTCAGTCTATTATTCAGTATGGCATAATAGGGTGGGGAGGAATTTCAAAAAGTGCTCTTATTCCCTTGACTCTACTGCAAACACATTTCATAAAAATTTAAAATTGCTTCTATTCTTCATATTCTAATTTGATCTTAACAAGTTTTGAATTAAAACACAATAAAAAGAAGTTATATAAACAGTGGAGTATACTGATAAAAACCAAAATTCTTAATGATAAAAACACTTTATTCTCCACTTAGGTCACTTTTAATAACGCAGGACTAGTTTCGAGAGCGTTATTCGCGCCCATCATCGGCCGGTGGTCGACTGTTATTCTGGTTGCCATGTTGGTTTGTATGTTGTATACATTGTTCTGTGCTGCCCTCTCGTTCCGTTTTTGTAAGTCGCACTACGTCGTTTATAGGTGGGATTTCAAAGTTCATAACCTTGTCTTCTTTCTTAGTGATGAATATTTTCTCCCATACGTTCAGTTCGGATGGTTTCTTAACGTGTTTTAATACCTAGGCACAATCATCACTGACAACAACGATGAAACAGAAGAAATTCGAAACAGAATATATAGAGCAAATAAGGCATATTACGGTCTCCTACCAATTCCTAAATCCAAATTTATATACAGGAATACTAAAATACGATTATACAAAACCTGTATACGCCCCATAGCTATCTACGAATGTGAAGCATGGACCATGACGAAGGAATATGAAAATTTAATTAACACATTTGAAAGAAAGATCCTAAGGAGAATTTATGGTCCTTTAAATGAGAATGGAATTTGGAGAATGAGATACAATAAGGAAATACAGTATATGATTTATATAAAGAACCTGAACTATCCATTACAGTTAAGTTAAAGAGATTACAATGGGCAGGACATGTGCAAAGAATGGATGAAGGGTGCATACCTAAGAAAGCGATGACGGGGAAGATGTTTGGCCAAAGACCAGCATGAAAACCCAGGAAAAGATGGATGGACTCAGTGAAGGAGGATAGCTATCAGATTCTTAAATGTAGGAACTGGCAACAGAGAGCCCTGGACAGAGAAGATTGGAGGTCTCGAATGAAGAAGGCCCAGGCCCGCTTTGGGCTGTAGTGCCATTGGAAGAAGAAGAAGACTTGCTAAATATTTTCGTAAATCTTATTTTACTTAATTGAATTTGTAAGTTATGCATTATTGATTTAGTTCATGGTCTGCCAAATGAATAGATATACAGTATAAACATTCATGTACCACAGATTAATGTCTCTGTTGGACACTACATGAGAATATTAGGCTATAGGAGAAAAATTCCTCCGGCACTGGGACTTGAACACAGGACCTTTGGCTATTCGCGCCAATGCTCTACCAACTGAAGTTTTTTTTTTTATTTTTTTTAATTTTTTTTTTAAATCTGAATTTAATCTGAATAACGACTGGGCCATTAGCAAAGAACATGGTACTTTAGAAGTAATCGTAGATGATTCGCATGTATAACGGTACGCTTTCCTTTCTTCTCTTAGGCCTAATCTATCAGCTATGAGAAAGGCTGTAAACGTAACGGTATTGTTTTTAGCTAATGGAACATTCGTATAATGTTAACATCCATTATCTGTAAGTTGCAGATAATGTATTTGTGTCTAGGTCTTGAGAATCAATAGCACGAAGAAAGGTGTTTGTAGAAGATTGTTATACTGGTAATGGAATTGATTTTAGATGAAAGATGGAAGCTACCGTATCAGTTATCCTAACATTTTAATAATACGAGTACTTGTACATTTAAGTACAATATAGTAGCGCATGGGCCTAACTATATTCTTCTTCGCGTTAAATATAAACCGTGTGAAAGAGACTATCTAATTCTGTGCATTCACGAACGCTTAACTGTATTTTAAATGTTACTGTATAATAATAATGGCCTTAAACTCAATAAATGAATATGCCTCAGAATATGAAGTAAATATCTTTAAGCGAGGTTGATTGTTAAGGGGAATCATAGAAGACAGATTCCATGTGGCGCCTCGAATCTAACTCTGACTAGCTTCGGCACACAGAGGCAGAAACATTCTGTGGCTTCGTTAATATATCTGTGTGTGTGTGTTTTTCAAGTTATTTATTTCGTATAAAATCACCGTCTATCATTAACAGAAAAGTTTATAAGCTGTATATGTAGAATGACTTAGAGGTATAATTTAAGATTTTTCATTTGTGATATTCCAAATTACTAAATGTAATTAATAGAAGTCACCAGACTTTTTTGTGGTTTTATTATTTCAAAAAATAACAAGATTAATTAATTAATATATTGATTAATGTTACCTACGGGTAATAATAAAATGTTGTATGGCATATACAAGTCGTTTTCACACAAGACTGGAAAAGTGATATCGTGGGTTCTTAGACATAATTTATCAGATAATGAGTCGACGTTGTGTGCACTGATGTTTTAATACGAGTATATTATAGTTCCTTATTGCAAAATCCTCATTTAATAATAACATAAGTTAAAGGTTGATTTCCTGACATCTCATGTTAGAATATAATACAACAGCCATAGAACAATGCTACATAACCAGTAATGAAAGAAGGATCGTAGGATGGAAAGAAAAAGAAAGAAAATGGAACAAGCTGAAGGTAGGTAGAATACATAAATCATGTAGGCATTTATTATTAAGAGTATATTTTATTTTATGGAACTCCTAGGCTCTGACAACTGCTTTGTATGGAAGTATTGTTCTATAACCACTTCTAGTTAAAAATAAAACCACAATAAATGGATAATGAATGTTCGTTTTGTTGTGTACTGTTTGCCTCTGGATGGGACTTATACAATGGAATGAGACAAAATTCAGATATCTCTTGCAAAAAGTAGAAAGCAGAAACCAATTTCTTAATTACATTCCCTCCCTCGTTGTATTTCAAGATACCGAACACTTTCTAATTAATTCTCCCTTTTAATATAGATCACAGTTTCGAAAACTGTAGTAAATTTATCATGAGTAGAGCCAAGATAAGAGAGCTGTGACACAAACAAAAGACGCTCCAAGTACGAAGGCAGCAGTTTTGGTGGGGCAAAAACAAGCCGAGGAGTTGGGCACATCTCTCTTCCTATTAATTGAGAATTGTTATCGTCTTCACGCATACCAACCCCACCCACTAAAGTCCTAGAAGTAAGCTGGTGTTAGGAGTCAACGAAGCACTTACCACAATGCCCGACTAAATTCCATAAAGGCCTATTAAAAATCAAAGTCCTATATATCATATATAGACGTGTGGTGCAATGCATTACACCATCCAAATAAATGTAGAATAATATTTATAGCATCGATGCTTGTTTGGAATGCGTGAAGGAACGCAATAAATATTTTTCTATGTCGTTTATAAAGAGTGATGGATAGCATTTGAGCATAACATCATCGGCATAATTATATTTAATGATACCGAACAAACATTTCATCTTAGTAGTTTCAACATAAGTTTCCTTGAGCAAATATTCTGAGGTAGAATTGCATTATTGATGTACAGTATACTGTTTCTAAAACATATTTCGAAGTACGAGAGAAAAGTGAGGGCTACTATTTTTCTTTTGAAAATTTGGGAAGATTTTAAAATTTTGGAATAGCCTATGTAAGTGAATAGGCTGTGCATGGAATGCATACATAATGCAGATTATGGATATTGGATAGTAAGGGAAAAAGACACCCTTAAACTTCCATACACGACTGCATCGTGCCTCTCAGTGGTAGTTGGAAGCATTTAAACACACGTACCCACTTCATGATCCCTTAAGTTCAGTACCAAAGCTTCCATCAACTCCTTGCGGTATTTGCTGACATTTATTCCTCGGATAGTGACTATTTTAACGTGAGAATGATGTTCACATCTTGTTATATCCATGCTGCACGGCGATTGACTCACGACTAAATTACCATGGCCTCTATAATCGTACAACACAATAGTAGCAAGAGATATAATAATGTACTATAGATGCCACACTCTTCCGTAACATACAACATATCATGGTACCATTCCCTTTGAGAAAAAAAATAGTTGCCACGACTTATGCTCCATCCCTCGGATATTTATGTGTGTGTATTTGTGAATATATGAACTTCGATCTACACTCCATAATTATTGAGCTATTTAGGCATACGATATTATTTATAATAAATTTTAAGGAAAATGTAGCACGATTTCTCTTCAAAAAGTTTATTCCATTGAAACTGTCTCGTGGGGAAATTAGTTTCAACACTCCCTAAACAGTGTTACGAAAACAGTAAGCTCTTTGTTTAAGTAAAATTGGCTTTTTCTGCGGGAGTACGGACAGTGCTGACGATTGTTCGAATGTTTATGCTATAGCACAGCAGACTGTACCTATATGGAAAATGAAGGCTTATCACAGTACGAGGAAATAATCCATTATTACCTGATTAATATAAGTCAGATACACGTTTAGACTGCTCACAGAAGTTACAGGAATATGCATAACAGAGCCAATCAGAGGAGCAGGCACTAATAGCCTGGTATTTAGCAATTTGTGATGGTACGAGTCATATCATTGGCTGACGTTTTCCATCCGTTCATTTCGTTATCTCAAAACGTTCGTCTTCATTGAATTTGAAGTTATAATATACATAGCCTATTGTAATTCCGGAAGTATCACGCCGCTATGAAAATGAAGTCTATAACACCCAACAAAATTAAATCCATGGTTCTACATCCCTTGAGGGACTAGGCCTACCATCGACCGCTGCGTCATCTACCATAAGAAAATGGCGAGATTGGGGGCATGTGGTTAGCAAGCCGACACCAGTTTTATTTATTTTTCGTAATTATTTTATTTTATATTTTTTATTGATTCAGTGAATATTAGGCGCTACACCCCTTTAGTTTGAATTAATCCGCTCTTTTATCCGTTTATTGATCCATCCATCCATATGCTATATCGTTTTTTATTTCCATTCATCATTTATTCATTTCGTATTCACCTTCCGTATCCATCCATTTTCTTATCTGTATGCCCATCTTCTAACCAACATTTTAAACTAGGTATAAACTAGAGATTGTATCTATCACTACATGTCAAATAGTTCACCTTGCAGATGAACAAAATAATAGAAACTGTATCGGTTTTACGTATTCACGATTGTTCTTTCTTATAATTTCAAAAACATGTTTCAAAAACTGCCTCGTCCTCGCTCACTTATGCTATAATGTAGCCTATTATAGTCAAAATGCTAAATATGCAGGTAGCCAGTTAATAAAAATTCACATTTCTCAATCTTAATTCTCAATTCCTATTCCTATTGTGTAAGCACTTTCGCATTTTCTTCTTTTCGTTTACTTGAGAATAGAAGAGAAGTGGTGTTTCAGCGGCCATTAAAGGATTTTTTTGCCTTTATCGCCCTGACAGCGAACGTTTGAGGCGCCACAATCAGACCAAAGAACAGTTCATTACACTGTTTTATTTCCTATGACTTGGGCAGGCAACTAGTTGGGGATAAGTCTAGAAGGAAGAAAAGCTAAAAGACTGTCATAAAATCCTAGCTCCGCAACATAGCAACTGTAAGAAGCTCTCTGGAGAAATCAGGTCACTGGTATTCCTTAAAAAACAATTGCGGAATTGATTATATTGTATTTCCAGTGGCATTATTAATATGTGAAACATATTATTACATAATGTTGGGTTATAGAAGGAATTTTTAGAATAAGTTTCGTATAAGTTAAATATTATTTAACACATCCAAGAAAATAAATCTTGTCAGTGATATAAGAGGAAAGCACAAAATCGTTGCAAATGTAGGACAGGGAGTTCTTTCGTATCTGTGACAATGTGACAAATTCATTTACACAGTAAGCTATTAGGAATCCAAAATCGAACATTTTTACATTAATCTATCATTCTTAATGGACAATCTTAAAAAGTTCAGCCTAATATACCACTAACTTGATTCAAGCACAACTGGCAGTTGAAGGAGATTCTAAAAAGACCACGTCTATTAAGTTGGTAGCTTATATATTTATTAAGCTACCATTTTAGGAAACAGTACTGTATAATTAGCTTAAATTTTTTATTCACTACTTATTAGTATTACCCAATATGGGCAATTGTCTGTGAATAGGTTATAATTATTATTATGTATTGAACATACATGTATGCAGTGTTGACATAAAACTTATATTTACAAATTGGTAAAAATTATTTGTATTGTCTATGTTAAAATATAAAGAACCTATTAAAAACCTATTTGTGTAATATTAAAACCTATTTGTAGCTTATTATTATGAAGTTAATACTTAAGATGTATTTAATAAACGGGTTCAATGTGAACACTGTTTATTATAACAATGAATAAAAATTCGTATAAATAGTTTCTTGGTTAACCAATAAAATGGTAACTTAATAAATATATAAGCAATCAACTTAATAGACGTTGTCTTTTACATTCCTGTTTTTACTCTCCTTCAACTTCCAGCTGTGCTTGAATAAAGTTAGTGGTATATTAGGCAAACTTTTTTAAGATTATCGATTATTCATATACCACTTTAAATATGAAATTAATCAATTATAACTACTATTCTTAATTCTGGAAATTTAATGGGGCTTGTGCAAACATCTGTTCTGGGTTAAAATGGAATGGCATGTTTTTGGTTGTGAATAGAGAATCTGGTGCCGAGAGATTCTAGGTCCGCATAGCCAAATTACAATGATATCGTACGTTAAACTACCGGTAAATCAAAACAAGTACATTATTCAGAATAAGATAATCGTGTTTAATAATTAGTGTGTGTCTGTAAAAATAAAAGCATAAATAATATGCACCATATAGGCAATGATATTTAGTGTCACTCTATGCAGATTATCAACATACCGGTACTACTGTACTTGGACAGAATTTGACGTCGTTATAACTTAGGCCTACACGCTTACTTTTGCGCTGATGGTTATATTATACCTAACGTACTATTATTACGTCCTTACCCAGGTAAAGAAGCGTTTTGTGTTCTATCCTGATATTCTATGTCAAATTTTGAACATTAATACACGTTTCAGTTCCCCTGAATAAAAAAAAATGATTTCCTAAAATGTGTCTGTGAACAGCATACCTTCAAAATGAAAAAATAAAGAAAAATTATAAAAGTCTTATATTTTGGTTAGAAAATCCTCTGGAATTGTAACAAGAAGAGTGGAGAAGACTTTCTCATACTTTTACTCCTACGTTAAATGAATAAGAGTTTATTTTAGGCGTTTTTCTCGAAAACGGCTCAAACGACTTTCTTAAAATTCTTTACAAGAGAAGATTATACTAAGAGCTTAAATATCTATTTATAAATATTTTTAGTAAAACTCTGTGAAGAGTTGTTCGGCTGGCCTGGACACAACAGGAGAAGAGTCATGATTGATAGTGGAATGAATTGATCATGGAGATTATCTATGGCAAATTGTTGATTGTGAATTTTCGAATTAGATTCAGTCCCCATTATTTTCAAAACTAGATGACTTTTACATAAAACTTACCTGAGGTTTTGCCCATGTACAAAGAAAAGTCAGGACAGAGTTTTTTATTTGAATAGTGTATCTTTCATATAGGCCCAAGGTATATAAAGCTACATATAAGCCTATGTATATTTTATATACTAACTAGCTTAAAAGGCCCGGCGTCGCTCGGGTTTTGTATTTTGTAAATGCGAAAATAACTTATGAAGGACTTTCGATTTTCAAACTCGAGGTCTTTAAGGTCTTTATATAGGTATTTAGAATTTGAAATTGGGAAGAACGACTTATCACACACAAACTATTTCCTCAGAAAACGCTAGATAAGCTACAGCTTATTATAGCTTATAGCAGATCCCCGCGGCTTCGCCCACAATAATTAATAGGAAGATTATAAATTAAGAGCAAAATAATGAAACTATTATATTTACTAACACTTTGCACACGAAACATTCATAGGTCTAAATTAAACGATTGATAGGCCTAATTAATGAAACAACTGTAAATCCGGCTTTGAAGTGAATTCCACGATTAGAAAGCGCAGCATGGGAAAAATAACCTCAGATTCGAGTTCCCTGGCCTAAAAAAAACCCTGCATAATGTTTGTCCATTTAGGGCTATATTCACTATTCTTCTTCCGTCTAGGGTGAAAATTTCATCTGTCTGCGTGCCTTGACATTATAAACAAATGATTCGGCCATGGTGGGCTTACAAAATTCGAACGATCGCGATGATTTTATTTCCAAGGTATGACGAAAGTAGGCAAAGTCATCTGCAATTGATTTGACAACTGAAAACTGATGTTTCGAAAGCGCAAGAAATGTACGTCTCAATCCCGTTTTCACTCATAACTCGCGAACGAAAGCTAAAATTAAAAATGTAGCATGCCTTTGCGGGAATGTATTCAACAACTTCCCAAAGTTTCATGGTGATCGGATGAATGGCATAGTAATGCATAAAGGACAGACACACATACATTCATTTTTATGTAGGCTATATAGAAGATCTATATAGATTACCCGTCGAGCGTTGTCCAGACATATAATTCCGTTACATTTCAGGCAGATTTAACGACCCTACATAAGAGATTTTACTTATGATTACATATAGAAATGTTGTAGCCTGGACCCCGAACTAAGCAACTTCCCTGGAATTTTCTGTAAACCATCTTTCATAAGAAGTATATTCCACGTTAAATAAATATTTAATATTACCTTATCATCACCTTATCATTAACTTCTCTGACGTTTATAATAACATGAGATATCCATTGCCTTCCAAAGCGATCGTGATGCTATTGTTTCCAAAGTATGACAAAAATAGACAAAGCCTTCTGCAATTGATCTGACAACTGAAATGAATAACTGATGCTTCGAAAGCGTAAAAAATGCACGTTTTCTTGCCGTTTTTCACTCATAACTCGCGAACGAAGGCTAAAATTAAAAATGTAGTGTGACAGAAACCTTCCCGGGAATGTACCCAACAACTTCCCAAAGTTTCATGGCGATCGGATGAATGGTGTAGTAATGCATAAAGGACACACACACACACACATACATTCATTTTTATATATATAGATGTAAGCAAGCATCAAATGAAATCATCAGTGGCCTCTAAGATTGAAATTGATGAGGAAAATTTCAATGGAGTAATCGGTTTCCATGATTAATAATTTTGTCACAAGCATAAAATTCCTCATATTTTACATAAAGCATTATTCTATTAATATTACAGTTATGATTTTGTAAAATTTTTGGTGACGCATTTTTACGTCTGTAGCAGTGAAACGGTTAAAATTCTGTTACGTTGTACAATTTTGAATTATATAGAAGAGAAGGATTGTCACAATTTACAGGGCTTTACCAGCTTTGGGATCAAAACAAAATAAACTGACAAAATAATTATATAAGTAACATTAGACATGGCTGAAACAGCAGACAACATTTTAAGGACGAATGTAAATTGGGACTCTACGAGTTTTCCTTACCTTTATGAAATTCACTATTATATTTTATTATGAAAATAATTTATCTTACACATTGACACATTAGGTAAATCGTGTTGATAATATTCTCAAAGATTTAAGGTAATCCTTTCCATATGTTCGAAACAACTTTATGCTACCAAATTCTAGGAACAAAAGTAGGTTCTCCATATGTACGGCTCGGCTCCGGTTACAGGGATCTGTATCTTCTACTGCCTTGAAGCTCCGTTAAAAATGTACAGGCTGAATAGCATATTCAAAATGTTGACCAAAGCAATAAATTCTCAGTAATGCGCTCCCAAGCTACATAACTCCATGAAACTCTTTCCGTTTGCTGAACGCACACAATAGCTCGCCGTTTTCATTCTTCCGCCTACTCAGGGTTAAATAAATATACGGATTTATTATGTCAAAAATGTCAAATATACGACGATACAAAGAAAAATCAAACAAGTGAAACAAAGACAATAAGAACATTTTAATACCTCAGTGAACGCTATAAGATGTACTTCAAATAATCTCACTACAATTGAAAAAACTCATATCACATACGGTGAATATTTTATCTAGATATGCAATGGTTGGTAAGTAACTAGCCTACTCCTGTAAATACCACAACGTGGCGATCTAAAGGACAGATTGATTTAAAATATTACATTTAGCCATGTACTGTCAAACCTCCGTATAGAGATATTTAGGGATACTAGAAAATTAGATTGCTACATGAGGGTTCCTGTTGTATTGAGGGGCTGTGATACATCATGAATTAGGAAGACTGTACGGAGAACAATTTTAACCTACAGGATAATTTATTAAAGAAACAAACGTGAAGCAAAAATATTGTACCAGAAATCCAGACCTTAAAAGACGACTAAGTTTGTTTCCAAACTTACCGAATTACGTTGAATGGTAATTATAGCTGTTTTTAACTCTGATAAATTACGATTAAGACCGGATTAACATCACGGAAGATGCTTAGCTTTGAGTCTAGGTATATGTTAGAAAATCGAGTTTCAGAAGAGGAAGAAGAAGTCAGCAAATTCACCGCATAGAATACCTAAGGCAAAACTAAAACAATTTGGATACAGTGTTTTAGCTACACATGCTAAAAGCAAACAAACAAGTTTATGTTTTTCCACGTGAGGAATGATTTTACTCCAAGTGACCCTACTTTCCAACCCTACTGAAGCATTCTCTTCTGGAATTTCTAAAAAAAATATTACAGTTACCAGGCCACAGAATGCAAATTGGTGGTTCGGAAGGACACTAATCTGACAGCAGCTATCATCTTCAGGGCTAAGCTGTTGACTTGTAATAACAATAATTATCATGAAACATTGTTGTGACAGGTTTTTTCTAAAATAGTTTCATCGTTTAATGGCCGGTTTCTATAAACTCGTGAATTACCTATGGGTAAATTATCTAATGCACAGAATTTACACAAATTACACAAGAATAACACCACACAAACACAAATAATTTAAAGATAGCAATCACTTACACTTGTGGCGAGTTTCTAGATAAATGCCCTCTAGGTAAATATGAAAATGACAGAAAAAATGTTCCTACAAACTCGCGCTAGATCTGTCCAAGGGTAAATCTTTGGGTTAATTTGTCCTTTCATGGATGGCTGGATAAAATTTAACCTTTCATAGGATCAATAACAATGAGAATCAAAGCCTTCTGAATTAAATTAACTGTACAACTCCAAGGCCTTGCTCATTATACCATTGTAGGTTAAATGGAACTAATTTGTCCATGGGTAATTTACCCATAGGTAATTCACAAGTTTGTAGAAACCGGGCATTAGTGAGTTATATTTAAGGTAGGAAATTTGCTAGTACCACGAAGAATATTGTTAAATAAGTTAAATAAATATCGTTATACCGTTCTTCGGTGCAGAAAGATTTATTGTGTATGTGTGTAGCCTCTGTGTGTGTGTGTACATATATATGTGAATATATACACATATATATATATATATATATACATATATATATACATATATAGCCTATATATACACATAAATATATATACATATATATACATTCATATATATATATGTATGTATACATTATCAAAATTCACGCACACATCGTGAAGAAAAAAGAACAGTCGTCTATAGCACCATCTATATCAACGATATGTCACTAGGAAATTGATTTTCAAAATCAAGCTGTACTCATGGGTAGGGAGAAAGAAGACCCGAAAATAGGGAACAATGTTCAAACCAATAGCCAGAAAAAGCAGCTGACGATGTTTCCTAAAAAGTCCCTTAAGATTTGATAGCCTAGCAGAATTCAATCTCAGTCACCAACCATGCAATCAGCTTTTTAAAGATATCGGCTAATATGAAGTGTTCCGTTATGTACTAATTCTTAGTGAGTCATGCTTTTCTGTAATGTATTTTATAGCAGGCTTTGCTTGCTAGTGTGTCGTTATTTTTTATTAAACAATTGAATCTCAAGTGATTCTGTTTACAGCTATCGTAATATTAAATTATATTCTTTGTGTCTTGTATCCAATCAGAGACTGGATATTATTTTATTATTGTTTTGATAGCCAATAACACGGGGGTGAAAGTAACATTGAAAGAATAGCAACAGCCCATTAGTTCACTGCCCGACCGGTTTGGTGCACTGTAATCGCTGTTGCCATGGCGGCAGGTTTGTTTCGAAACATATGACAGCAATATACGAAAAGGCGTAATATCTGTTTTTTTTTCTGCAACGATCTGTATGCATTAGTGTTTGGAAAAGGAGGAGATATAATTAACAAAGATGTCAAGATGTCAAGTAGCGAAGGTAAGTTAAAATACATTAACTACTTAAAACAATCCTGAATTAATATTTATTCCATGTTCTACGAATTATTAAGATTAATGTTTCGTATTCTTTGTTTCAGAAACGAGTGAAATATCCCTGTAAGTTCCCTGGATGCGGAAGTAAATACTTCAGTATGAAATCCAACTCCAACGTGAACTACAAAAACAAACATTTCTACAGGTTTCCGAAAAAATCAAACGTGAACCAGCTGAAACATCAGTGCAATTTAGATGATAATGTGAATTGTGTTAATTATTTCATGTGTGAAGACCACTTCCTAGAGAAAGATTTCGTTAACCATACTAGACAAGTTATCCCAAAGCAGCTTGCGACTCGTGATTTACAGAGACCCAATCCCTGTGAATTCCCAATCAAATGTGGGAAGTGATCTCAAGCCTCGCCTAGTTTTTGTGAAAATAGAAAGTAAATTCATACTTCTGTGTATGACTGAGGTAAAAGAAATTCAAGTGACAGGAAGCTACTAATATTTATGGTAATGCAATATTTTTAAAATCAGTTTTTATAAATATAATTCATTAAACAAGGGTGTTTGTTTTTTATTTATAAAGTCATCTAAAGTAATACATATTTCAGCAATCACCGAGATATGTATGTTGTGAGTAGCAGAGATTCTAGAAGGTATTCTACACTACGGTTTTTTATAAGATCTGACGCATATTGTTTGCAAATTATTATTTTTTCTTATTTAAGGTGTTCATCGTTTAGTGCATTTTGTGTTCAATGCTTTTAAAAGATAATTGTTTGTATCACTATAGCCTGATGGTATTAGTGGGCTATGGTCATTACCGTAGCCCGCTAATACTAGTGGGCTATGGTTTTACAGAATTTGGAATGCATTTTCATACATGTGTTCTGGCACGCAAATTTTTCATTCTTACAGCTTAACTGCCCGACCCGTTGGAGCGCTGTAATCGCTTTTTGTTTCCGAGTTTTGACATGCGCGGTTCACTTCTAATAATAATATTGGTGTTCTGTGGCCAATAAGGTTTTAGCTTCATTCTATTCTTCATTATCAATTCAAGTTTTAACTTCTACTCATCAAGACATGAGTTTCTTCTGGGCTTATTAGTGCCTATCTTTTACCCATCAAATAGATTTGGTAGTTTCATTCACAATTGCTGAAGCAATCAGCTCTTCAAGATATTATTAAGGCTTCATATGCCTAATTATTCTGATGACTGCAAATAGTCTCAAATATTTCAATCACCCATCGTGTGATTCATCGCATCTTCTTTCCTTTGGTGTTGGCGTCGCAAGACCTTCGAGCCAGCAACTTTAGGAAATATCAAGAAGTGGTAATTAGGCTATAATTAATTCAAAAGGTACGTTATTCAACTACTTAATATATCTGAGGAACATTTCGGATATAAAGTTCATCATTGAACTAAGCTTCGTGTGGTTTTGATTGAACTGATTAAGCCATCTCGAGGATAATTTCATGACCTTTAACTAAGGGAATTGTATTCAATTAATTGTGACATTTTGTAATTTCAACAGTGTTTCTTAATAACAATTCATCAGAATCCAAGTGATCCGGTTTTATAAACAGCATATGAGTTATGTAATGTTCTTGATGGCAATAAATTGTGATATGCCAACATATTCTAACTAAAATGTATTGGGCAAGTGTAGCTTGATCTGTTCACAGGTTAAGCCTCCTTCACAAAGAAGTGTTCGCCTAAGGAAATTCGTTATTACAGTCCGCTTGTTCTCTGCTTGCCCGTACATGAAGTGTGAAATACAATAATGTGTAACTTCAATTATAGACGCTGAATCATTTAAAAGGGTTAAATAGTTCATTTCTTCTCTTTCCTTGGTTGTAAATATTCTTTGTACACAAGTAACACATGGAATATTAATAAGACTCCAGGTAGAATACATAGGCCTATTGTTATTTTTATTCTCAACTGAAATGGTTTACGTGAAATTAAAAGTGGAAAGATTTTTAAGGTGTCTTAATTATAACAAGTGAAACGAATTATTTCAACCTAGAGGAGAAACCCCGTAACTCACTTTGTAACATCGTCTGGATTTAGGTAAAGTTGCAAACTCACATTTACGAAGTCATGGTTTAATTAATGTGGCCGTCAAATCTGAATGCAGTGTACAAAGATTTCTGTATTTTTAATCGTTAATTTAAAGTAAAGAAGAATGCAATCATACTCTAATCAGGGGCGGCTGATGATTATAAATTGAAAATGAGGAAATAGATTATCCGGGGCGATAAAGATGAGGAATCATATTCATGAATCACTGATTTAAACTTCGGGCCGATCAACCTGAGTGAATTTTCGATTTTCACTACCGGTATTTAATTTGTGAATTGAAAACCCAATAACCGACCACTATAGAGACTTTAATTCTAGAATCTAGACTGAATTTAACTTAGATAATACATTTAAAGGGAGAAAGGTAATACTTGTCGCCCCCGAGTCCCCCACTCCTATTCCTATACTTCTGAAATATGATTTTTGGTACGAGGGTCCTTTTTTTTTTATTATGAAATATTATTTTGTTATTTATAGTTGGTGCAAGGATCTTTTATTATTGAGTGAAAGGGGAGGCATCGGGCGAAAAGTATTACTCTTTCGCCTATTTAAATAACTTAGTAAATCTGAAATATTGCTAATTTTATAATATTGATTTGTTACTGCCACATTATCTAACTTTGTAGGGCGTATTAACTATAAATTATCTTCGGTAATGCGTCTTTATTCCGCTAATTACTCAGTGGTAGGCATTAGATATGGTATTGATTCCATTAAGGGGAACTAATATAGGCCTAAGGTTGGATTTGAAAAAAAAAATTGTTTTTTTAAGGCATTTCTAATAACAAATAAAGTATTTTCACAATAAAATTTGTTTGATTGTTAATATGTCGCCCTTCAGCAGAAAATACATAATGCAAGTACAAAGCAATTTTCTCACATATTATATTTACATTTCTTGTGAATTCTGTTGCATAACATATTTAGCATCTGAACTTAATTTCGTATCTAACATCACTGTTTTTCTCATTGAAAAAATAATTGCATGAAAATGTTCTGAATTGAAAAAAATAAAAAGTTATTTTCCTTATAAATAAATACTAGGCCATGTTCCATTTTTTTAGTTCAGTTCATTTTCTATAGCCTTGACTTCAACCACAAAATTCCATACAAACACTGCTACATTTCTCAGAAAAAGAAAACTTTATTGATATGCATGGCTTTCAATCAAAGTAAAAGTGGCTACCACTTTAAAATATAATGAATTTCATTATCAAACTACACACATAAGTGAAGTTGAATACTAGTAAAAATCTCATTGGAATTGTTCAAATATATTGGGAGATAATATTTATGTTCAACCCCCCCCCCCTTTAAGTAAAAAATAAAACAAATGGTACCCTAATACCGTATCACCAACTTGATCAGGCCTGGTAAAACTAGAATAAAAATCATCTATTTTAAATTACACGATATTTTACACAATATTATTTAATACGTCCCTACAAAATAAAAGCTCATAAACTCCCCTTAATGGTTAAGTTCCCAAAGTTCATAGAGTAAATCTGCAGTCTACTTTATGATGGTGGATACCACGACTAACAGATGTTTACGTAAGAACAGTTGTGAATGGCTCCATCTCTTATCGCAGGAAATGTAAGTTCCAGCGGCACACGCCATACGTGAGGCACGCTACAATCCCACAAGGACGGGAATTAATAATTCATAATTACATCCCCCTATCCACTCTTACATTGAAGGCATTTCATCTAGCCGCTTATAACTTCCAAGCGCTCTGATCCTGCTCATTTTCAAGTCTGTCTCTTACCATTCTTCGAACAGATAATAATCTGATATGATACATTACTTTCTCTTCCCTCAGCATTGGACTTTACTTTCCGACACAGTAAACTGCTCCCTAGCAGATTGCTCAAAACTGTTTCTCTATCACGCAAAGTAGAGATGCTTTCAAAAAGCGACTACAACATTCTACAGAGACATTATTTTTGCCATGTGTCGCTGGAGCGCCTTTACCGAAAGACGACTTGCTTCAAGGCCGCTGGACCGTGCGTTCTCGGCACATATAAAAAAAATCTGATGTGAAAGTCACATAACTTCCTCTGCCCAAATAAAAGTTAGAGTATTCACATATCCTTGTAAATAACTTATAGCCCCTTCTTCGAATGTTGCGAGTAGAAACGCAGGCTGTGGACAAACAAAAGAAGAAGAAAAGACAAGTGACTGCAAACGTTTATTGAACTTTCCGCCGTAAAGAATAATTTCATAAATATATCGAATATTCCCCTCAGATATTTCTTAACTGTAAGCATGGCCAACAATACATCTTTCTCACTTCACGTAGGCCTACTTAGCCTATATAGAACTAGCATGTGCCCGCGGCTTCGCTCGCGATAATTATTTTAAAAATTAAAAATTAAGAGAATATTAGTTAAATCATTAGGCTATATTTATTAACACCTAAATCACGTGGACTACATACCACGATTAGATAGAGTTTCGCCTGATAAAAGCGACCTCAGATTCGAGTTCCTTGGCCCAGAATACCCCTGTACAGTGAGTTTCGTCCAAATCTAACGATGTTTGACCATATTTAGGCCTATATTGATTATCCCTCTTCCGTGTAGGTTGAAAATTTCATATGTCTTCGGGCCTTGATATTCTAAACAAAGGAATCGTCCAGGATGGACTTACAAAATCAAGTGATCGCCCGCGATAATTATTTCAAGAATTAAAAATTAAGAGCATAATAGTTAAATAATTATATTTATTAACACCTAAATCACGTGGACTACATACCACGATTAGATAGCGTCGCCTGGTAAAAGCGATCTCAGATTCGAGTTCCTTGGCCCAGAAAATCCCTGTATAGAGAGTTTCGTCCAAATCGAACGATGTTTAACCATATTTAGGTCTATGTTGATTATCCCTCTTCCGTGTAGGTTGAAAATTTCATATGTCTACGGGCCTTGACATTCTAAACAAATGAATCGACCAGCGTGGGCTTACAACATTCAAGCGATCGCGATGCTTTTATTTCCACGGTATGACAAAAATAGCCAAAGCCAACTGCAATTGATATGACATTGAAATGTATTACTGAAATCTGATGCTTCGACAGCGCTAAAATCACGTTTTCTGCCAGTTTTTCACTCATAACTCGCGAACGAAAGCTAAAATTAAAAATTCGGCTTCGAGATGCATTCGCCCACCTTTCAATCCATCTATCTTTAAAATTTCAGATCTCTGCGTTCAGTAGATTTCGATGGGCATCGTGGACAGACAGACAAACAGCATGTGCCCGCGGCTTCCCCCGCGATAATTATTTCAAATTATAATTATTAACACCTAAATCACGTGGAGTGCATTCCACGATTAGGTAGCGTCCCCTGGTAAAAGCGACCTCAGATTCGAGTTCCTTGGCCCAGAAAACCCCTGTATAGTGAGTTTCGTTCAAATCGAACAATGTTTGACAATATTTAGGGTTGATTATCCTTCTTCCGTGTAGGTTGAAAATGTCATATGTCTGTGGGCCATGACACTCTAAACAAATGAATCGTCTAGGATGGACTAACAAAATCAAGCGATCGCGTTGCTTTTATTTCCAAGGTATGAGGTATGATGACAAAAATAGCCAAAGCCATCTGTAAGTGATTTGATAGTGAAATTTATTACTGAAACTGATGCTTCTAAAACGCAAAAAAAAAAATGCACGTTTTCTGCCAGTTTTTCACTCATAACTCACGAACGAAAGCGAAAATTAAAATTCCGGCTTCGAGGTGCACATTCCGACCCTTTAGTCCGCCTATGTATAAAATTTCAGATCTCTGCGTTGAGTAGATTTTGCTGGGCATCGCGGACAGACAGACGGAGGACAGACACTTCCTTTTATTAATATAGATAAGAGGCCGTGAATGTCCGCGTATTGAGTTGTTCACCAGGCAAGACAGAGTTTCTATAAACAGTGGGGTAGCTTACCACCACCCTTCAGAGATTTATTTTTAAAGTACTCTGTACAAAATTTAAAGGAATTCGTTAGAGCCGGTTTTTGAGAAAGTAAAAAAAAAAAAAGTCTTCATATAAAGTCCCCTTAAATATAAGAGGTTGTCACCAATCTTCGTGTCAAAGCTCAGAAGGTACCTAACCCAAATACAATTTTTTTTTCGTACAGTTTTCCGTTACAAGAGGCCGTATTGCAAAAAGCGCGTATTCACAGTGGGTGGCTTATAACTACCCTTCAGAGAATGCCGCAAAGAACTCAATATCTATAAAATTGTAACATAGACCTTTGTTCGCGGTTACGTTTCGTACTCTCTAAACTACTAGCGTCCTGTGTAGGCGAAGTCTTAAAACCGATATAGACACACTTCAAATGTACTTGTCAGTTTGAATTGTGAATAAGTCATAATCAGGAACACCGTTGACTCATTTTAATCCATTGCTGCTCGTAATTTACAAAGAAGGTTCCAGTGGCATACAGACAGGAACGACGAGACAGGGGCCCAGTATGAATATATATCGACACTAACGATCGATTGAATTTTTATCATTTCAGCAAGGATGAGCATTCATTAGGTAACTCTTAATTATTAATCGCACAGGCGCAGTGTAAAAAATCCTGAAACAATAACTGCAGACTTTTTACCAGAAAAAAACTTAAAGCAGTAACTGGCAATGACGAGAATACACGATAGTTAAAACTATCAAACTGAAGCTATTGATGAGATTAAATTCATTATTTAAAAACTGGTAAAAGTTATTTTCGATATAATGACAAAACACTAAAATTTGCAAGCAGAGGTAAGCAAAATATGACAGAATAAGTCAAATCGCTTCTTGAAGCATTTTCAAAATGAGTTACCTCAAATATGAAATGTTTTTAATATGCTTCTTTGCTTTCGAGCTACGCTGTTCAGAGACACTCATAGGCCTACAAACAAACACAATGAGGGAAAAA
This sequence comes from Ectobius pallidus, assembly GCA_964059195.1. Taxonomy (NCBI): domain Eukaryota; kingdom Metazoa; phylum Arthropoda; class Insecta; order Blattodea; family Ectobiidae; genus Ectobius; species Ectobius pallidus. The sequence continues at coordinate 83,116,288 of CAXKWD010000007.1, read as the reverse complement.
GAAAAAGGAAGGTAAAAGGAAAAGGGAATTGAGTGAGTGAGTGAGTGAGTGAGTGAGTGAGAGAGAGAGTGTGTTTGTGTGAGAGAGAGAGAGAGAGAGAGAGAGAGAGACGGGGTTAGAAAGATGGAGATAAAAAAGAGGGAGGACGCGTGGAAACTCAAAATATGTACTCCCGGTGAAAGCTCAAAGTCAAATGTAAGAGTGGAATATAATATTACCTCTACCTATAGTTTCCATGGTCAGAGAAGGTGAAAGTGAAAAATTGGTTGCATTGCATTTGTTTCTGACAATGCACCAATCGCGTGTGGTAGCGTTTTTATTATCATATCCCCTCACGGTCTGCACTCTCATCCTCCCTTTGAAACACTCTTTTCTCATTTCATTCAGTTCCACACGCATACACACACATGCAGTACATAAATTGTCATTTTTAAAAATGTAAAGGCTAATTTACAAATGAAATTTTTCAACACAGTGGGAGAGAATTGGGAGCTGCTATTTTCATCTGAAAATTATTGTTCTCTGAAATGGTTAATATGAATGCTTTATAGCATCAATAAAATTACCCATAAATTCTTTCATTTCCTTCGTATGAAATTAGCTTAGCGTCTGGCAGAATTAAATAATGTGATCATATGCGAAAATGGTAAAGCAGATAAAATGTGTGTTTCCATAACCTGCTTGATTGCTAGAGCACATTTTCAATAAATTGTCAATTTAACAATTATCATAACGATATAGTTGGTTATTTTCTTCGATCTTTCCCTACATCCCTCGATTAGATGCACAACTAGAAATAGATTAGATAGACTAGCATTTCTGCATAACTTTTCCATTTCTCTTTTTGCATGGTATGAAGGAACTGTTTACAAATCTGCTATGTCTAGTGAAGTATACAATGATAGTATTCTATCTAGGACCGTCATCGCGATTTAGCTGTTGGACTTTCTAAAGTTCTGGTGTTAAAATACTATACTTAGGTACTCTAATGGATAATGTGCCTTTCAGGATCGCTGTAGGCTTGCGGCTTGGTAGTAAAATCTGTCAACCACACCTATGCCAGTGCGGCGCCAGAGTTGACCCTTACGGCCATCATGGGATAAGCTGTCCGAAGGACACAGGAAGATTTTCCAGGTATTCCATGATCAATGACTTAATTAAAAGAGCCTTAGTCTCTGCTGGTGTCCCGACTATCTTGGAACCAGTTGGCCGTAGTCGATCAGATGGCAAGAGACCCGACGGATTGACCTTGATCCCTTGGGTCAGGGGTAAATCACTTTTATGGGATGCAACCTGTGTCGACATACTAGCTTCATCACATTTGCCGGTCACCTGCAAAATTCTGTCTCGGCTGCGATTTCTGCTGTGTCTTTAAAGTTAAGAAAGTACTCTCACATAGTTGACCAGTATCATTTTGTTGTGTTGCTGTCGAGACACTTGGTACTTGGTGTGCAGAAGCCAAGAAGTTAACTTCGGAGATAGGTAGAAGACTTGCTACTACAACAGGGGATCCTAGGGCTGGTGAATATTTGAGGCTACGAATCAGCATTGCTATACAAAGGGGGAATGCCACTAGTGTGATGGAAACCTATCCGCAGTCTTCAGCCATTGACGAAATGTATTTATTTTAACTGTTGTTATTGTAACAATCCATTGTATTTCTTTGTTGTAATTATGATGGTATTATATCTAGGACCGTCATCGCGATTTAGCTGTTTGACTTTCTACAGTTATAGTGTTGAAATACATGATATGATACCGTTGAGCTCGATCAATAGAATAAATTAAAATGTATAATTCAAACAATTCGCTCAGAAATGCTTTATTATTTGTCACTTAGGCCTTTCGACACTTCTGTCATCATCAGGACATCTGAAATGTACAATGTTTATAACACTTTATGTATCAAGCTTTATGTATTATGTATCTTTGAAACTTATATAAGTTATACATTAAAGATGTCTTCACACTTCAGTTTGTTCAGTCATCACCCATCTAAAAATTTTGTATCGTCATCATATAAAACAATGTATATACTTAAATATAAATAAACGAATAGAACATATGGAGTTATTTATAAAATGTCTATGGGCTGTTTGTTGTCGTTAATTTAAAACGTTTATTTATAAGTATAATTAAAAATATTTACACTTAGAGGCCTATGCTAGGTTTCGTATTACTATTTTCATACATTGTCGTGCTGGTGTTGATTCACTAACAATTAAAAATTAAAATGATTTGTAGTTTTGTCGTATTGATAAAGTATACAAAGTCTTCACAGTTTTCTGAAAACTATTACTGCACAATTTACAACTTCCTTCTTCCTCTGGAGTCTTCAGGTATGAGGTTTGATATTAGAATCACCAGGTCTCTTACACTGATGTAAACTTCTATGGTTGCTGGCGGTAAAATTTTATTGATCGAGTTTATTTAATGATACAGGTATCGAGTTATTTTAATTATACTTTTAATTTATTTTCTGCACTTATTCTGAAGTTTCGAGTTCAGTCCTTGGCACATCATCGCCTGAGTTAACGAGATCAACCTTTGGTACACAATTTTGGTGTTACTGCATTAAAGAAAAAAAGTCATATTTTTTTAGATGAACGCTATTATCGCCTATCAGGAAAGGTATACTAATTGCATCCTCTTCGTTCTAGCAGAATCCTGGTGTTCACTCGTGAATTTCGCCAGAAGTTGGCAGAATTATGCAGAAGTTAGCAGTAGAACAAGTCTGAGTGTAAGTTATAATTCTATGGACACAGTAGAGATTAAGGTGTGTTTTTATACACATTTTTTGTTGTCAAATAAATATGTTGAGTCTCCTAAAATAAGGGGAAATTGTATATTCTTTATCATCTCATAATGAAAAATTAATCATCTATAATACTATGGAGTTGTGCATACCAAGATATTATCATATAATTCCTCCTATTGCATTCATCGCGTTCACAACATTACTTGGGAGTAATAATAATAATATAAATAATAATAATAGTTTTATTTTACCTGGCAGAGTTAAGGCCGTAAGGCCATATCTTCCACTCAACCAGAAGAAAAAAAATAAATAAAAACCACTTAAAAAATAATTGATTATACGATGGTTGATCTTGTAAGTAATATTACAGTAAAGAAATAAGATATGTTTTAAGATGCATTAATAATTATTTACAGAAATAGACACATTAATAATTCTTACAATGTAATTTTAGAAGGATATAAGGATATACAAACTGACATCACTATTTCAAAGTAAAGTAAAATAATTGTAAAAAATAAGAACAAATAAAAAATTAAGCTAAGCATTTTCAGGATTATGCAAATAATTTAGTAATATAGATTTGAACGATGATATAGTCCTACAGGCTCTGAAGTCGTTTGGAAGGCTGTTCCATTGCCGAGAGGTGGTGATGGTGATGGATACTGCAGGGATGTTCTGTGTTAAGGGATTAGGAGAAGTGTACTAAGATGTGAACGAGGGTCGAAAGTGAGATGCTCCGATAATTTCTAATAACGGGAATCTAGTTGCTGATTTAGTTGTTGGAAAAGAAATTAAATCCAAGCAATCCCAGATATCAGAGTTCTTGTTACGATTTTTAAATGCTTATCCAAGAATATTGTAACGCAAAATATTTAACACACGTTAGGATGACACAAATTTCATTCGGTCATTTATCAACTTAGGGACAAATCTGATTACAAGTATAACTCGATCGGTAAGACCTGAGCCAAACAAACGGCTGCGCAGTAGTCTACGATGACGTAATCTAGACCTGCCTGACCTTCATAGCTCGTGATGTTCTTTGCTAGTTCATACTGTACAGACCGTGTAAAAACATCTTAGCTGGCCTCACAGCATTCAAAGTGAAGACCCAACTGCGATATTCTGTGAATTACATACCATTACTTAAATGATATTTCATAGCTATAAAAATACTTTATTCACTTTATTTTTATTTTCAATAGTTAGGGCTATATTGAACCACATGGTTTGGAATGAATAGTTCAGTATATGAATTCTCTTCTGCCCTTACTTCATTGCTACCGGCAGACGATAAGCTATCTGCGCGTATTTGGCTCAGATCTTACCGATCGAGTTATACATACAGTCAAGGCCCACCTTAACGTTCTTTGGCCCACCTGCAGACAAAAGTCTCGTGTCGCCACTTGCAAGGAACGAACCTGCGAGCTAGAGCACACAAAGCATTATAGACTGTTTTATACAGGTCAACTAACAAAACCGCTAACAGTCAGATACTTTGATAATAACGTAATATAAAATTACGGCACTAATTACCGATTTTGTTCGAAAGCCTCATTATTATACAGTTATATTCAGAATATGGAAGATAGCCCTACATGGGTTGGAAAAATTGTGTATTCACATTTTTCGTGCTAAAGAGTTAAAATGAAATTGACACCGGGATTAAAGGTAATACGATACTTGTACAAAGCCAATGTGAGATACATTACATCGCTTTCATTGAGCTCTTCAGTGCTCGAGTTATGATCATACGGTTTAATCAAATTACATTACGTGCATGATCCTCATATGCAAGCGCGTATGCATTGAACGTGCTTAGTATAACTCAACATATTAAATAATTTATTCGCGTATACACATAATTTTGTTTCACTTATATCCCTTTAAACTGTTATTTACGTTTCAGAATAGCAAATTCATTATGTTACTAGAGTTCACTTAAGTCTCTCGAACTTGAAGGCTAAATTAAAATTAAAATCATCAACTTATATGTTCATCATAGATGCACATAAGTCAAGTTCTTTAAAATTTAAGCGCCTTGTTTTGGGAAACCTATATTTTTTATTTATTTTAAGTCTACTAAACTAATAAATTACATAAAATACTCTTTAACAATCAAATAAAGAACAACTTTAACAACAAAATCGAACACTAAAAAGAAATCAAACAACAACAAACTCAATTACAATAAACAAATGAAAAAGTTAACAAATAAAGAACAATAATTACATTGCTTTGTGAATTTATGACTGTATGCTATAAATTTAAGAAATATTCGTTTTGGTCTGAAATAGATTTACATCAAATTCATTACCGGTACATAGATTATTGTACCGAATGCATAATCTTAAAAGGGGAGAATTTCTGTAAAAATTTGTTCGTGTATAATTTATATAAAATTTTCTATTACGTCTAACAGTTTGTAAAGGAGCATAGGCCTACAGATCTAATTTTGATATTGATTTACACAAATTAAAATACACAAAAATTTTCAATAATTAACTTTGCGCCCACCAAGTAGTAAATCAGTTCACTTGTTTCATATTAAAGCATAGTAACTTATTTGATGAATTTGCCTACATCTTTGCAATAGGCTAATAAGCTTATAGTGCATTACTTTTATGTCTTCCAAATCATTCCACTAAATGGAACAACAATAATAATATTAATAAAAACACTATAACGTAACAAATAGTCAGGTAAACTGATATAACAAAGTGCCAGACGGACTTAGCCTCTGATATACATTGCACAGACTTTGTACTATTAATATTGTTTTATAGGCCTATCTAAGACATTAATGTTTATTATTAATAGAATACTTTAATTAAATGTTATAATATTACGTTTAGTAAGCAATTCATTAGCAGTAATCTAAATAAATACCCTTCACAAACTATAAATCACAATTACTACCACCGTATGTGTTTAAGAAAATACTGACATATTTAACTTACTATGAGTTATCTGAAAACATAAAATTTTCTCTGCGAATTGCAGATATCCATATAAGCAGTCTGGATTCATTTTTGGGAAATTTAAACACTTAGACTCTCCGGTGGCATTATTATTACAGTACAGCCAGGAACACAAGACTTATTAGGCATTTTCTATGTTTCTGTATAAAAAGACAATTTTCATCCAGCATAATGTAATGGCTGACTCATGCATTCGGCCTGCTACGAATGAGAGGTATATGACGTCTTAACTGAGCTGGAAGATAACTCAAAAACGCTTTATCGGATTTTCATGACATCGTACACGCATTTATAATGTCCGAGAGAAGACGTCTATTGATATTGGACCAAATCCGTTGGCCGGTACCGGAATAATGCCCAATCTAGTGCTTTTTATGGTAATCTATCAGAAAGGCACTATAACTCAAATAAGCTTTATCGGATTTTCATGAAACTTTGTATACGCATTTATAACGTCCATGGAAAAAAGCCTAGCGATATTGGACTAAATAAGATGACCGGTACCGGAGTAATGCCCAATTTAGTGCCTATTTTATGAAGAATTTATGAAACGCAAATCAGTTATCATGACAACATATTGTTTTACTGTGATCATATACAGCTTTGGAAATTGCAATACAGTTGGCTATGACAAATAATACTATTCCTTTACATATACTTATCAAACTAAACCGTTAAACTGAGCGAGGTGACCCACATGGTAACGTGTTGGATTTACATTCTGGAGGTCCTTGGTTCTATTCCCGAAACCGGCCATTTTGACTTTTTATTTAATTTTAAGTATTTTTTATTGTATTTTGTATTTTAAGTGAGTGTGCGATTGGTAAGATGTTACAGATCTGTTTAGTTCTTCCGTAAGCCCTATTAGTACTTAATGAATCAATCTGAGCTTAACTGGGAAATCAATTAAAATAATACTTATTTTCTGCATATCATAATTACAAATATAAATGATTAAAAAAAGCATAGGCCTACTGGCAATTTGTTACATCGGTTTACCTGATTGTTGTTTCTCTCTGTGTATGGCATTGTTTAATTTTCTTACTTCGTGTTATAAAATATTATATATTTATTTTTTCGTGATATGTTGTCGAGACTGCTTTGATAAAATAAACTAATTGTACATTTACATGGTATATTTCTGGCATAATTCAATAAAGTTATTAAAATTTATCTACAGTGATAATTAAATTATGAGCGCGACACTTCGAGTCTCATGCAGGAGATGCATTTAATCATTAAAAATGTATTTTTTTCTTTTATAAAATTACTTTCACGTTTTAACAATGTTCAGTTATAAGTTATATTAACAAGCAATAGATAATTATAGTTTATAGTATTATTAGTATACAGGTCAATATTTTAATATGTTAGCACTACATGTAACGGGTTCTGTTAAATTTTATTAAGTTATTATGACTACCCTGTGTCCTGAATACATTTGAATATTAGTACACATTACAATTTGCAATATTTAATATTTTAACCTATGTGGCAAGTAAGAATATACATGTAAATTATCATTGAAAACAATAGTTTTTCCTTTACATACGACAAAACACCACAAATGTTTTACATAAGAAAGTAGGCTTACTATAGCATCCATATAACTTAACAATGCAATGCAAAATACATGTTATTTAAGGGTACTGGTAAGAAAAACATCCTTGAGCTAATAGAGTAGAAACAACACCTATCATAGTTACCTAATCTTTTATTTTATTTTCCCTATTTTCAAACATCATCACAGCAGCATTAATCGTGAAGTGAGGAACTTTCAGTATTACGATGTCACGTACAAAGCCTAGTTCAAGAACAATGAATTGAATATTTAAATAATAATGGGTATATCTTTTCGTGTTGTATAACTCGTGTTGTGTATATATATATATAATGAAATTGATCAGGTTCTCATGAACATAGCTAACAATAAGTAAACTTCTGTCTTCTCAAATGAAACTAATAAAATCAGGCCACGAGCTTGCTGTCAACGAAACTCGTTTGCTACAGAAATGGAGTCAAGACACACGGAATACGAATCGTAGTTTTAGAGAACAGCATTGTAGGATCCGACTAATAAATTACTCACGACATTTACGCGAACGTGGACTTTATGATTCGTTCGAATAGATGTTTATTCTCCTTATTCCCTTAGTATTAAACCTTAAAGAGCGAACCTAATTTATTGTAATAGCTTTTTACATAAAGTGGAGTTAAAATTAAATAATAGGCCTATATACATAAAACATTGTGTGGTTTCTTGGGGGCCACTGAATAAATGTTCAGACAATCAATCAGCATGTACAAAAAATAAAAGTTGATATAAATGATTATGCAGACTTATATTGTCAAGTACTGAAAACTATAATAATAGTTATGCCTTATAGGCTTTCCAAACTTATTGTTTGGAGTATCTTATACAGTTGAATACACCAAAAATGTCCAGAGCTTTAGCTGTTCAGACAATTAAAATCACTATGTTCAAATCAAAATTTAAGAATAATAAAATTATATAAATTATTGTGCAGGTCTATGTTGTGAAGTAGCTAAAATCTATAATAAACAATTATGCCTTATAGAATTCCCAACCTATTGGGTGAAGTGACTTACACAGTTGAATACACCAAAATGTCCAGATTTTTAGATAGCGAAAAAGTGCTTGTTGAATAGAAAAATGTTGAGTAAATCTGTCTACAATATAAGAAATACTAATCTAGAAAAAGACGGAGGTCTCATTTCCTTGGATGTAAAGAACTTATATACTAGTATACCGATAGAAGACACTATTCATATCATAGGAGAATACTTAGCCCACAAAACGAATACCCACTGGTTATTGAACAAATAACAAATTTAACATCAACAATCTTAAAAAAAAATTATTTCAAATTCCACAAATAAATATTTATACAAAATAAAGGCACAGTTATGGGCTCTCCACTTTCAGGTATCTTGGCTGATACCTTTTTACAATATATTGAAGAAAAACAAATAAAACATATATTAAAATACAATATAAAAGTCTATAGCCTTGTGTTGATGATATTTTAATTATTTGTAATAACACAGAAAAAGTTCTGCAAGAGTTCAACTTCGGAAAAAGAAGAAAACAAAACATTGAACTACATCGACCACAACATAGCTAGATATAACAACAAGCTTACTTTCGGCATTTACAGAAAACCAACTTTCACAGACTAAGGCCCGTTCTTACGATGTCCAGTTAAGTAGGAGTAAATGTTAACTGGTAGTTTATTTTACGGTCGGAGTAAAGTTCCAGTAAACGCTTCTTTGTTCTTATCATCTCCTAGTTAAAGTTTACTCCCGGTTAACGCAATCAGACAAAAGTCACAGCAGTTGGTACGAGCGTTTCTCAGTTGTTTGCAGCAATTATTCAACTGTTTTAATTGTTTCGTGTGATTTTGCAATGGATAATGAGGTTATGGCTGATATAAAAGAAATAAAGAGACACGGCAATTTCTTTTCAAGTGAAGAATAATTGTTTCTGAATGATATCGACGAAAAGCGTCATATAATTCAAACTAAATAAACACACAGTAAGGTGTGGCCATAAGAGCAAAGCTCAAAAAAACGTATCAGAAAAACCTATTGTGAAATATGTAACTTCCTCTGAATTTAATTATAGTTTACAGTACACAGTACGGGCAGTAGTGTGCAAGTCGGATAATTTGCGAGGCAATACCTAAAACCTAATAAATTTGTGTATGAAATGTGTAGCTAATAACGACAGGATATAGCCTATTACGAGATTTTTCAAATGAAATTATTAGCTCTTAGCATAACATATTAAAATACATTATACAGTATATAGGCCTGTATAGTTTATATATTAGGCCTACACTTATTATACAATTCCTGTTAAATAAGAATAAAATCCTCCTCAAGTAAAGTGGCTGTAAAAATGAAAAGAAAGGTACCACGTTTCGAAACCCCATCCCCGAAGGATGAAAAACCCAAATATGATCTGATGTACGGGTAGAGGAAGCAAATAGTAAAGTACCGTAATTGTTTGTCCAAACTTTCATAATAATTTGATCTAGTTTTCAATATCTGTTTTATTTATTTTTATATATATTGGCATTGTTCATCACCAGTGACATTACGAAAGCAGCTAAATAACTTCATCTCTCCATTTTAATTCAGTTCGCGAGAAGTATAACCTCAAAAAATCCTCCGGTTAGGAGTTTACTTGTACATTTTCCTACAGTAAAGATTACTGCCAGTTAAGAGCTTTTTACCAACAGTTAACACCTAACCAGATATTGTAAAATCGAACTGTCAGTAAAGTAACCGTAATAGTAGCCGTAAATATTTTACTGGAGGTGGTAATAACGGGCCTTAGTAATTAACAATAGTTCTAATCACCCATTCACACAAAAAATTGCAGCATTTAATAGCATGATTCACAGACTTCTTATATTCCGATGAAGAAACAACAATATAACAAGGAATTAAACACAATAACGCAAATTGCAACCAACAACGGATACAAGAAGCAGACCATCCTCAAACTACTCAAAAACAAAAGAAGAAATTATACAATAAAAACAAAATAGCATCACGTTAGCCCAAACAAAAAATGACAAAAATGCCAATACAAAATGTGTAACTTTTAACTACATAGATAAACGGGTACATAAAATAACAAAACACCTACAACATAATGCCTAAAAAATAGCATTTAAAACTAACAATAAACTAAAGGATATCCTACATAATGCAGATAACAACAGGCCCACTAACGATAATTTGAACGAGATGGTGTTTATAAATTGAAATGCACAAACTGTAATAAGGTATATATATGCCAAACAGGCCGTAAGTTCAAATCCAGATTCCATAAACATACTCAAGACTTTAAATACAATAGATAAAAATCGGCCTATGCTAAACACCTAGTCAAAGAGAAACATCAACTTAACAACATTGAGAGTATAATGGAAATTATATACAAACAAAACAAAGGACATAGACTAAACACGCCAGAACAGCTTTAAATATACAAACACAAACACGTAATACTAAATGAAAATCAAATTGACTAGAATACACTATTCCAAATTATTTACGAACACACCCATCCTCCTTCAAAACCTATGCCTTTGATCGTGAAAAGTTACTCCAAAGTCACTTCTTCCAACGGATCAACAAAAAGAAGGTTAATACCATTTCATACATAACTTTTAAATACGTGATATTTCTTAGTTTGCCTCTTACGTTATTTTGAAATCCTAACAGGAACTGATAATGGCAAATATTTTTTGCCAAAATGCATCTTCTTTTTAAAAAAACATACACAACACACTGGACACCAATACAGGAAGCTGCAACCCACCGACGGAAACTACTAGTTCATCATAGTTGTAGCAAATCAGAAAATTCTACTCAGCAAGCATTTTTTCGCCTGTATGTGAATCAGACTGGACTTCTATCTAAAAATCTGGACATTGTGGTGTATTTAACTGTGTAAGTCACTTCACACAATAGGTTGGGAAGCCTATACGGCATAAGTGCCCATAAACCCTTTTGGGGGTCGTAACTAAGAGACAACAAGACTTGATTAGCTACCGTTATGAGAAATAACAGCCATAAGAACCAAGACCAAACATTTATGAACTCGTTTCTACAAGTTCGTATAAAGAGATTACTATCTTGGAAAAGAAGAATAATGCTAAGGTTTCGAATAGCCCATTATTAGTGAAATTGTACTCGATTTTCAATACTTCCCGCTCAATCAATACATATTTGCAATTTGGGGGCGTGAATGAGAAACACATTCTGCCTATTTGCGCTATTAGCGACAGTTGCAGGCTGGTACATAACGAAAAACTAATGCAAATCCAAGGGCAATGATTTACGACAATTTTGAAGTAAATTATGTCGAGCATATAATTCAGGCTGAAATTTTAAGGAGTATTTCCGCTTAAGTAACATAATACACATAGGCTACCACTGCAGAATTTGTAATGGCCCTTTAGACCCTGCCAAGGAGAAAGAAACGCATTCGAAACCTAATCCACGACAGCCCAAAGAGGTATCAAATTCTCGCACGGTAAGAAGCCACACAATGCTCCTTTAACCTTTCATATTCATTGTACGTTATTCAATGCCTCTAAGTAAGTTTTACTTTATCAGAAATAGTTAAAACATTTTCAACTGTGTCCTTTTCTTAACAATATACAATCTCATTTAATGAAATATGTAAGAAACTTTACAAAATATGAGGGAGAGAATGATGTAGCCTATAACGAATTTAGCAGACTAGATAGCCGCAGCGCTTCATTCCTCAAATGCAGTAAAGAATCGGTTAGTAATATTGTAAGTAAGTAAATGATTAAGTAAGTATTTTTATTATTATTAGATTTATTATGTTTGTCATTTTATTTATTTCATTATTTGTTCTCTTTCTTTTTCTTGTGTTTTGAATAAGCATGTACAGGTAGGGAAAAAAAGCGGACCTACTAAGATATCGCATTTTTTCCCTACCTGTACAATCCATGCGGACCCGTACTAAAGTTTGCAATTGCTCATGACAAGCAATAATAATATAATAAAAACACTTACTTACTTACTTACTTACTTGCTTACTTACTTTCATGCAGTAATATTGTGTTTAATATCGTATATCATATGTTGCATCTTATAAATCAGACCATGTTGTCATGTTTGAGAAAGTAAAGTGTAAAATTTGTAATTAGGCATTTATCCTTCACTTCCCCTCACAAAGAACATGTTCATATTAGCAAGTAGTCCAAAAAACATGCAGAATATATTAACGTATCTCGATTAAATATTTAAAACTGCTTTTGATATTTCGCATGTTCTCAGATATCCCAGCAAGGTCACTTGTGTTGTGGTAAGTTTTTTTTGTGTGTACTGAAGTAATATTCTTGCCTTTAAAAATAAAGGATTTGATTGCCTTCAATTGAACCACGTCTCGCGAAACTGGCAATTTCAAGAGAGGTCCAACGTTTGTATTTTTTAAATATTTTATTTTAAGTAAGGATTTAATGTAAAATACATTTTCAGAAGCTCATATATACTCGTATAAGTAACGTGTATCAGGGAGTATCATAATTAATAGCAAAAAGAAACGAATGAAAGTATACGATAAAACAACCAAAAACGTTCCAGCAAACATGGGTCCGCAAACAAGTCCTGTGCGAGGTTTATTATTTCGAATGTGTGTTTATGAGCCGCCATTGACTTCTTTAAGAAACTTCGTCCTAACTAGTACAAACGAATTTGAAAAGTAGACTTTTCGTGTAATTGCCATTCTAAGTTCCCTCAAAATTCTCTCATAGCTTAACTTAACAAGGACTGGAATTCTACTTTAGTAAGTTACATGTTATTAGTACTGTACACTCTTCCTATTAAAGGAGGTGTTCAAAGTGTCGTCCTTGTACCTTGTGTACAAATCTCGATTTTAGCTTGCCCATACCCGCTTGAACGCCAGGCAAGCAAGTTGCGAACGTCGCAGCTAGCACGCAGGCAGGTTATTTTTAGGCTTGGATGGGTCAGGTTAAACCCAACTTATGCAAGTCTGAATAAGCTTGCGACATTCCTATCAGCTAAACAACTGTAGTTGCTAAGTGTAGGTAATACTTTCTTGCTTTTCTACATGCTGGCAGAAGAAATTCATCATGTATTTATTATTTTTATTATTGTTATTATTGACTTTTTTGATGTTTTCTCAAAAATGTTTGAAAATGTTTCCCATGCCAGACTAGTACCTTTGTTCATTGATAATTCAAACTCTCCGCATTTTAGTTTCTCCTCGGCTTCCTTCAGGGTAAAATTCTCCATTCTCCTTTTACTTGCACTCTAACCACATCTGAAGTTCTCAACTACGTAACTGCATGACTTACCAGTGCACTGATATACCCAGTTTAATATTCTTTACGCCAGGCCTTGCAGTTTCTTCAGGCCCCGTGAAACCCACCAAGGCGGGTGACTCATAGCGACAGTATCGTAGTAATCTGGCTTGCTCTCTTGTCAAGCAAGTTAAAAGCTGTGGCTCTTTGCAGAATTTAAAAGGGGCAAGCAAGCTAAAATCAGAATATGTACACCTCTAACCTTGATGCAATACTGCACTCGTCTCCGCATGAGTTTCGAATTCTTTCAATCACCCCCGGATCATCTCGGAATTCTTAACAAGCACGTACAATTGCAGTATGCAGTATGCAGAATGGTTCCATTTTGACTACGTAGAATTGAGCACACCTGACACTGTTCAGACGAGTGATCTGACTGCTTCGACTATTTTTTTGGCCCTCCCTTACCCCCGGAGTGCCAAGGTGTATGGTTTGATTAAAATTCCGCCTTCTGGCATGTTCACTTTTGTTAACAAGAGCACATCGTGGATCGCTTCTAAATGGGCAACGAGTGAAGCACAACTAAGGACGTCAGTGGCGGCCCAAAACCACACATTCGCATTAATAAATCTCGCTTGTTTGCGGACCCATGTTTTCTTAACTTTTTTGCTTATGTTATCGTATAGGCCTACTTTCAACCGATTCGGTTTGCGCTATTAATTATGATAGGTTACACCCTGTATTATATATATATATAATTCCGTTGCTTACAGAAAACCACGAGAAAGCTAAGGCACCAACGGCAATGCGAAATGTCTCATTAAAATTGTCTTTAACATACAGTGATTGCAAAATTATATAAAAGAAAGTTAAAATTTTGATTTTGTGGTTCAAATTTTAAAATAATGTTCATTAAAATATCATATAAGATTACGGAAATGGCCTGAAGTCACTAAATGTCATCTAAGTATTGCCGTTTATCGAGAGTGTGGAGTTTTCATTTCGCGTTATTCAATATATCCCGCGTGTTTTATGAAATGCTGAATGTGTAATGAATGCGTATGTCGCTACTAATTGTATGTTGTGCGTATGTTTCTGTATCAGTGTCTTAAGTGGAAGACCACTCAATGGGGGACATGATTTTCGAAATGGAAGACATCCCTTGTATTATGAGAACAGAAGAACTAATGATTTATTGGGAGAAACTGCTAAATCTGAACAAAGCATATCAGCAATGAACAGTCACTGATGAACTGCCATATTTTATATTTCTTTAATGAAGCTACAAATGGTCGTTTTAATTCCTGCTGCCTTATCGGTCTTATTTCAATGCCAGAACCATCCATAAATAAGGCATTAAAATAGCCAAGACACTAAAACACTGACAAAGGTGTTATTAATAAAAAGAGAAATCTAATTTCTCTTAATTTTAAGTTTGCCTACATTTTTTATAGTATGTAGTGCAGCTCTCCTGAAAATACTCTTAAGAAAAATTAGGCAAAAATCTATCAAAGCATGTGGATCTGTTGCATTTCCGCAGGTCTAATAATTTAATCATCTCTTAAATCATGGACTTAATCACCAAAACACCAAATAGCTTTTTGTTTGTTTAATGTTACCTACTGCCTTTTTTCAATCCGCACAGTTATATCATTTCCATCCTGCATATAGTATTTAATAACTTCTCTGCCGAAGAGAACTGTACTGAGAAAATGTGGATTTCCTTTTTCGTGAAATTCAATAAGAACTGAAAGAGTACGGGGCTAAGACTTGAAAGGAAGAAAAAAAAAGGAAAGAGAACGACTCTTTTAGAATTATAGTAAGCCACTCATCAGTAAATGCGCTTCAATACCAACTGATCCAGCCTTTGTAAGAAATAGACCTCAATTCTCTGCACAATACATTAAGAAGTTTCATGAAAACATTGCGGTTTGTACAGGTGGCAGAAATTGAAATTGCCTTTGTCTGTGAATTCTTTTCTTTTGTGTACTCTGTAACTAGTTCCAACTTCGGCAGAACTTGAAATATTATGAATAAAGACTCTTGCCTAATTAAGTCTTATCGTGGACTGTACAATGTAACAAAAACAGGCCTACCATTTAGTCTCTTTTTTGCTCTGAAAGGCTTAGTTGGAGATAAAGCATTTCCGAACTTAGTATTAAATAACGCTTCAATGTTATCCAATGGGCAAAAATTATAATTTCCACCCTATAAAGCCTTGATTTCTTCTCTGTTTGTGTCAAGTAGCCTATTACTTCCATGCTTATAATTTTACAAACTGTAAATATAAGTGTATCAAATTCTGTATTTGTAAAAAGCGTATTAAAATAATACGGATGCCAAATACCTTAACATCCTTTTTCAAGACTTTACTGTTCAAATGAGAGAAAATAATTATACTATACTGCTGTTAACCCTTTCAGAGCTGAATTTATGTTTTAATATAGCCTAAGCATTCTAAACTAAAAACTAAACTCCGTGGCGCTACATCCCTAGGCCTACTATCCGACCACTGCGTCATCTATCACAGACAGATGGTAGCATTGGGGGACATGTGGTCAGCATGCCGACACCTACGGAATATAAGCATTCATCAAGTAAAATTACTAGTAAAATTACTACTAGTTCGGAATAAACTAGAAAACTTGCGATGAAACAGCTGTTTTCCTTCAATGACAATCATAGTACGTGGATATAAATCTTAATATTTTAAGAAAATGCATTTACCTATTAACCTTATATTTCTATTTTTATGTAATTTTTATGGCGACGCATATGTATGTCAATACCAGTGTAAAGGATAAATTACTTCGGTTTTTGGTTTATTGAGGAGTTGGGAAAGAAACGCTATTGCCGCTTCTTGGAGCTTTAAACACGTAGTAAGCGTGCTTTTATCAACATAACCTACGAAAACTGTACGCGTATAACCACATGCTCAACATTGCGAGCCGAAAAAGACATCGCGCTACCCACTCAAAGAGCGGAACTAATTTCTTGCAGAAGGAAGCAAGGGGTGTGAAAAGATTATTGGCAACAGACAAAGTCAAGAACTGTTGCTATAACGTTTCCCCTCAAACGCTCTGTTATATCTTCCAGAAAATCGAAGTTACGTTAACGATAGTATAGTATACACTTTTACCAAACTGTTATAAAATAATTTAAACAAATTTGCGCATAATAGTAATAAGAGAAGGATCAGTATTTTTCAGTTTACTGCATTGAATTTTTTAACAATTACTGCAATTAATTAATAATTCAATTTAGGATCATAAAATGTAAAATAATTTTGGATATCAATATCCTGGCTTAGGATGTAAATGTATAATAAAATCTGAATTTAAGGAGAAGGTTAGAAAACGTATCCCGTATTTATTGTAATTACTATTTATTATATAGATAATTATAAACACTAATTATTAATCCTTATTGTACATGAAAAATACCTATGTGATTTCTGAATATCTATAAACACTGCTATAACATAATAATTGACTGAATTTAAAGCTTTATTTACCGTTATAGTCATATTACAGTAATATTTCATTATTATATAAGGCGTCTACTTGCAAAACTGTCTAAAACCTCTAAAAAGGAAACTGTGAAAATTACCAAAATCTAATAGCGCATTTCCTATTTAATGGAAATATTTCCAACTTCTAAGATGTTACAGTTTGAAGTTATACATAAAACGTATTGTGCTAGGAAAAATCATATAGACCTAAGCATTATTTCCGAGTTATTTCAAATATTATTTTGGATGTAGAGAGTTTTAAAAGATATTACTGGAATGAGAGAGTTTTTAAAGAATTAAATATGTATTGAAATTAAAGAATTTTAATAGAATCGCCATATTCTGAAAGAATAACACAATATACAACTGAAAAATATTATCATCTACTACTCAAACAAAGCTGCAGAAAGTAAAACATTTTTATACAGAAGTGAAAGTGTTTAAACTCATATCCATTCTTCTTAGGAGATTTGCCAGTATTCATAAAATTTCTGCTCAAGTTTTGGACCCAAAATTTTCAAATTCCAAGTATTTTCAGGAAAGCTGCACTGCATACTATATTTAATTGCAAGTTTTACTTACGTGTAACTATATAATTTACCTTAATCTTTAATTAATTTATTGCAAGTCTTATTTATCTCTATCTTTTTGTGTCTTATTGTATTCAGAATTATATCTTAATACTACATTATGCATCAAGCCTATAATGGCATTTATTAAGAAACGAGTATGTATATAATTTTCATACGAGTATCATAATTACCATTATAGGCAAGTTGCATACGACTCTTTTTGTTCGACCATAATTAGTTTAAATGTTTAAATTTGCAGATTTTAGATTCACTCAAACAAACGATCACAGCTTCAACGTGCCATGACCTTCGCACCAGCTGGTTGTGGTTCTTGTCGTCTATGACAGATGGCAGGTTATGTCGTCGGTCAAATCGAA
This sequence comes from Ectobius pallidus, assembly GCA_964059195.1. Taxonomy (NCBI): domain Eukaryota; kingdom Metazoa; phylum Arthropoda; class Insecta; order Blattodea; family Ectobiidae; genus Ectobius; species Ectobius pallidus. The sequence continues at coordinate 83,098,251 of CAXKWD010000007.1, read as the reverse complement.
GCTTCCTTTTCGTCATACTACTGAAACCAACGGATTTTGACAACAGGAAACTAATTTATTTTAACATGACATTATAATTAACACGAACATAATTTATTTTGTCTTAAATACAGGCTATTTATTACGCAGACTTCAGCTGCTAATCTCAAGGTCTCAAGATCGTTCCGTCTTCGATAATAATCGATACCACACCCATGTCTAAAGGAGTGTCATTATGATACTGGTACGTCACACGTAATAAGCCTATTATAGTATGGTCGAACAAAAATATTTGTGTATGTTGAAACTGCTTGTAAACACATGTTATATTATACGTAAACTTGTTGTGTTGAATGTGGGAAAACAGAAATAAATATGATAAATGCCAGCCTGTATTGTACGAAAACGTTATGTACAGAAAGACAAAATAACGTACCGGTACTCCGCACACCTTCGTCCGAAAATACATACCAACTTCCGATTCTAAGTTAAGTGGCAGTTAGGTCAGGGATATTGATATTAGTATTAGTGACATGTAGGCTACAGTTAGGTTAGCAATATTGATACTAGTGTTAGAGCTAGGATGGTGGCACAAAAAAAAATAACAAAATTATTATATGGTTTCTAAAGTTCGTGAAGAACACAAAAGCTAAAAATAACATATTTTGAACTTTCTTCTGTGAATAAACATAGTGCGTCATAATCCCCCAAAATACATACAAAACGTATCAGAATTCCTTTCAAATTCATAATTGTTACTCAATCGATTTAAAAAACAGTCCGCAGGCGACTATAGGTGAGGAATATTCCATTTCAAAACATGAACGACAAGAATGAAAATAAAGATATTGCATTAGGAATCAAACATAAGCCTCAGATATACCCGTTTCTGGTGAATTTTATATTACAGTTTGAAAGACGGTACTTGATTAATTACTGCGACAGTCCGTGCATTAGAATTCCATTAGCTAAACACTGGAGTAAGCCTATATTCTTGATTTAAAAAATAAAGAAGCAATTAATCATTCCGAGAAAATAATAGAAAGGAGTTTATGCTGTAAATGATAAAGAAAGTTTTCATTAAGATTTCGCACACATGCAATGGGATCGGCTAATTAAATAGAAGAACATGACTAAATGAAAGTAGAAATTAGGACCGACGTTAAAAGTTTAATTCATGTATCTGTTTCTAGGCAATGTAGTTATTTACAGAAGTAGTGATAAATCTGATAATATGAACAGGATCTAGATAAGTTATGAAATTTTAAAATATCAATAAAACAAACATATATTCTGAGGAGCATGGTTTCTTGCCCTCTTCTGGCCAAGTAAGTCACATTGGACCATTCGCAATCCCACGATCCTTCATTTCCATCAAACGTTTCGGCAAGTTAGTTGTATGCGCCACAACCCAGTCCCCCTTCCGGTCGGCGTGGCCACTTCCCCGCCTGCCGCTACCCCTCACGCTTTCTCCGCCCGGCTACTACCCCGCGCGCCTGCCCCGCTCTCCCGCAGCGCATGCAGACATCTTACTGTGTTATTTGTGCTATACTTGTAATTAATTCTAGGCACAACAATAGGAATATGCCAATGAAGATTGAAGAAAAAGTTAACAGAAAAGAAGTAAGGTAAAATTCATAAATGCTGGTAACAAAACCAAGGGAAAAAATAACAGAATCTGAAGCTAGATCATGTTAGGCCGCATAGAGTAGATCTAGGTGGGAAAAAAACCAAGCACAATTCTACTCCATAGAAAAGAAGAAATCAGGACAAATTTAGCTCCTCTGGTAAGATCTATAGAATCTAATAAATTAAAGCAGGTTTGTCTAGGTCAGGGTCTGTGAGCTGGCACTCAATTAGTACCTAAAGCATTCCCCTTGCATTACCCCTTCTACGATCCTCTCTGACACACCTCTTGCGTAACATACGGAGCTTGGAAGCAGTCAGTGGTGTACATTGCCCTATGCTAACTGCTAAGGAGTATGGCGGCCGTGTCGTAGATTTACGGCACGTAAAAGAACGCCAAGCCTCAATTAGAGCCTCTGGACAAAATTTCTCGACCCTTTCACGTCCAAGTAATACCTTAGTTTCCGGAGGGTGGTTGAGAGGCGATGGGCTTACCACCTGTCCCTCTGCCCCCTCTAGGAAAATAAGCGTAACAAAATTCACATATGTACAGAAACCTCCACTTGGAGGCCCTTCGCCCCAACATGGGGGTATAGATTTGAGAGAAAGAGAAAGAGAAAGAGAGAGAGAGAGAGAGAGAGAGAGAGAGAGAGAAGGAGTATGGCGCAGCGAGAGAAAAACTTATTTCCATAAGGACTGGGGAATAGTAGATACAACAAAACAAAAATGAAATTAAACAAAATGAATTCTCGATTTTTTTATATGTTGCATTTATTGTAGGCTACATTTCAACATCAGACGACACTTCAATACGAAGCATGAAGCAAGAATGCGAAAAGTATCGTTTCAGGTATTGTTTACGAAATTAACTTGTCATTAATGTCTAGCTGCGACAAACAATTATTGCTTATTAATACATGTAACGATCAGCTTAATGTAAGTGACTTTGTATTAGCATTAGAATTTCTTATCAGGGAAGTGGATGTTACCTATGTAGAAGTCAACAAGAAACAGTTGTTAGAAAGTTTAGAAAGTCAAAACAAACAAATTCAAACATGATAACAAAGAAACCATTGCAAAACAATTGGTTCGGGTCAGCTACCGCATTTTTAAATATATTATATTGCGGAAAAAAGAAACCATTCACAATGTGACAGAAGTAAGTACTACCACTTAAAATCGACCCGTGGCAGTGACACTGAATTTACAGGATCCTGTAAAGAAAATCATTTTTAGTTTCACGAAGTTTCAATACGTTTGATCCATATAACTTATACTGTACAACTTTCAAAAGTGTGAACCTCATGCTCGCAGATAGTGCCTGTGTAAATGAAGTTTCAGATGTCACTGCAACGCCACTGATGCGGAATTGAAACTATTGCATCTGTCTAGTACTGCAGAGCATTGACTTCACGTTGTTTACATGGACAAGAAGTGGAAAAGGGTGAAGTCTCGTTTCTCCTACAATTTCAGTTCCCGATGCCTGGTCTAGGTTAATAATAGATGGAATAGATTAACGATGTTCTATAAAATACATTCATTACTTTAAGATATGATAGGCCTATATTGCGTTTTAAGAGCTAAGTCAGTCTTAAATCTCAGTGTATGTGGGTGTGTGTGCTATGTAAAATGATCAGATGATACTTAATTAGATAAGATGATAAGGAAAATTAATATGTTTCCGAAATAAAACTTATGTGACAGCTTGATGCCGCCAACATTTCCTTGCTTCCTATTATATTTTCTATTCTTACCTCCACTCCTATTGGGTGGAGTGAGTTTGCTTATACGCGTTATGAAAATAGGTCAAAATGCAATCAGTCACCAGTCATATACTAGTTGCAATTCAAGATGAGGTAACTGTTAAGGATATAAACTGGATCGGAGCAGCTAGATCAGACATCGGGAACTGAAAATGTAGCAGAAACGAGACTTCATCCTCTTTCCACTTCTTGTCCATGTAAACAACGTGACGTCAATGCTCTGCAGTACTAGACAATTGCAATAGGTTTCAATTCCGTATCAGTGGCGTTGCAGTGACATCTTACACAGAAACTAACTGCGAGCATGAGGTGCACACTTTTGAAAGGTATACATTATAAGCTATAATGATCAAACGTACTGAAACTCCATGAATGAATTAACAGAAAATGAAAACTATTTTCTTTACAGGACGTTATAAATTCAACGTCACTGCCATGTGTTCGAGTTTAAGTGGTAGTACTTACTGAGCTAAACGGTCTTTAGTATTCTCCCCCATTGTGAATGGTTTCATTTTTTCCGCAATATAATAAGCTTATATTTAAAAATGCGGTAGCTGACACGAACCAATTGTTTTACTGTGATTTCTTTGCTATCTTGTATGAATTTGTTTGTTTTGCCTTTTTAAGGTTTCTAAGAACTGTTTCCTGTCGTCTTCTAAAATAGGTGACATTCACTTCCCTGATGTTAATACAAAATCGCATACATTAATCTGATCGTTAGGTTCATTTGTAGTAGCTAAACATTAAATGATAAGTAAGTAACTTAGTAATTTATTACAGTTTATAAGTAAACAATAACCGAAACGATACTTTTCTCATACTTATTGGCTTGCTTCTTATTGAAGTGTAGTCTGATGTTGAAATGTAACTTACAATAAATACAAAAAGAACGAGGTTTCATTTTGTTTAATATAATTTTTGTTTTATTTTTTCCCCCCAAGTCCTGACTGAAAGAATAGTTTTTCTTTAGCAGCGCTATACTTATTAGCAGTTAGCAAAAGGTAACGTGCTTCCACGCTCCGTACGTTACGCAAGAAGTGCGCTGTATCAGAGAGGGTCATAGAAGGGATAATGCAAGGGGTAATGCAAGGGGTAATGCAAGGGGAATACTGCAAGTACTCAATGAGTGCCAGCTCGCAGACCCTGAGCTAGATACTCTTATCAAGATGTAGTTATCAATATATTAATTACTGCGAAGTATGGGGATGGATGATGTTTGGCAAGTCGTGAATATTTAATATCAAGATGTAGTTATCAATATATTAATTACTGCGAAGTATGGGGATGGATGATGTTTGGCAAGTCGTGAATATTTAAGTAATCATATTACATTCATATGGCAGTTATATTAGTCAGTATTTTATACTTTATCGTAGAACCTGTTACATTTTCTAAGTACATTTATACTATGGCGTAAGTTGTGATAATTTAATATTAAAGTTAATTTGAGGTTATTTCAAGTTTGGATTATATGTAATGAATAAGTTACTAGGCCTACATAGTTATTTGGTATCTTTTTGGAGGTTTCACCTCATTCTCTGTTAGGCTATCCGAAATCATTGCTATTCCCTTATATTCAGCTATATACACAGTTTGCTACTTTCGGTCATTCAAAAGTGATTACCAGGGCCCGGATTCTAATGACATGTTATCTTTTTATTGATGCTGCATAGAGATTACCAACTTGTGGATAAATCCTAATCATGGCCTCTAGATTATAGAAATGCATTTTTATTAGGTCATTTTTTGTCATTCTATGCCATTTTATGTTTTTAGGGCATTTATTTCAATTTTAGGTCATTATTTTGTCATTTTCATGTCATTTTCTTCCTTATTTAGTCATTTTCAAGTATTTACATTGAGTTTATTAACGTTTTTTCGTCGCTAGTGGTGTTGTCTTTGAAGTGCTGTCTGTTTAATGCAAGAAGGAAAAATTCGGCGTTAAAGTGTTGACATGTCTCAGTCGGAAATGAGAATCAAAGAAACGCCAAAATGTTGTATTATATTACTGTTGTTATTAGATTGACTAGGCACCAGATTCTGCCACCTGCTTGGATTTGAGAATGCAAACTACTGTTTACTCTCAATAAACAACAATATAATCCGGCAGACCACAAAAGGATGTGCCGAATTTTGACTCACCAGTGCCTCAGTGCCAGTATGAATTTCCGTGAGAAAAGAACATTCACAACGTTAGTTATTCACAGTTTTTACAATTAAGTACAAACTAGTCTATAACTTTGTGTGTACAATAATAACTTTTTATAAATAAAATATCAGTTTTTAGGTCTTTTTTTTTAAATTATTAAGTCATTTTCTTTAAAATTTAGGGTCTTTTTATAGGTCATTTTTAAAACAATTTTAGGTCATCAGATTCCGGGCCCTGGTGCTTACATTACATATATGATGGGGTAAGTATTTATTTATAAGAAGATAACGTTCATGAAATATTAAAGTAATATCGTAATATATCCTGTGATGACGTACTGGTTCTGGTGTATTCTAAAGACGCCATGTTGGATTATTTGGAAAACGCCCCCTGTCACTAAATGACTTGTAAATGGTTTCGTAGCCAGTGATTAAGGTTAGGAAATATTGGTTAACTAATGATTCAGTAATGTTATCCAGAATGATATAGTCTCCTTTCATGTTTGTATTTTTTGTATTATATTCAGTTATGTCGTTATTTGAAATAATCATAGCTTTCTCCTTTTAATGTACTCATGACAGTGAAATTGCTGTGGGGTTCTGTGAATAATGACCTGACCAAATTAATAGATTTTCTCTATGTACTCCCATATCGTGCTTTAACATACATTATCGTTTCTGATGCTTGAATTCAGTTCATTAATATTTAGTTGGTCTCTTCGTTAGTTATTCTGAAATAAGTTGATGTGTTCTTATTATCAATTCTGTCATATTCTAATAGTGATTTAAATTTAACATATTTTCTCTAATGTTAACTTACATTTGGTATTTATAGAGTATGGATATTTCGTATTCGCTGATTATTTAAATTCTGATTTCATTCTTTGGAGCTTTTAATATCGTTCTGGATATACAGTGCTTTATTACATTGTAGATCTATACATGTTCAACCTGTGGTTCATGTAATGTTTTCCAATTATGTCTTTCTAACTATCTTCTCTCAAAACTATGCTTCATGTTCACAAACGCTCTGTGCTTTTCTTAAACATGTTAATATTCAATTGTTCCATTGCCATAATTTTTCTATTGTTACCAGTCCATTCAGTAATTAATAAATGCACTTTTGTTATGAAATATTACCCTCCTTTCGCACGCTTCTCCTCTCCTCCCCTACCTCTTGAAAGTGGAGCCGATCTTACACAGCCTTCGATTGGGCCAACACACAAAATAGTACATTTAAATTAATAGTATATTTGATTTTACATGATTAGAATTTCATTTTTCTTGACTTTCTAGAAAATACCTTTACAGATTTTGTTCAAATTTTCTAAAGAATATCCTAATATTCAAAATATATTGTCTTAAAAGGTATATTATGTATTATAATCCACAATAATAATTTATTTACAATAAATTGTTAGAGTCTGGCTCGCGAATAACGACACTTTAAATGAGGGTGATACAACTGAATGCGCACTACTGCAATGCAGCCGTGCACTCTACATTGGAATATTTAAAGCATAAATGAAACAATGTGTTTCACATCTTTTTTTTTACTTACTTAATAATCCTTACAGCTCTTAGATCATTCGTACCCTATGAAAATACTATATATTACAATACAAAATGATTAGTTCTGATTATGAACCTGAACGCAACTGTTACGTGCTATAGAATAAAATGGACTAAAACTATAATTTCATATTATTACTCCCAACTTATTCAGAGCAGAAAATAATAATGGGAGAAGATACGATTATTCCTAAGTATAATATTTTTTATGATATTATCCACCCTTCCTAGGCAGTTCTAAAAATATCGTTTTGACTCCAATGGAAAATCTTTCAACCCCAACATTCTGCTTGTCAAGTATTTTTAAAATTTATATTAGCATTTAACTAAACAAATGGCATGACTCAGTGCTCAAGGCCCTACATACTCGAAAATGAGCAAGCTGCCTGGCACAAAGCTCTATGTAAAGGAATATAAAAATTGAGAGATACAGTGACAGTGCAATAATATTGTTAACGGAGCCGTAAAACTAACGGAATATGTTTTATGTGAGAAGATTTTCCAACGATAAACATAAAGCAGGTCCTCATTAACGACTGCTGATTGAAATATAGCAAGCTAGAATTATCCAAACAGCGTCCACCGTCACTCTCTATAGTTCAGTGATCGCAAGTTTGCCAAATACAATGGAGCCTTATATTTTAAAATCCAGCTTTATGATACAGCTTATTAGTTAAAGCTAAGCACTATAAATCGTATTAGTAGTCATATTCTGATACACTGTATTGATATTCCCGTTAAATGGCTGTGATTTTCAACGGGAACAATAGATGCATTCCATGGAACGATAGGCAATGCGTCGTATTTCCATTCAACTAAAAATGGAAATGCAGGGTAACGTATCGATAGGGGTTTAATGGGGACATAGTTTTATTGTCAGCTATTGAGTGATATGAACTCCAAACTGCAATATATGTCCACGGCATCTAACATGTTAAATTACTTCGCTCAGCTAGTATAACCTAGCACATTTAACTTTAAAAACACGAATTTAATATAAGCCTAATTATTATCCATGGCTAAGCGTATTTTATTAGCTTCATTGTGTGCAGGATTAAGTGTTTGTTGTACAGTTTATAGTTATTTAACGACGGGTATCCTACATTGAAGGCGTGTGACCGTCACCACTGAGCCGAAATTTTGATCCCAGAAGTTATTATAAATGCTTGTAAATCTATAGACATGGGCCTATCATATTTTTGCACACTGCAATTGACGTACGTCGCGATTCACTTTGGATACAGATAGCTAATGCCATACAGAATGCGCCTCCCGGGCCGACCTATGTATTTGTATGTTAATGGGTGTGTTTGTGTGTTTGAGAGAGAGAGAAAGAAAGAAAGAAAGAAAGAAAGAAAGAAAGAAAGAAAGAAAGAAAGAAAGAAAGAAAGAAAGAAAGAAAGAAAGAGATAGGAACAAGAGACAGGCTATAAGTGAAAACTAGTGTATTCAATACAGAAGTTTTAATGAAACATTATATATAGGGTTACTGTACCAGTAGTTGATCATTTAATGTGTTTTATTTCTTTGATAAAGAATATAATATAGCCTACAGTACTACAAGAACTGAATAAGTAATTTATGTAAAAGAAAGTTTGAAAGCTGCTTTACAAAATGCATATAAAAGTTTTCAATATTTTCTCAGTTCAAAGAAAGAAAGAAAGAAAGAAAGAAAGAAAGAAAGAAAGAAAGAAAGAAAGAAAGAAAGAAAGAAAGAAAGAAAGAAAGAAAGAAAGAAAGAAAGAAAGAAAGAAAGAAAGAAAGAAAGAAAGAAAGAAAGAAAGAAAGAAAGAAAGAAAGAAAGAAGGAAGGAAGGAAAGAAAGAAAGAATAAAAGAATGAAAGAATGAAAGAATGAAAGAAAGAAAGAAAGAAAGAAAGAAAGAGAGAGAGAGAGAGAAAGAGAGAGAGAAAGAGAGAGAGAAAGAGAAAAAAGAGAGAAAAGAGAAAGAAAGCGAAAGAGAGCGAGATAATGTGTGAGAGAGGGTGAGAGAACAAGAGAGAGAGAGCGAGATAACGAGAGAGTGCGAGGAAAAGAGAGCGAATGCGAGAGAGAGACTCACACCACCATCTTTCAAAAAACCTCTAAAGAAATCTTTTTAACCAGGATGATTCTATAACTCCTTCATTCTCTCGAGATCTAAGTTATGAAGTTCAGCGCATTGCATATGGAAATATTAGGAAGGAACTGTTTTATCGTGGACCCTTCATGACCTGGTTATACTGAACGTCACGGGTAAAGTCTTTATTCCCAATCTCTCAGCTGAATTTGAACCCGCGAATATTGGGTCTCATCCCAACTACGCATTCCAAACAAGACGAGAGCATTTGCTGTTATGTAAAAATTAAATAATTTTATATTATAAATTGTGTTTTCTGTGGCTCACAGACTGTCGCGGATTAAGTGTAGGGCGTGAGCGACCAAGTTCTAAGGAATGAAATGTCTTCAGCGAGGTTGTCTCTTTAGCCAACCTGCCGTACCATGTCATGCTCGTTAAATGTCTCAAGCCAGGAATAAGAGGGCAATAGGAAAATACTGTCTCTTTTCACGACCCAGTTTTATCTATAATACCAAGTGACTCATGTGAGATCGCACAAACTCATTTACATAAGTCGAAGCACACATGACTAAATTCATAGGGCTGATTAAAGTTGACAGGTCGTGTTGAATTTGAGTTCAGACATAAAACGCTTCCATATTAATATAGGAACAAGCTATAGGCTATAAGTGAAAACTAGTGTATTCAATACAGCAGGTTTAATGAAGCATTATATATATATATACACCACTGTCGTGGTTTGAAATGTAAACACCAAACATGCTTTCTGCTTCCTTATTCAATACTTGGTTCTTATAAGCATGTAGAGGAAAATGAGTGATTCAGATGAGACAAATACACGTTTGTGATATAAAAAATTCGGCGGGAAACGTCCAATAGCCTCTTCCTCCGAAAGTACCATAGCAATAAAATTCGCGGAGGAAAGTTTATCATTTTTTATCTTAGCAACATCTAGACTGTGAACAAATCACACCTCAATATAAACGAATACGTCAAGAAGTGTTATTTCGCTACAATAAAATTTAGTCGAGGAAATACTGATATATTTTTAGGCCTAGAAAACATTCATATGATGGTTCACAAGAATCCGTCTGATATATAATAGGATGTAAATTTTAAAGACTGCCAAAATGTCACGGTAAACATTTAGATGTATTTGAACTTTATGCTTTGCAGAGAAGTGGCTTTTGTACATGTTCGATTAATTAATAAATTAACGTTAAATTTTCAATGATATTTTAATCTAAAAACAGTATTGTTATGTATCCATAATTTGTTATTATGAAGATCACAATATCACTAACAATAATACGCTATTCAGCTGTTAAAACACACTTGTAGTTAAATTATTTCAAAATGCAACTACCGCTACATTATTTGTGAAAGTGAAACACTTCTTACGATCAATAGGACTGCTAAGAAAAAATCTGATATGCTATAAATGTGATGCGAATGCAGATCTGAATGCTGTTTAAATGAAATCAACGTCCTTGAATAATGTTAAAATACTAGCGTACCAAGATAAAATTAATACAGTCTATAAAATTTGCTGCCTTTCATATAAAGGAGAGTATAATACATTTTGTGAAATTCAGTATCAATTAAAATCACTTTCAAAAAATTACATTCTGAATTCAGTTAACGCTTTCTAGTAAAGAAACGAAACACCTGTGTTTGATAGTCTTTATCGACCAAATGAACTCCTATCCCCCACATGCTGTATGCTCAACTCACGATAATTGCAGTGCGCTGTGACAGGGTAATTCCTTTTATCACAGGTTAGTGAATGTGATTGTATTCTTTCTCCTCTGCTATGGTAGGGTGTTTTAAATCGAGGCTGAATATAAAAAAAAAGTCTATCATTTCAACCTGAAATTACGGACAATAACAGTGAACATAATAAAATTGTAATTATTTTGTTATTATCGGAAGCCTGCATATTTACTTCACCACATTATCGTGCCAAACATGAGGATTTCAGGCTGCTTGTGGGGGTAGTGCCTACTGCCCTAGAGGGGAGGGAAGGTTCCACTATTATCGGTTAACAGATACCAAAGCTGTACTACAGATGGCGAGACCTACAGCTTTACGTGGAATACCAACCACTATGTCCCGCTTAACATAATTATCAGAGGTAAAGGCAGCGGTTAACTAACCATCTTCAAGTTGCCTTACCAAGGAACGACTTGAGAAAGATGTGAGACTTCATTTTGAGACGAGGCTGTAGTTAGCATAGAAATAATAATAATAATAATAATAATAATAATAATAATTATAATAATAATAATAATACTATAATAATAATATTAATAAAAATAAAAATAATAATAATAATAGTAATAAAATATTCAATACGCCGAATGAATGTACTTATTAATTAAAATTTTTGGAGGGAGGTGAAGTGAACTTCAAACTTCTAAATTGACAATGGTAGAACCATGAGTATTGCACACTTATTTCTCATAGGTTTCTGTAATAACAGATCGTATGAATTTCTGATCGATTACTCTATTAGTTTTAATCTATAGAAGTTTTAATTATATTCTGAGTTTGAAAACAAAATGTATTAAAAATAGTTAAAACTTAAAACTATTTTTTTACGCAACGATCAAGATGATATTAGTATACAAAAAATTATCTTACCTGACAGATTAATAGGTTTATTAAATTTTTAACGTACCGGTATGTGTTTTTGGGTGCAAAATACCACAAAATAAACTTGCAAAAAGAGAAATTTTTTCCTTAATATTTTAAGTCGAACCATCTTATAATACCAGGGTATAGCCAACAAGTTCAATACAAAAATTCAACTCCTGAGGTTAAGTCGTGTTTTGTTCGAGTTAATCCATTTTGTAGTTAAAAAATCATAAGACAATGAAAAATGGAGAAATATGATATTCAAGTTTTATCTATCCTGCTCTTATTTTTTAATGCTTTGTTAGCACTTCTATTTATTTTAGGTCTTTTGCACTTACTTTTCATAATTACGGTAGGCCTAAACTACAGTGAGCCCCACGCAAGAGTTGGCCAATGACGCGGGTTTCTGCGTCGCGGCTGGCTCAGCTCCAACTCCCGAGCGATCGGGTGAAATATCTACGCAAATAATGCCGCGGTCGTTGTAAAGATTCAGGTTATCACATTTACAGTTAAAATTACAATGAAAATAACCCCTTCCTCATCACAAGAGATGATGGAAATGTTCTCCTCTTGCATCCAGACAATACTGGCATCTTTTTAGGAAATTTTCTTTCACGCGCATAGTTCAGCTTCCGAGACAGAGTTACTTTCTCTTGTGATAGGCCTATGTGATATTGTCATCAAGTTCTTCTAACAGTATGTAAATATTATTTATGGGGAAACTTGAAAAATAAAGTGTATAGGTCAATTTCCCATACACAAGAAGAATTTAAAGACAATATCACAAGAGAAATTAACTCTATCTCGGAAGGTGAACTTACGCGCGTGAAAAAAATTCCCTTAAAAAGGTGTCAGTGTTGTGCTTATGCAAGAGGAGAACATTTCCAACATCTCTTGTGATGAGGTACGTGGTTATTTTCGTTGTAATTTTAACTGTAAATGTGAGAACCTGAATCATTACACCAACCGCGGCATTATTTGCGTAGATATTTCACCCGATCGCTCGGGAGTTGGAGCTGTGCCAGCCGCGACGCAGAAACCCGCGTCATTGGCCAACTCTTGCGTGGGACTCACTGTAGAAAAAAAATAGGAAAACTGTAACCTAACCTACACTAGGTACTACAAAACCAAATGCACACATTAAATAATGCAACCTAGACCAATGTAAGGGTGTCTTACAGCCATAAAAGCTTGTGGGGTGATAGAACAAACCCTGCCGATGATTATTTTGCACAATTTTTTAAAAATGAAATTTTGATCAAAAGACAATTTTTTCACCTTAACTTCGTCTTATGTGTTATTTTTAGACAGCATATCATCACGGATTTCTAGATTCAATAGTAATTGTCCAGTATTTATATCTTACTACATTTGAATCAGCAAGCTTTCTATTTACTAGGAGTACAATGTAGGTACAATTTCTTTGTGAAGGCGTTAGACGTTTCACAGATTGAAGAGTTATGGCCTCATTTCCAATAACGCTTTAGCAGCAGTTTGTAACATTACATAGTATCTGAAGCTGGAGCTGGTGTTGTTCGGGATCAGCTTCCTTTGTCCCTTGTCTCCCATATATCTCCCGGCCTATACAAGGAACAGATACTACAAGAATGTTCGCTTCAAGAAATCCTCATTCTACTGCAGCAACTTCTTTGAGTGAAAGATAAGCCACAGCTATTGTATCGTCCAATATTCCTCTTTTCAAAATTAAGCTCTTTAATCGAAATCGTAGACTTCTTTCAACCTATATAAAACATTGTCTGAATTCAGTTGTAAGTCTTCTTTAAAGGAGATAATAGTCTTTGCTCTACCATTCTTTATTTGGTCTGTTGTCCTTTTTTCGGTGGAAAGAATGCGTTATATAAAACATTTTATATTAATCTGTTTTTTAAGCAAGTGGAATGAAATTAATTGGATGTGACTTCAAACAATTCTGCACGAGATATCTAATACTGGTCTAAAATCTCGGTTTAAACTGTGCATAATACCTATCAAGGTGATCACAATTATATAGTTTTGTTTTAGTCTTGGGGGACTTTTGTAAAAAAATTTCCTCTGGTCTTGGGGTAAAATACAGCTTTAACCGAACTTCGATGTTTTTGGGTCTTGATTGACTGGGTTATATTGAGCTCCTACAGCAAATGTTAATTATAATACAATAAATACTGTTATGTTACCGGTTGTTATTATTGACCTATTCTGGAGGGATATTGCTGTGTGTATGCATAATGGGAATACAATTGCATTAAGACAAAAGCCCGCATAATAATGGGTATGTCCAATTCTTTCTTTGTAGACATTAACTTGTAAAATTCCTATTTCATTACACGGTAATAGGATTCTGTGAACGATAATGTTAGTTCAGGGTTTAAAGCTCTCTAAGTAATCGAGAGCAATATATTCTGCTAGTAGCTGTATATTCTATATACCGGTATATACAGTATAGTCTACTGTGCTATGTTCTCGGTAAATGTAATATGGTTTTCACAACATTTATTTTAAAGGTGTTCTTTATTTTCTTTGTGGAACAAGCTTGCTTACTTCTTTTTCCATCTCCTGTTAAAATCACAGCACTTATTAGTACACCAGTATGGTATTTTAGCCAGGATTTCCCCCTCGGTCTAGGCGCTTTCATTTTGAAACACCTCTGCATGGATAAATTTTCTATTATAAAAGTATGTTAAAGCTGCCTTTACCTATTAAACCTATTGAAGCTACATTTTTAATGTTGAGGTACCAGCTTTTTAATCTGTAGTGAGGCCCCAAGAGGTATAGAGTAATACATAGAATAGAAAGAGGCACTTCTTGGGGAGTCTAGATGTAAGCAAAAAGAGCGCGGATTCGATTAAGGCCGAGATAAATTTTACAATTCAGTATTTAATTCAAATCTCTTCAGTGAGTTACTGTAAAACACCTGTTAGTTATTAATACCACTAATAAAAATTAACATAATAATGTATTGTTATTTAAGTACTAAAAATTCAGTTTATGTCTTGTATATGCATTTTTACCCCCATAAAAGTGGACCGTTAAAAGAAAAGTACTATGGGCTATATAAATAGCAAACATCAGTGTTTCCCAATTGGCGGTCCGCGGCTATTAGCCTACCATTTGGAAATGTACAACTCGCACGGAACCTCACGAGAACTCACCGATCGTTAATTTTTTATGATCAGAATTGTATACTTCTAGACTTCCCATGTGACACAAGTAAGCTTAATTAAGCAGTAACATACAAGGTAAAAATACGAATTATATGTAGACATGAAACTAAACATTCGCATGTTGTTTTAAGTAAGGCATAAACAAGAGCGCTTGTTTTCCGAAAAATGTTGAAATTCTCAAAAAATCTACAATTTGAAAGGGATAAAAGGCGTCTAGTTGTGAATAGCAAGTAAAAAAAAATACTTAACTTGAGACTCACATGAGATCCCCTAACCTAAGCCATATACTTTGAGCGGCTGCAGGGATAGACTCTTTTGGAGGAATGTTAACATAAATACATATGAGGGAGAATAAAATGAAAATAGCAATTAATTCTTTCCCCACTATTTTACTGCAGGAAGAATGCTTGCTTGTACATTATTTTTCCACATAGTCACCTCCCAGTTCAATGCACTTGCACCATCGGATAGGAAGTGCTTTGAAACCGCGTGAGAAAATTATTTTGGTTGACGCTGTAGCCACTCGTTCACCGCCTATTGGACGTCTTCATCAGACTTGAACTTCTGCCCTCCAAGGTGCTCATTTAATGGACCAAAGATGTGGAAATCTGATGGTGACAGATCTGGCGAGTATGGCGGATATGGGAGGCACTTGAAGCGAATGTCATCGATGGTTTTCATGGCTGCACGAGCAGCATGAGGACGGGCATTATCATGTTGAATCACCTGCACTCAGCAATCTCCTTCGCTTTGGCACCATCAGACTTCCATATCTTTGGTCCATTAAAGAAGCACCTTGGAGGGCAGAGGTTCAAGTCTGATTAAGACGTCCAATCGGAGGTGTTCGAGTGGCTACAGCGTCAACCAAAATAATTGTTCTCACGTGGTATTGAAGTACTTCTTATCAGATGGCGTAAGTGCATTGAACTGGGAGGAGACTATGTTTAAAAATAATGTAAACGCAAACATTCTTCCTGCAGTAAAATAGTGGAAAAAATGAATT
Organism: Ectobius pallidus; assembly: GCA_964059195.1. Taxonomy (NCBI): domain Eukaryota; kingdom Metazoa; phylum Arthropoda; class Insecta; order Blattodea; family Ectobiidae; genus Ectobius; species Ectobius pallidus. The sequence goes on along the minus strand of CAXKWD010000007.1, from coordinate 83,082,303 downwards.
GCTGTTTTCATTTGATTCTCTCTCGTAGATATATAAATAAATAAAAGTCTGTTTTTCCTGGCCTTCTCCTCCGATCAACCCAGCTTTAGTCAGTTTACAATAAATAAATACAACGCAGAGAGAATAATATTAACCAATATTATTTAGTTTAAGAGTGAAAAATAACCTAACCCTATAACCATACAGAGTAAAGAAATATTAGAACGTTACTAACTTAGTCTCGACTTGAAAAGTTGGGGAATTATGCAGATAAGGAGAAAGAAAAGAGAGAAGTCTATCAAACAAGCTGAAGAGACTTCGTTAATTAAGCAAGAAACAGAACATAATATATTAATTACTCACTAAAATTGATCAATGAAAAGAAGTAATAAAATATTCTAGATAGGCTAATACGATAAAGAGTACTGTATGTGAATGCATTCAATAGATACATAAAACATAACTTATTTCAGAAGTCATTACTGCAGCAGACTACTTATGTTTACTAATTATATTTTGCATTAACATTTATTTAAATCAATTCAGAGTCCCACTATCCCTCATGTTTTGGGCCAAGGAATTCCAGGATGGAACTGATACTATTGAGAATGAAGCAGAGTAAAAATAGGTCCGATGATTTTCAGCGTTGTGGATCAAATGAACAACTTATAAAGTTTCTGCGAAAATGGTTTTCAACAAATTTATTTTTATCAATAGAAGGAATAATTATATTTAATAACAATTGTTTTTCGGGTAACTCAAGCACATACTTTACCGAACTCTGTGCCCAATTTATCTATGGTAAGACAGTACAAGTAGAAGACCTCCGGGTTCGAGAAAGTAATATTTACGTTCAGTCAAAATAAAATTATGTTATTTTAAGTATTGCAAAACGTATAAGTGCTATTATTTTCCTAGAACGTTAAAATTATCATTGTAATGTTCATTTTGTTTGCCTTTAGCAGGCATTAAGACCGCCGGCGTGATCTTGTGGTTAGCGTCGCTGAGTTAGGGAGGTCTGGCAGGGGAGCACTCAGCCTCGTGATCAAACTGAGGAGTTACTTGATAGATAAGTAGCGGCTCCGGTCATGAACACCACCATTAACGGCCGTGGGTGCCGGCATGCTGACCACATGCCCTCCAATCCTGCCATCTGCCTGTAGGTAGATGACGCAGCGGTAGGGTGGTAGGCCTTGTCCCTTCGGGGATGTCGCGCCATGGAGTTTAGTTTAGTTTTAGCAGGCATTAATTTGTAACTTTACAGTGTGACGTAACACAGTGAACGCGTCGTGATTAGGAGAATTGTATACAATTTTTATTCGGTGTGTGCTGCGTTCCAATGAAATAAATATTACATTAGAGTTTCACGACAATCATATTTTTTATAAATATTGCAGAACCTTTTACTGAATGATGTTATTTCATTTCAAACACATATGCTTTTGCAATACCAAAATAAGTTGACACCATTAAATGGGCTCTGTTTTCGTGTGCTCTAGATATTTTCGAGATTGTTTCCTATTGCCACGTACTTGCATTCATCTCTTACGGTATAATCATATCCTTTACTAAACGTACTTGAAAGAGGCCTATCGTGAAATAACGTAAAAGAAAACGACTAAGTTTGGATCGTGCTTGCTGGTATCTCTTCTCTTTGTAAGTTCTAAATGTAAAAATGTATCTACTCACACCAGAGTTATGTGCTATCGGTTCATGTAGAGCAAATATCGTGTTCTATATTAAATCCGTTGCTCGTGAATTTATCATAGGTAATCCCATGAGAGATTACGAGTCGACCAATCTATTAGCGAGAACGAAGTTCGATTAAGACTATTCCATGAATAAAATGTAACAAATTTTATAAATAATAATTATTTTCTTACTTTGTTGTCAGTATTCTGTCAGCCGTAAGATCACGGAATACTAGATAAACGAACAGTCCACGAATCGATTCGATGAATCGATCCGAGTTCCCAATGACACCAATAGCGCGCATCACAGGGCTTAATTGCTTACATCACAACGCTTACATCATGGTAGTTGCTTACATCAAAACGCTATAAAGCATACAAACTGGCATGCAGCGAATCGAAATTGTGTTTTTAATCAATGAAAATTTATATTATTTCAATGTCTAAACAAGTTATGTTGTATTAAATAATGTGTTTTCATTCGTCTCAAAGGCAACATGTGACGTATTAAACACCGCACGTTGATGCCTTACGTTTTATCAGATTGTAGCCTTGCGATCCGAGGAAGGATATTATAAGATAAACTATCGTGATTGGTCTACATCCGAGGAATTGTTAAACGTTATTGGTCAATATCAAATACGCGGCGTATAAATGGAATAGTCAATAAAATCCGGACCTCTCTGACACATGGCTATTGAATTCATACGAGCTTCTTTGATATCGACCGATCAAGATCGTTATGTTATAATATGCTTGCTAGAAACACAAGGATACGATCTTATGGCAAAACGTCAATTCGTTACTGGAAAAGTAGATATCCATCCGCAGGGACTAATACGCCACATGGTGCCAATAAATAGAACAAAAACACATTAGTTTATACAACATAAATTCTTCGAAAATTGAAATAATATAAATGTGCACTGATAAAAAACACAATTTCGATTCGGTGTAAGCCAGGTCGTGTGTGTTATTATTCAGTTCTGATGATAGCTTATCTGAATTAGTACAACTATTTTTCTTGTGCAATATTGGTAGCATTGGTTAGAATTTTCTTAACTCGATTCGATCCTCGATCCTGATTCATAGTATACCGTGATCTGGTGGCTGTCAAATTAATTTTATTAGCCTATAATAAGTATTTATCATTTATATAATCAGTTAGATTTTATTAATGGAATAATCTTAATAAATCCCACTCAACAATATGAGTTTCATCAGATAAATTTTATCCATAAACGAGTAATCTCTCGTGGGATTACCTTTGATAAAATGTTTTAGAGTAAAAATCAAAAGATGATTTTATTGGAGGTTTGTAATAACTAGGGCTCGGACTTTTAGGTGCTTATACAAACGAAAATATTAATTTTTTATGTGGTTAAAAGTCGAAAATATTTTAATTAACTCATTTAACCAATATTTACAGAAGTACTCCTCTAGTCATTCTAGTCAGCAAGTGTAGAACTGTTGCAGTGAACAACAAACGTAGATCTTAAGTTGTGCATCTTAAAGCAGTGGCGATTTTCACGGAACAGAGACTAGTATCTTGAAAATGTACGTTCAACATCGCAGGATGTTAATCTTGCATATTTGTAACACGCAATGTCACTGACACTCAGATGTTCCATCTGCTCCAAGTTCTCTACACTGTTACCCATTGAAATATGTGAAATCTTGCGCAACATTTGTAACCCTTCATTCTTATTTAGGCATGACAGGAATTTTTGTTTAATTTTGTTTGCTTTTTAACCACTGATGTTGTTAAGTTTGTTTTCAATATGTTTGATTTCTTTTATTGATTCTGTCAACAATTATTTTGTTGTTTCCAACTTAGTAATGCAGTGTGAGAGGAAACAGAAATTTGCACTAATAAAGGCCAAATCAGCCCTGATTTATTGTCTGACTCAACATAACGCAACACATTGAAAAATATGGCGCAATTTTACAAAAACAGTCAAAATATTCAATTCTAAACATGATATGTGGCAGAATATGTAAAAAAAAATTAAGTTACCAAAAATATTTATTCAAATAAGAAATATCGAAAAAAATTTTATTTCATATGCAACTCAGTATTTTGAACCCAAAGGTCCCAAACGAAACTTTGACAAAGTCCAGAAATCATAATAGCAACAACAACAACAACAAAAAACAAACAAAAAAACAAAAAAAAACAAACAAACAAACAAACAAACAAACAAAAACTCAGCTATGCGAGCAGGGATATTTCTTTTTATTATTACAAAATTTTATGGAATGAAAAATGTCTCGAGTAGGAAAGAAATACATTTTAATAAAAAATAACATTTACTTAAAGTCAGCTACTTAAAAACAAATTAACATAACTAATTAAGTTTATTCCGTTGCAGAAAATTTTTTAACTTCTAATTTAGTGTGTCAAAAGTTTTTGGGAGGACGAAGAGCTCAAGGGATGTTAAATTAGCTATCAGTGAACAGAGTTGCAGTTGCTTATTCGTGGTCATTGTGGGCGGATTTGCAGCAAAGTCAAGCGGTTAATCATGGTGTGGGCAGGTGACATCCATGGGAATTACGGGATTCGAACATTGAGCATTCAGAATTGTGGTTTACGCTTAAATGAGAAAGCTCCGTTCTAAGTTAATTAACATTAATCGATATTAAGCGGAATAGATGTTCAAGCCTCATGTACGATGTTCATTCCTTCACATTAATTCAACCGGTCGTAATTAGATCATATGGACGTTTTAGTCGTATCATCCTATGACAAATTTACTCATACGTGATAAAACATTAAAATAAAATGAATGGAAATGTTAAAGGGACACCTCCTAAAAGTTATGTTTGCTTTTGATGTGTCCTTTATAAACAATCTGTGAATCATGTTTACTATGTAAAGAGTTTTAGAAATAATATTGAAGCTCAAAACTTAATGTGTCTACTTTTTGTGTAAGAATGTTATTTTTCGTGATTTTTTTAAAAAAAGAACTTTAGTAAGCCTACTGAGAGCTCAATTTTTTAGGTTACTTGCAATTTTAGAGGTGTTAGATGCACAACGGTGAAGTCGAAAGAGGAAGATGGAAAGTGGAAGATGGATCAGAAAATGTTTAAATATTTTAGTTATTTTTGGTACACGCTCTCTAAAACAGTTGCTTGTCGGACTAGTAACACTCCGAAAAATTTCATTTTAGCAACCAACCATAAAATGATTATGTATTTCATGTTTTTTCCCTGGCTGAGTGGTAGAGTAGGCCTTATGGCCTTAACTCCGTCAGGTTAAATAAATAAATAAATAAAATAAAATAAAATAAAATTGCATAAAACTGCATTCAACTGCATTCAAAATGCAGTATTATTGGCCTAGTAATTTAAAGTCGCCATGGCAATCTATAAACAAAATCCAGTCACACCAACTTTAACATGAATTTAAGCATATAATTGGTCATAAAACAACAAATTTAAGAAAACATGTTTCTTTATGAACCTTTATGAATCAGAAACATTACCAGGGTTTTTCGCAAAACACGGTAGCACACTTCATCATAAGACAACAAAAAATAAGCCAACAGATTTTCACATCTTGGTTCACATGAGAAACAATGCTCACCATGGATGCACCAGCATTTAAATGCCGTAATATAATTATTTCTTCTCATAGTCTACTTCTGCCGTGAAGCTGCTGGCAGCAGCTCCAATTCAATGTTCCTGGCTTGGATGTAATGCATCTATACCACATTTCGTATTGGTACGTAAGTTGATTGTGGTTCCGCAATTCAGATGGCTGTGAGAATTTGACGTTAAAAAATGGCTGGCTCCCCTTCATGATAATTAATTATACGCTATTTTTGTTTCATTTCATATCATTTAGAGAGGTTTTCCAAAAAAAAATTGTATGCACCACGTACGCAAAAGAACTTTATCGAACTCATCCAGTATGGCCACTATACTAGATTCGTCCGCTATAGCGTTATTTTGCGTACTTGATACATAAATAGCTATTATCATATTGACAAGAATATAAGAAAATGCTGTTTTAATTGTAATTATTAATACATATAAACCAAAGCCCTTGAAGTAGACAAGAGTGTCAAAAGGCATAAAATAATATATCGTTAAGTTTCTGGTATCAAGTGGGCTACCTATTTTATTTATTTCACAATTTTACAGTTAAATCTATAAAGATTTACAGTGCTCTTTCTATGTCACGTTACATGAATTCACTACAAAAAGCTAAGTTATAAAAACTATGAATTCAAAGTTTTTATTATAGTCAATTGTTTTTGTGCGATTAATACTTCTAAATGGTAATATAAAATTTCTTTTCACGCGGGTGATAAGGACAAAATACCATCAGAATGTAGAAAAATGTAATTGCGGTCTAAATCATCTTTCAAGAAGACCACATCCCAACCTGTCAATTTTGAATATTCTGATTAATGAAGCAGAATAACTTACAACAATTTCTAATGTGATATATATACCCTTGTAATATGAAGGGGCAAAGAGAAAATTCATGAAGCTTTACAAACATTTTATACAAAATATGATTCTGATATTAAAGGATCCCTAAAAGCAGTTTCTCATCTGCACAACCTGGGACCATTAAAACATTGTTTCCATTATAATTTTCAATATGCTACTTTGCCTACCTCGTTATTTCAAGGCGATAGCCATCCCAAGCCAACAAAAAGTGTAGGCCTAAGGGGAAAATTGCGAATTATTAAGAATCTTACTACTCTCACAAATTATGTGGACTATCCCACTCATACCCCGCGTGTTTGATATTGACCAATAACGTGTAGCAATTCCTCGGATATAGACCAATCACGACCGTTTATCTTATAATATTCTTGTAGGAATCGCGAGGATGACATTTTATCGCGGTAGTGTGCAGTGATTAATAGTAACTGCTGCCACTAAGCGGCATGAAATCAGATTATTTTATACCACATAACTTGTTTGGAAATTGAAATAATAGAAATGTACATTGATTAAGAACACAATTTCGATTCGGTGCAAGCCAGCTCGTGTGCTTTTATTCTGTTCTGCTGTTAGCTTACCCGAATGAAGTTAACTATGCACCATTGGTAGCACTAATTATACCCGGATAGCTCGAATCGATACATGGATGGTTGATTCACAGTATGCCGTGATCTCACAACTGTTAGTTTTGTTTTTATGCAACACAGCACGAAAGCAATTACTATTTATATTTATATTTTATTCATGGAATAGTCTTAATAAATCCAACTCGAGTTGCCGAGTTACATCAGATAAATTCGCTCCTGCTGCGCAGTCGCGAATCTATAAATAAACTCGTCAACTCTCGTGGGATTACCTATGATAATACTTGTTTTATTGGTAAAATCACCTGCAGTTAAATGAGGCTGTCGGAAATGTCCCACATAATGACCACTGTTAGACATGATACTGTCGAAAAAATTATAGGACACGGTATAATAATGTTGCACACGTTATGCAATTTTGTGTGATTCCCAATTTGCACACAAGAATAGTATTTGCAGAATGTTAAAGAAACCACTATGAACGTAGTTCTGGATAATTTAACTCCATCACGATTATTTCAAAATTTGTCAGTACAATCTAAACACTGCTAAGATGTATGATGCACAACGTTTTCACAAAGGTTTGATTGGCACAATGACAATCAAAACCCATTAGAACCGAATCACTCTAACGTAATCGTAAATCTTACTGCATACTGATATTGAAAGTAGAGTAACATAAAAGGCGAAGCATTTGGCTATGGCAATATCAGGTCTTTTTAGATATTTAAAAACATATCACAAGAACTCAACTCATCATTAACAGTTTAGTAAACTGGACTTTCACTTCCTTTGAATTGGGGCTTAATCCCTGCTAGCCTTTAAAAAAATTGGCAATTCAAAGCATCCATGTAACTGCGTCAACTTTTTATACTCTGTTAGTTTTCGTTATAAATAACCTAAGAATAATACCAATCAGGAACCAAATAATCGGAAAAGACTAAATTTGTTATGTGTTAGAAAGCTTCTTACCCTTTGTAAATTTTAAGGAACTCAGCAGTGTTTTTTTTTTCATTTTTATTTAGAATGCATTTTATTCTATTTATTTTTTATTTTGAATTATGAAAGATTTCAAATTGTATTTTTTATAACCTGATTTATTATGGCATGGTATGTTTCGATATCATTCTTCTCATGAAAAGGGATTCGTCATTTTACAAATGTATTGTAAATACTGTACATATCCAAATATTATTGTATTCAATACTTATTTATTTATAACAAAACAAACTTCCAAATAAATAATTCAACCAATAAGAATAATAAGAAGTATCTTTAATGAGGTATTGAAGTTTTTTATATGTGGGACTCAAAGCCCCTGCTGCTGAAGAGCCATAAAATGGCGTAATTTTATTGATAGAGTATAGTGTCTTTTGAATAAATTCACTCAAATTAAGTCCTAGAACATGTTTCCGTGTGGAATTTATTTACTTAATTTTCTTTTTCATATAAGTCTATGCACGCAGAACCTGTGCGTAAGGACTGAAGAATAAAAAGCTCACGAAGAGCACAGCGTAAGAAATACTGGACTTTTATTAAGCATATGCAATATAATAATTCATACCTGATTATTAAAAACTCAATATTTGTTCCAAACATATATATTACTAGCTCGTTACACTTTTTATACATTTCAATACTGGTCGCAATTTAAATATTGCAATGTTCGTTGGATCTTCAACAGTTTTCCAGAACTTTTTTAGGATTATTTCCTCCATCTTTTCAAATTCTACCATCATTCAATTTCCGTTTTATGGTACATCCCTATTATCTAGTTTCGGATGCATTTACCCCTCATATATCTTAAAAATTCGAGATTCCAAGGATCGAATTTGAGCTTCCTGAGGTGCAGTCGAAAATACTAATTGAACCACGGAGGCGGTCGTCTTAGTTTCATTGTAATCTGTTGTCTGAGTTCAAAAACATATATCTCAAGATGCTCTTCACGGTGCAGATTTGTTGCATTAAGTAAGATAAACTGCAATGTGGTACATGAATCACATGGCACTATGAAGAGGTTTACTCTATAAAAAGCCAATGAGAATACATATTTGGAATAACATAAATTTAGGTGTACATTGTGAATAAAAAGTGATTAGAGGAAAGGTTAGCACACTGAAATATTGTTACAGACCGGGAAGCAAGCCGTACGCGTTCGACCGGGTACGGAAGTCCAAACCATTTATGTCTGCGGGATTACGGAACGTTAAAACCCCCCAGAGCCTGGCTTTATCGAACAACTTTTAGGAACAGGCTCAGAGCATCAGATTAATTTTAGCAACTTTTTGTACGTGTGTGGAAGATCTAAAAAACCAGGGACTTTCATTTTGACCCGTTTCGCATTCAATTTTATTCAAAGAATTGATTTCTACAAGAAACACGGCTGTGGAATTAATCGAAACGTATACGAGTTGAAATTTCTAAAGAAAAACGAACTAAAATAATTTAAGTTTGCAGTGTATCAGAATATCTCACCGATTTAGGATATTATCCCCTCGTTTTCGAGAGTAATATCTCGGATGTTGGTGCCAGAATTAAGACAGATTTTAATGAAGCAATTATAACCTCAAAGAAAATTTATGGAATTATTTATGAAGATATAGGTTTAAAAATAAATAGTCATATGCAAGAGGATTTTTTTTTTAATTGAATGTATTCTTTACTTTTAATGGAAGAAAGCTTCACGAATAGAAGTTACTCTTAAACCTCAGAGAAAAAACACACTACTCTTATTATATATCCTTATAATCTAACCCCTACAATCCATTTCCAACATGACTAACTCGAAGAAAATAGATAAATTTAATAAAAAACAGGTTATTTCTAACATCCCATTCGAAAATTTCGGTTTATGGTTAAGTTGGTTATGGTTAAGTTGGCTAAATGACTCTGTATTTGATTAATTTTTTATCTCGCTCCCATTCTCTCTCTCCCTCTCTCACTCCGGAAGTCATCAGTGAAAAGGGAAAGAATAATATCACTCAGCGAGAATAAATATAGGTGTAGAGAAGCGTATAATTTGGCTTATGTTGGCATATTATTCTCATATGTCATTATTGGAAGAGAAAGAGGTATCAACAACAACAAAATATATAATTTTAAAGCGATTTAAGTCGTCAACCTGTGCGTGTAACTCTACTTTACCCAAAGGAATCTACAGCCAGTAAAATTTAATAAAAAATTTTCAAGAATATGAACATCTTCAATTCAGGTGATTAACTGTAATTTCATTTATCGGTTTCCATTTTTTATTTCTATAGCCACCCATGTTTATTACAGGGTAAGGACGTGATCAGCTATTACATTAACGCTTTCACGCTTAAAAGAATGTAGATAGAAATATTAAAAACTTAAAGCTTTTCAGCATACGATCATTATTGACTATATAGGCTGCAAAATATGGAAATTCAACATTATAAAATAATTGTAATTTTACTTCAAATGATTTTAATTACCTTGGTTATAAGATACAACTGCATTATTGGGATAAAAGCATACCTCATGTGTCAAAGGGTTAATTGTAGGCTTATTGGCAATATTATAGGCTTTCTGGTCCCCTGAATAAAAACAAAACTATTTTCTGTAACGTCTGTGTTAATCGATCCGTCCGTGTGTCTGTGTGTGTCTGCGATCAAGACAGCCTCAAAAAAGAAAAAAATCACAATAAATCTAATTTTTATATTAAATTATCAATCTTCCGATGATGTCACATGAATAATGGAGAAGACATTTTCTTACCCTTTGAAGAAATATTTGTTTCCCAAATTACCTTGAAAACGGCTTTAACGACATTGTTTAAATTCAGTAGGCTATTTATTAATTACCTGTAGCAAGACCTAAATATTTTATTTGAAAATTTGCAATGCAATTCTCTGGAAGGTAGCTTTGAACTACTTATCGTTAGCAGAAATTCTAACTTTAAATTTCTTGCAGACCCTGAGACAACTGAATACGCATTGGTGCAAGGGTGCCAATTCTATATCTGAATATGATCTGAGAAAATCGCTGTGTTCATGCTTATGAGAGAAAGTTATATCTGTCTTCTTAAATGTTTCTCAGTAGTTTTGTATTCTGTATCACGTGGTTGGTGGCGCAGCGGTGGCGCGGGTGGCGCGCTGACCACTGTCCACTCCCGACCCATTGACCACTCCCCAGCCCGCTGACCACTGACTACTGACCACTGCCCTTTGGCCACCTGGGTGCTTGCGCCACCTGTGTAGAACAACGGCCTAAGTGATTAATTATTGGTAATATTGTGAGTGTGTAATATTATTGCAGGCTTGCATATGTTAGCGAGAGCCCAGACGTGATGCAGCTGCGCGTACGAGAATAGCCCGGCTCACCGCGCGGGAGGTCCCGCACGCTCCGTCAAGTCATCACATGTTGCGAGCTTGCAGACATCCAGATGTTCGCATGTCAGACTCTCATCTCAGCATCTCAAAATAACACAGCCTAGCGCGTGGGTATTGCATACACGTGCACGTTGTACTCTAGCGTGTGTCTCGATGCTGCCGTACATGTATAATTATTTGTGATCTTCTCTATATATATATAAAAGGCTTTGTCCTGACTGACTGAATGACAGGAATCAACGTACAGCCTATGGAATTTTGTTAGTACCTTCGCTTCAGCTCACTAAGAAAAATTCTGATTCTAAATGCCAAAAATTAAATGTTTTTGATCCCCTTTCTACATAGAATTATCGAAACAAATTGTTGCCTATGGGCTTGGATTACATGAAATGGATGCTTGACAAATTAGAGAAGGCGTCATATTATCTACTGAACGCAGAGATCTGAAATTTTAAACATAGGTGGGCTGGAAATGCACAGCGAAGCCGGAATTTTAATTTTAGTTTTCGTTCGTGAGTTATGAGTGCATTATTTGCGTTTTTCAAAACATCAGTTTTCACAATGTCAAATCAATTACAGTTGGCTTTGTCTATTTTTGTCAAACCTTGAAAACAAAACTTTCGCGATCGCTTGAATGTTGTAAGCCCTAAATATGGTCAAACGTTGTTTTATTTGGACGAATCTCACTATACAGAGGTTTTCTTGGCCAAGAAACTCGAATCTGAGGTCGCTTTTACCAGTCGATGCTATCTGATCGTGGTATGTAGTCCATGCGATTTAGGAGTTAATAAATAACTATTATGCTCTTAATTTTTGAAATAATTATCGCAGGCGAAGCCGCGGGCACATGCTAGTATTGTAATATTGCGAGCTTGCGTGTCTTAGCTGGAGTCCAGATGTCATCTGGCAGCCTCGCGTACGAAAATAACACACAGCTTACCTCTGCATGGATCCTGCTTGCAGGCCGTACCTCTGCGTGGGTCCTGCATGCGCGTGGACGCAGTACCCTAGCGTGGGTCGATATAAATACACATGCTGCAGACGATTTGGCTCATTCAACGGATAGCAGCCGAGATGGAAGGTACTACTACTGCGTTCTTCAAGTGCTCCGAGTGCGATGCCAAGTATAGGCATAAACGAGACCTGAACCGGCACGTGAGGCAGAGGCATACACAAAGTCAATTCTCCTGTGATTCGTGTGGGGCATCATACACACGTCGCGACGTATTGACCAGACATGTGCAGGAAGCACACTCTAACAACCAGTACGTTTGCTCTAAATGTGGAAAAAGTTTCACCTGTCAACGTTATCTAAATCGCCATTTGGAATCTACCCATAACCCATTTAACCCCAACGAAATGTACCGACAACGGGAGATGGCAAGGACACCGACCGCCATACCATCCGTGATCCGGACAGCTTTGGGCGGCCAAGCCATTGATTACTCGGTACGTGTTATATATATATTAATGTGTTATATATTAATGTGTTACTTCCGAGACAACTCGTCTCATTATAAGTTTTTTGTTACAGCCTTTCGCCGTGCCAGATGCAAACACGCAACCCATTGCAGTATCATCTCAGCAAACTGCAGACGGCGGCCAAGGAGTCGCGCCCCATCACATGTCAGATATTAACGTGCAGACACAAGGATCCGCTTCATCTCGCGCGGTGACAGATGTCGGCAGCCATTATAATGTGGGGGGAGCTCTCAACGCTCACAGCAGCCAAGCAGTCTCGCAGTCAGTCAACAGACATGGGGCCGCTACTCAGTCTGATGTGAGTAGCTTACTACAATCACATGTTTTTTAGCTAATGTTTACATGGTTTTTCTGTATGTTATGCTAATGTATACATTGTATTAATTCTTACAGAATGATTTTCGCAAAGTGGACTCAGCCTTCAGATCGAGAATCGCTACATATGCAGCAACCAATATCCCGCAAGCGGACCTGGAGAGCGGCCTAGCAGCCTACAAACCCAAGATGGAGGCACTGGTGAGGGACTCTATCCATCAATTTAAGTCTGTAAAATTCAATCTTTTTGTGGAATGCGGTTTTGAGAACTTGGAAGGAAAATCGACTCTACGTAATTTCAAATCAAAAAACGAAGTTGCTCTCGCCACAACCAATGTATCAGATGTTCTAGATAGACAAATAGAGAAAATTCAACAGGAATATCAAGACGTAGCCTTACGAGGGTCTGGGTTCATGTTCAAATCCATACATAAAATTGAATTACGCGTCAACCATTATAAACCTTTTGTGGGTAGGAAATTCATGCTCCTACCCGAACGTTTTAGGCATTTAAAATCTCTAGTGAACATTGACAACCATGACGATTATTGTTTCAAGTACTGCATCTTGGCAAAATTTATAGAAACTGAAAAGTATTTGTGGACTTCTTATCTGGACAGCCCGGAATTGGAAGAGAAATACGACTGGAGCTGTGTAAAATTCCCCGTTTCATTACACGACATCGACAAGTTTTCAAAAATGAATAACATATCGATCAATGTGTTTGGTTTAGACGAGCGGGATGAAGTTGTACCAATCAAAATTGCTGATAAGGAGTTGGACGACCATAGAGACTTGCTCTATGTCTGCGATGAAGTAAATTCACATTATGTCTTAATTTCTGATTTCAACGCATTCATTAGGCCTTTCATCACATCGGACAAGCGTCAAGTCAAAGTATGCAAACGGTGCTTTACCCACTTCCAGTCGTACGGTACCCAGTCAGCCGACCAGAGACTTGAGGCTCATTTGGCTGTATGTAATTCCTTCTCACCCGTCAGGTGTGAATTTCCTAAACGTCTGGAAGTAAGTTTCACTAAGCATGAGTATTCGCAGAAGATTAGGTTCGTTATCTATGCGGATTTTGAGTGCTTATTGGAGCCTATTGCCGGATGTCAAAATGAGCCTGCAAAATCCTGGACTCAAAATTATCAAAAACATACACCTTTCAGTTACGCCTATTTTATTAAGGACTTGGAAGGTGAACATTCGAATCTGCGGCTATACAGAGGACCCGAAGCAGGAGCCCATTTTATGAGTTCTCTTGTAAAAGACATAAAGTCCATAGATGCCATATTAAATTCTGAAATTAAACCCATGATCCCTCTCACGGCAGAACAGAACAACCAGTATATGACCAGCACCATCTGCCATATCTGTAAACAAGGTAACTTTACCGAAGTGAACTTTAAAGTTAGGGACCACTGTCATGTCAGCGGGCGATTCAGAGGGGCCGCTCACAGGAATTGTAATCTAAATTACAGAAACCAGACATTCGTCCCTGTCGTGTTGCATAACCTCTCCAATTACGATGCTCATTTCATTGTGACAGAGTTAGGCTTTGACAAGAATAGGATCAATGTCATTTGCAACTCTCAAGAGAAATACATTACATTTTCTAAATTTATTCCCTCCTCTTATTTGACGCGGGGAGGTATGGAACTTAGATTTATCGACTCTTTCCGATTCATGGCCAGTAGCTTGGAGAAGCTAGCGGACAATCTACCCAAGCAGAAATTTATAGAAACCAGAAATTCGTTTGGCGACAAAACCGATTTGGTATGTCGAAAGGGGGTCTTCCCCTACGACTATGTGTCTTCCTACGAAGTTCTTGATGAGACAAAATTACCGCCTAAAGAGGCGTTTTACAACAAACTCAGCAATGCGGGTGTCTCAGATCGAGACTACTCTCATGCTGTTAATGTCTGGAATTCGTTTTCGGTCAAGTCTTTAGGGGAATATTCAGACTTATATTTGAAATCTGATGTCTTGATCTTAACAGACGTTTTCGAGAATTTTAGGCAAATGTGCCATGATACATATGGGTTAGATTGTCTGTACTATTCGACTGCTCCCGGATTCGCTTATGCATCCATGCTAAAGTTCACAGAGGTAAAATTACAGCTATTGACCGATATGGACATGGTGCAGATGTTTGAGCGTGGAATAAGAGGTGGAATTTGTCAGTGTGTAACGAGACACGCTGCGGCAAATATCCCTTGTTCCGCCGACTACGATGCCTCAAAGTCGAGCTCTCACCTTTACTACGTCGACGCCAATAACCTTTATGGTTACGCTATGTCTCAAGCGTTGCCTACTGGTAATTTCCGTTGGCTTGAGAAAGATGAGATAGCGTCCTTTGACGTCATGTCCGTACCGAGCAATTGTAAATTGGGATATGTCCTTGAGGTAGACATTGAGTATCCAGATCACCTCCACGACGCTCACACAGATCTGCCCTTCTGTGCAGAAATGAAGTGTCCTCCGGGTAGTAAAAACAAAAAGCTTTTGACAACTCTTGAAACTAAACAAAATTATGTCATTCACTATTCTGTGCTTAAACAAGCATTACAACACGGACTGAGGTTATCCAAGATCCATAGAATTATTGAATTTCACCAAAGCTGCTGGTTGAAACCTTACATTGACTTTAATACGGCCAAGCGTAGGGCTGCAGCCAACAACTTTGAAAAAGACTTTTTTAAACTGATGAATAACGCAGTTTTTGGCAAGACAATGGAAAATGTGCGGAAAAGAATGAACTTTAGGCTTGTTTCAGATCAAAATTTAATGAGAAAGCTGGTGGCTAAGCCAAACTTTTTAGATAGAACCATCTATAACGAAAACTTGGTCGGTGTCCACCTTGCTAAAACTAGCTTGGTGTTTGACAAAGCAATCTATGTCGGTATGTCTATATTAGAATTATCCAAAGTCAGAATGTATGACTTTCACTATGATACCATGAAACATTTTTACAAAGACTGTTTGAAATTATGTTACATGGACACTGATAGTTTCGTCTATAAGATCGATACGGATGACCTCTTCCGTGACATGATGCATTTCCGAGATGAGCTGGATACTAGCGTCTACCCACCCGAACACCCCTTGTATTCCCCTCAAAACAAGGCGGTGGTCGGTAAATTCAAGGATGAAGGTGCTGGTCATACTATAAGTGAATTTGTAGGCCTGCGAGCAAAGATGTACGCTATAAAATTTAATCATATGACCATAAAGAAATTGAAAGGCATTAGGAAAAATGTTATTGACAAAGATGTCAACTTTGAAGATTATGTTGGCTGTCTTCAGAGCGGACAATCAACATTCTCGGTAAATAGATCCATCAGATCGTTTAAACATAACGTGTTTTCGATTGCTATGAACAAAGTCACTTTATCTAGCAACGATGACAAGCGTTACATTTTACCCAACGGCGTAGATACTCTTGCTCACGGGCATTACAAAATCAGGGATGATGAGGGACCCCCAGCTAAAAGATGTAAAGTGTAAAAATGTATATTTGTTTATAGACTTTGCTTTATGAAGTATTATCTGTAATTTATATGATGTAAGAATCAATATTTATATTCTATATGATGTATGAAGCAATAAATGTTACTCTGTTATCCCATTAATTTTTATTACATATGATGTATGATACTTTATTTGTAATACTTATGATGTGAGAAATGTAATATATATGATATGAAAAATATTATACTTTGTATGATTTGTGTTAAAATAAAATATTAAACAGACGCATTATCTTTAATGTTAACCCCGAGCTTAAAAATCCCATTCCCCACACATATACCTCCTTCCTCCCTTTTTTCTAGACAGAACTAGTCTAGACTGGTTTTTTCTAGACAGAACTAGTATGGATTGGATTTCTCTAGACTGAACTAGTATGGACTGGTTTTTTCTAGGTAGATCTAGTCTGGACTGGTTTTTTCTAGTCAGAACTAGTCTGGACGTGGTCCACAACGGTAAGTATCCTTTTTAATCAAGAACAAGAAATAGATCAAGAACAAGAAATAGAACAAGAACAAGCAATAGGACAAGAACAAGAACAAGAACAGGACCATTCTAGTCATATCTGCTACAGGATTGGAAGGAAGTGATACATTTTATAACGAGAAACTACAGAAAACAGATGGCTTAGGTTTGCAGACTCTAAAAACTCATTGGTTATCACTAAGAATATTCTATCTGACTAGGACCTATACGTATGGGAAATGAAAAACATGAACATTTGTATAACTTTTCTTTTTATTCTAGCCCTCATCTTATTTTCATGACCCAAATTATAGTGTAAGACGCATTATATCACAACTCTGGTTAGGATAGGTTAGGCTAGGCTAGGTTAGTTTAGGTTATGCTAGGTTAGGTTAGCAGGATCTAATTTTAAGATTATTTCTACATTGCTGAAAAGGCTAAGTTCCTTGGCACATTTTGTTATTGCAGCATCAAAGACGAAAAGCAACTAACTATATTTTGACATACATCAATTATTTATCAAGTTTTACTTTGGTAAAACTAGTGGACTCGGTCTCGCTCCATGTCTCGGTCTCGGTCCTATGCATTTACCATACATCATCTCTTTATTGCTAAAACTCGTCAGACCTCACTGACAGCTGGTAGGTCTAGGTCTAGGTCTCGTTCTCGCAAGACATCACCCTTTTGAAAGAATCTTATACGATTTTTTCGATGTTATAATGGCGCGCCAAGGAGCAAAACTAATAGTTTTCCTCAATGTTACGGGTGGGTTGTAAGTGGGACGCTCACTAAAAGTGAATGTTAGTGAAAAATCGATATTGACCAGTCAAGATCGATATTGGCCAGCCCCAGACTGATATTGACCAGTCCCAGACTCATATTGACTGGTCAATATCGATCTTGACTGGTCAATATCGATTTTTCACTAACATTCACTTTTAGTGAGCGTCCCACTTACAACCCACCCGTAACATTGAGGAAAACTATTAGTTTTGCTCCTTGGCGCGCCATTATAACATCGACAAAATCGTATAAGATTCTTTCAAAAGGGTGATGTCTTGCGAGAACGAGACCTAGACCTAGACCTACCAGCTGTCAGTGAGGTCTGACGAGTTTTAGCAATAAAGAGATGATGTATGGTAAATGCATAGGACCGAGACCGAGACATGGAGCGAGACCGAGTCCACTAGTTTTACCAAAGTAAAACTTGATAAATAATTGATGTATGTCAAAATATAGTTAGTTGCTTTTCGTCTTTGATGCTGCAATAACAAAATGTGCCAAGGAACTTAGCCTTTTCAGCAATGTAGAAATAATCTTAAAATTAGATCCTGCTAACCTAACCTAGCATAACCTAAACTAACCTAGCCTAGCCTAACCTATCCTAACCAGAGTTGTGATATAATGCGTCTTACACTATAATTTGGGTCATGAAAATAAGATGAGGGCTAGAATAAAAAGAAAAGTTATACAAATGTTCATGTTTTTCATTTCCCATACGTATAGGTCCTAGTCAGATAGAATATTCTTAGTGATAACCAATGAGTTTTTAGAGTCTGCAAACCTAAGCCATCTGTTTTCTGTAGTTTCTCGTTATAAAATGTATCACTTCCTTCCAATCCTGTAGCAGATATGACTAGAATGGTCCTGTTCTTGTTCTTGTTCTTGTCCTATTGCTTGTTCTTGTTCTATTTCTTGTTCTTGATCTATTTCTTGTTCTTGATTAAAAAGGATACTTACCGTTGTGGACCACGTCCAGACTAGTTCTGACTAGAAAAAACCAGTCCAGACTAGATCTACCTAGAAAAAACCAGTCCATACTAGTTCAGTCTAGAGAAATCCAATCCATACTAGTTCTGTCTAGAAAAAACCAGTCTAGACTAGTTCTGTCTAGAAAAAAGGGAGGAAGGAGGTATATGTGTAGGGAATGGGATTTTTAAGCTCGGGGTTAACATTAAAGATAATGCGTCTGTTTAATATTTTATTTTAACACAAATCATACAAAGTATAATATTTTTCATATCATATATATTACATTTCTCACATCATAAGTATTACAAATAAAGTATCATACATCATATGTAATAAAAATTAATGGGATAACGGAGTAACATTTATTGCTTCATACATCATATAGAATATAAATATTGATTCTTACATCATATAAATTACAGATAATACTTCATAAAGCAAAGTCTATAAACAAATATACATTTTTACACTTTACATCTTTTAGCTGGGGGTCCCTCATCATCCCTGATTTTGTAATGCCCGTGAGCAAGAGTATCTACGCCGTTGGGTAAAATGTAACGCTTGTCATCGTTGCTAGATAAAGTGACTTTGTTCATAGCAATCGAAAACACGTTATGTTTAAACGATCTGATGGATCTATTTACCGAGAATGTTGATTGTCCGCTCTGAAGACAGCCAACATAATCTTCAAAGTTGACATCTTTGTCAATAACATTTTTCCTAATGCCTTTCAATTTCTTTATGGTCATATGATTAAATTTTATAGCGTACATCTTTGCTCGCAGGCCTACAAATTCACTTATAGTATGACCAGCACCTTCATCCTTGAATTTACCGACCACCGCCTTGTTTTGAGGGGAATACAAGGGGTGTTCGGGTGGGTAGACGCTAGTATCCAGCTCATCTCGGAAATGCATCATGTCACGGAAGAGGTCATCCGTATCGATCTTATAGACGAAACTATCAGTGTCCATGTAACATAATTTCAAACAGTCTTTGTAAAAATGTTTCATGGTATCATAGTGAAAGTCATACATTCTGACTTTGGATAATTCTAATATAGACATACCGACATAGATTGCTTTGTCAAACACCAAGCTAGTTTTAGCAAGGTGGACACCGACCAAGTTTTCGTTATAGATGGTTCTATCTAAAAAGTTTGGCTTAGCCACCAGCTTTCTCATTAAATTTTGATCTGAAACAAGCCTAAAGTTCATTCTTTTCCGCACATTTTCCATTGTCTTGCCAAAAACTGCGTTATTCATCAGTTTAAAAAAGTCTTTTTCAAAGTTGTTGGCTGCAGCCCTACGCTTGGCCGTATTAAAGTCAATGTAAGGTTTCAACCAGCAGCTTTGGTGAAATTCAATAATTCTATGGATCTTGGATAACCTCAGTCCGTGTTGTAATGCTTGTTTAAGCACAGAATAGTGAATGACATAATTTTGTTTAGTTTCAAGAGTTGTCAAAAGCTTTTTGTTTTTACTACCCGGAGGACACTTCATTTCTGCACAGAAGGGCAGATCTGTGTGAGCGTCGTGGAGGTGATCTGGATACTCAATGTCTACCTCAAGGACATATCCCAATTTACAATTGCTCGGTACGGACATGACGTCAAAGGACGCTATCTCATCTTTCTCAAGCCAACGGAAATTACCAGTAGGCAACGCTTGAGACATAGCGTAACCATAAAGGTTATTGGCGTCGACGTAGTAAAGGTGAGAGCTCGACTTTGAGGCATCGTAGTCGGCGGAACAAGGGATATTTGCCGCAGCGTGTCTCGTTACACACTGACAAATTCCACCTCTTATTCCACGCTCAAACATCTGCACCATGTCCATATCGGTCAATAGCTGTAATTTTACCTCTGTGAACTTTAGCATGGATGCATAAGCGAATCCGGGAGCAGTCGAATAGTACAGACAATCTAACCCATATGTATCATGGCACATTTGCCTAAAATTCTCGAAAACGTCTGTTAAGATCAAGACATCAGATTTCAAATATAAGTCTGAATATTCCCCTAAAGACTTGACCGAAAACGAATTCCAGACATTAACAGCATGAGAGTAGTCTCGATCTGAGACACCCGCATTGCTGAGTTTGTTGTAAAACGCCTCTTTAGGCGGTAATTTTGTCTCATCAAGAACTTCGTAGGAAGACACATAGTCGTAGGGGAAGACCCCCTTTCGACATACCAAATCGGTTTTGTCGCCAAACGAATTTCTGGTTTCTATAAATTTCTGCTTGGGTAGATTGTCCGCTAGCTTCTCCAAGCTACTGGCCATGAATCGGAAAGAGTCGATAAATCTAAGTTCCATACCTCCCCGCGTCAAATAAGAGGAGGGAATAAATTTAGAAAATGTAATGTATTTCTCTTGAGAGTTGCAAATGACATTGATCCTATTCTTGTCAAAGCCTAACTCTGTCACAATGAAATGAGCATCGTAATTGGAGAGGTTATGCAACACGACAGGGACGAATGTCTGGTTTCTGTAATTTAGATTACAATTCCTGTGAGCGGCCCCTCTGAATCGCCCGCTGACATGACAGTGGTCCCTAACTTTAAAGTTCACTTCGGTAAAGTTACCTTGTTTACAGATATGGCAGATGGTGCTGGTCATATACTGGTTGTTCTGTTCTGCCGTGAGAGGGATCATGGGTTTAATTTCAGAATTTAATATGGCATCTATGGACTTTATGTCTTTTACAAGAGAACTCATAAAATGGGCTCCTGCTTCGGGTCCTCTGTATAGCCGCAGATTCGAATGTTCACCTTCCAAGTCCTTAATAAAATAGGCGTAACTGAAAGGTGTATGTTTTTGATAATTTTGAGTCCAGGATTTTGCAGGCTCATTTTGACATCCGGCAATAGGCTCCAATAAGCACTCAAAATCCGCATAGATAACGAACCTAATCTTCTGCGAATACTCATGCTTAGTGAAACTTACTTCCAGACGTTTAGGAAATTCACACCTGACGGGTGAGAAGGAATTACATACAGCCAAATGAGCCTCAAGTCTCTGGTCGGCTGACTGGGTACCGTACGACTGGAAGTGGGTAAAGCACCGTTTGCATACTTTGACTTGACGCTTGTCCGATGTGATGAAAGGCCTAATGAATGCGTTGAAATCAGAAATTAAGACATAATGTGAATTTACTTCATCGCAGACATAGAGCAAGTCTCTATGGTCGTCCAACTCCTTATCAGCAATTTTGATTGGTACAACTTCATCCCGCTCGTCTAAACCAAACACATTGATCGATATGTTATTCATTTTTGAAAACTTGTCGATGTCGTGTAATGAAACGGGGAATTTTACACAGCTCCAGTCGTATTTCTCTTCCAATTCCGGGCTGTCCAGATAAGAAGTCCACAAATACTTTTCAGTTTCTATAAATTTTGCCAAGATGCAGTACTTGAAACAATAATCGTCATGGTTGTCAATGTTCACTAGAGATTTTAAATGCCTAAAACGTTCGGGTAGGAGCATGAATTTCCTACCCACAAAAGGTTTATAATGGTTGACGCGTAATTCAATTTTATGTATGGATTTGAACATGAACCCAGACCCTCGTAAGGCTACGTCTTGATATTCCTGTTGAATTTTCTCTATTTGTCTATCTAGAACATCTGATACATTGGTTGTGGCGAGAGCAACTTCGTTTTTTGATTTGAAATTACGTAGAGTCGATTTTCCTTCCAAGTTCTCAAAACCGCATTCCACAAAAAGATTGAATTTTACAGACTTAAATTGATGGATAGAGTCCCTCACCAGTGCCTCCATCTTGGGTTTGTAGGCTGCTAGGCCGCTCTCCAGGTCCGCTTGCGGGATATTGGTTGCTGCATATGTAGCGATTCTCGATCTGAAGGCTGAGTCCACTTTGCGAAAATCATTCTGTAAGAATTAATACAATGTATACATTAGCATAACATACAGAAAAACCATGTAAACATTAGCTAAAAAACATGTGATTGTAGTAAGCTACTCACATCAGACTGAGTAGCGGCCCCATGTCTGTTGACTGACTGCGAGACTGCTTGGCTGCTGTGAGCGTTGAGAGCTCCCCCCACATTATAATGGCTGCCGACATCTGTCACCGCGCGAGATGAAGCGGATCCTTGTGTCTGCACGTTAATATCTGACATGTGATGGGGCGCGACTCCTTGGCCGCCGTCTGCAGTTTGCTGAGATGATACTGCAATGGGTTGCGTGTTTGCATCTGGCACGGCGAAAGGCTGTAACAAAAAACTTATAATGAGAC
The DNA here is from genome assembly GCA_964059195.1 of Ectobius pallidus. Lineage (NCBI taxonomy): Eukaryota > Metazoa > Arthropoda > Insecta > Blattodea > Ectobiidae > Ectobius > Ectobius pallidus. The sequence goes on along the minus strand of CAXKWD010000007.1, from coordinate 83,059,428 downwards.
GAGTTGTCTCGGAAGTAACACATTAATATATAACACATTAATATATATATAACACGTACCGAGTAATCAATGGCTTGGCCGCCCAAAGCTGTCCGGATCACGGATGGTATGGCGGTCGGTGTCCTTGCCATCTCCCGTTGTCGGTACATTTCGTTGGGGTTAAATGGGTTATGGGTAGATTCCAAATGGCGATTTAGATAACGTTGACAGGTGAAACTTTTTCCACATTTAGAGCAAACGTACTGGTTGTTAGAGTGTGCTTCCTGCACATGTCTGGTCAATACGTCGCGACGTGTGTATGATGCCCCACACGAATCACAGGAGAATTGACTTTGTGTATGCCTCTGCCTCACGTGCCGGTTCAGGTCTCGTTTATGCCTATACTTGGCATCGCACTCGGAGCACTTGAAGAACGCAGTAGTAGTACCTTCCATCTCGGCTGCTATCCGTTGAATGAGCCAAATCGTCTGCAGCATGTGTATTTATATCGACCCACGCTAGGGTACTGCGTCCACGCGCATGCAGGACCCACGCAGAGGTACGGCCTGCAAGCAGGATCCATGCAGAGGTAAGCTGTGTGTTATTTTCGTACGCGAGGCTGCCAGATGACATCTGGACTCCAGCTAAGACACGCAAGCTCGCAATATTACAATACTAGCATGTGCCCGCGGCTTCGCCTGCGATAATTATTTCAAAAATTAAGAGCATAATAGTTATTTATTAACTCCTAAATCGCATGGACTACATACCACGATCAGATAGCATCGACTGGTAAAAGCGACCTCAGATTCGAGTTTCTTGGCCAAGAAAACCTCTGTATAGTGAGATTCGTCCAAATAAAACAACGTTTGACCATATTTAGGGCTTACAACATTCAAGCGATCGCGAAAGTTTTGTTTTCAAGGTTTGACAAAAATAGACAAAGCCAACTGTAATTGATTTGACATTGTGAAAACTGATGTTTTGAAAAACGCAAATAATGCACTCATAACTCACGAACGAAAACTAAAATTAAAATTCCGGCTTCGCTGTGCATTTCCAGCCCACCTATGTTTAAAATTTCAGATCTCTGCGTTCAGTAGATAATATGACGCCTTCTCTAATTTGTCAAGCATCCATTTCATGTAATCCAAGCCCATAGGCAACAATTTGTTTCGATAATTCTATGTAGAAAGGGGATCAAAAACATTTAATTTTTGGCATTTAGAATCAGAATTTTTCTTAGTGAGCTGAAGCGAAGGTACTAACAAAATTCCATAGGCTGTACGTTGATTCCTGTCATTCAGTCAGTCAGGACAAAGCCTTTTATATATATATAGAGAAGATCACAAATAATTATACATGTACGGCAGCATCGAGACACACGCTAGAGTACAACGTGCACGTGTATGCAATACCCACGCGCTAGGCTGTGTTATTTTGAGATGCTGAGATGAGAGTCTGACATGCGAACATCTGGATGTCTGCAAGCTCGCAACATGTGATGACTTGACGGAGCGTGCGGGACCTCCCGCGCGGTGAGCCGGGCTATTCTCGTACGCGCAGCTGCATCACGTCTGGGCTCTCGCTAACATATGCAAGCCTGCAATAATATTACACACTCACAATATTACCAATAATTAATCACTTAGGCCGTTGTTCTACACAGGTGGCGCAAGCACCCAGGTGGCCAAAGGGCAGTGGTCAGTAGTCAGTGGTCAGCGGGCTGGGGAGTGGTCAATGGGTCGGGAGTGGACAGTGGTCAGCGCGCCACCCGCGCCACCGCTGCGCCACCAACCACGTGATACAGAATACAAAACTACTTTTCTCTCACATAAAGTTGTAGTATGTTGTAAAGTCACACTGCCCATCAAAGGGAGTAGTGTCGAAATGCGTACCGGGGACTTGCCAAGCGTGTTAGAAAAGGTTGAAAACTGTTTAGTTGAAGTTTTATTGCACAATGGAGTTGTTCAGCTGAATGTAATCGCCAATCAGCCTGGATCATCCTTTGCTGTGTGATTGTTGAGACAAGTAGACAAAGTATATTCGGAAAAATACATCACCCGTGAATGAAATTTAACATTTAAACACTAAATGGTATGAAAAATTGAGTAGGTGCTTATTATAGAAGTAAATGGTTCCTAGGCCATATGTTATAAAATAGCAGAACTCGATGAGGCTCATTCCTATACCGAACAGTGAGGATGTTAATTTATTGAAAACTTACTGCATAACGATTTCACATCAAAGAGGTGTAGCTTTACTATTTCAGAGACTGGTAAAAGTTACAGATTAAAATATCCCGTAAACAGAAATCAATCACAGGATTTACATCGACAGGAAAAGTGTAATTTTAACAACAATAAGATGAATCATATAATTAGTGATATCAATAGTAACAACAGAAGTTGCATGAAATTTTAAGAGCTGCAGTTGTGACCAAGAGCAGTGGAATGAATCAACAATCTGCACCACCAATAACTAACGCCGACAGAAATTTTAATCTCCGTAATTGTGTATAATAATAATCCCTTTCAAAGGCTAAACACACAAATGGGATTATGATCCTGTTAAATTGGATTGCCTATTTATCATTTCAGCTCTGCAAAGTGAATATTTTTAAACAAAGTGTTCTTCTCAACCACAACTTGAATATAGGTTATTGGGACAAAAATTATGTTTCTGGACTTATCAGACACCCCAATTGTTTCAGACTGAAAGCAGTTAAACATTATTATAGGTTTTCAGTTTTATGTAACGGAAGAGATAATATAGGCTACGCTGCATTCTTAAGAGCAACATTTGCCGTGGGTTGGGATCGAACACGGTGAGATAGGACAGCAAACCTGTCATTAATACCATTGAAAGTTCGGTACACTGTCTTAGAAACCCATAATGAAATAAGCATCGGAGTTAACACTGTAATTCTAACCACTAGCCATTTCAGTATAAATTTTCATGTACAGAGGGCAATATCAACAGTGAGATAGGGCTGCAGCAAGCCTACCATTTAAAGTTTGATACACATGCTTAAAAACCTATAGTGAAGTAAGCATCGGAGTCAACATTAATTATAACCAAATTTCAGTATTAAATTTTCATCTACAGAGGGCAACATCTTCAGTGAGATAGGACTGCAAAATTGTCATTAATACTATTGAATGTTTGGTTTGCTGTCTTAAACACTTATATCCTAATGAAATAAGCGTCGGAGTCACTATAATTCTAACCAATAACTTAGAATAGGGCTCCTTGATGCATGTATTGAAACCGCTGTTTGTTTTTTCTTTTGTGAATATCCGGAAAAATAACTAAAACTGAGCATGTTACATTTTAAACTTTTTGAACAAATTGAAGTAATAGCTCAAAATGTGTTATTCTTAATATTCTTTTAGATTTTTCTTACTAATAGTTTCAATCGGTTTTGAATTTGTTTTTAATAGGTTAATTATTGACTACTTCTATTAAAAAAAAGTGTGTTATGTTAGAATCATACCCATATAAATACTGTATATATTCTTTTGTTTTGCAATTTCCGCAGTACAATACAAAATAAGGACCATATCTCCTCTTATAATATAACAAATTAAAGCTTATATAATAGGTTTTGAAATGGCGACATCCAATACCAACTCAAAATCTTTCTAGGCCTATGGTTCAGGAGTAAGATCAAAGTAATATAATAATAAAGATAATACTCAGCACCTTAACCAAATTCCCTTCCATACATTGCTTCAGGAAAGTCATTATCTTTCAACTGTTTATTGTACTGTGTTTAAATATGCTGCAGCTTGAAATTAATAAGAATATAGACAATTAATGTTGATCAGTATTCAATACTCGAAGAAGTTAACTGCATTAGCTTTAGGAATTAAATTTAACTTAACCAGAAGAAGGTTTAATAATAAATAATGATGAATGCTATACACTAGTCAAACAACATAAATTCTATAGAGTAAACATTTTCACACGGACCAGATATATAGTAGTGTTCTGTGGGCTATTCTTGTAGACAGTTAATGGTAACTTGTCAGTCCTGAGCTTAAATACAAACCATATGGATACCAACACTGAATAGGAAATACTGTATTTTAATTATTATTATTATTATATATATTATACGCGTATGTACCGGTATATATATATAATCTACATATACAGTATACTTTTTGTTCGACCATAAGTTACAGTAATACGCTTATTACATGTCACAGAACGGTATCATGATGATACTTATTTCGACACTGTTTTTCATTTCGAAACAGGTGTGGTATCAGTTATTATCGAAATCGGAACGACACTGAGACCTTCACAGTAGCAGCTAACAACTGCGTTATTTTTAATGTAATACTAAAATTAGTTTATTTCGTGTTGTCAAAATCCGTTTGTATGAGGAAAGCGGGCAGAACGAAGCTTCGATTTGACCGAAGCCGTAAGCTGCCATCCGTTGGAGAAGACAAAACTACCCGCGTCATGGTCATGGTCGTTGCCGTTTAAGTGAATCTAAAACCTCAATATCTAAACACTTAGACTAATTATTATCGAACAAAAACAGTAGCACGAAACTTGCCTACAATGGTAATTAAGATACTAGAATGAAAATGATGAAACTCGCGTTGCTAGTTTCATAAACATACTCGTATCTTAATAGATGCCATTATAGGCTTGTTTCATAATGTACTATTTATTTACCAGTCAGTGCATATGCTTTGGGCTGATTCATTAAGCCTATATTTAAATATTCCCACTACATTAATTAGGACGCTCGAGATTAAGTGATCTGTCGAGGAAGGAACATACAGAACATTACATTTTCAACTGTACTAAAGTACCCATCTCATTGCAGATTTGGAGGCTTTAAGGTGTCATGTACCTACGACATGGTAATATTACTCCTACCTTCACCAAAGTAGACAAACTGTGGGTTTTGACATGATCTAAGCGAGATCTAGGCCAACTAATCCAGGGGCAGTATAGCGGATAACATTAATATTCTAAAATAGATTTGTGCTTGCATTCCGTCTCAAAATATTTAGGTTATTTTGTGCCAACGAATTTAGAACCAACCAAATTCACTGCATTACTACTGAATGCAATATTAAGAAGATTTTTTACGGTGCACTATCCCCGTGACATTGTAGACAACGGAAAATAAAGGGACACTGCAATGCGGTGTCGCTTCCTTAAACTGCATAAGCACCAGACAGAGTAGCCTACACACTCATGGTACTTATGTGAAAATTTTAACTCTGCCATTAAGGTCCAACACAACATGCAATTCAATAGATTCATGTTACTAACCTTACCGGAAATTGTTCAATACCCAATAAGACGTATCCGTTTATATTGACACATGCCATTTAAAAATATATATTAAAAAAAGTCATTATTGCTATGCCATTTCATTCTTAAGTGTAAAATGGTTTGACCTAAGTGATACCTCTGGCATCAGCAGAGTACAGTTCATATGCCGCAACCTACCATAATGAATGAAACATAGATTTTTGAGATTATCTTACCACAAGAATTATAAAAGTGCGACATTGAAATCTACCAACTTCTCATAAACTAAAATAGGATAGGAGACCACTAATTATGACATAATGTCTATCGTTAATCACTGCAAGTGGATTCACAACATTTCTACAAATAAATAGGCCTACTCTTTTATCCCACTCTTAAACTCTGATAATGCGTAATGTCCACTTTCCTTTCATGAATATTGTATTTACTGTACAAGTTTCATAATGCTGCAGCGAGCATCTAATTTTTTTAATTGTTTTTATTTTATCTTGCGTTCATTTTGTAGCAATATTAGGCTATTGAATAAATATATAATGAAAATTTAAAGTAATAGAAGCTACGACTAGGCCTATGATCACGATACATTAATTAACAAACATGATAAAATGATATTATGACGAACAAAACAAAAAAAAACAAACGAGTTGGCCTTTACTAATATAGTGCTTCATTTTATACAGCTTTCCCAATTTCTTCAATCTGAATTATCCCTTATCTTTCAAAGATATAAGCATTCACGATTGCTACTCTAGCTGGTAAATGATACTAAAACGTAAATATTTTAGCATTTTGTCAGTACTCATAGTCAATATTGGGGAATGATTTGGATGATTACGTACTATGTCAATTCACATTTTTAAAAGTTTAAAATAGGTGATTTTCAACTTCTTGTGTTCTTCAGAATCCCTACAACCCACATAGTAATTAATTTTTTGTGGAAAGTGTCCAAAACACTGGCAAATGAGAATGAAGATGTCTCTTTTGCAATCTATAAGTGGCAGTCTGTGGACAGAAAATGCCTATTGGAAGGCGAAAATGTTGACTGGCAGTGTGTTGCGCATGGCTCACGTGATCGAGAAACAGGGCTGTAAACTTCATGGCGATCAACACTAATATCACTGTTCGTGACCTATCTGCCACCAACCTAGCCGTAGACCTAAATGTCACTAACACTAACAGCAATATTCCTAACCTGTAACAATTATCTATTCATGTCATTAACACCAATGGTACTATTCATAACCTATCTGCCACTTACCTAGAATCGTGGGTGAATAGCGCGGCACAAAAATAATACAATGGCAGCGCTGATTACGGGAAACCAATGAGATGCCTGTGTCAACCCAGTAATTTATGGGAAAAATAGCTCCGATGAAACTTGGTATGTAGTGCGTGTGAACGAATCTAAGTGCGTAATGAAGGAAACTAAGTGCTTAATGAACGAAAATAAGTGCGTAATGAATGAAACTAGTCCCCAATATTGTATTCATATTTCCAGTTTTTCTTTTTCTTTCGTCTTTTAGGTCATTGGTATATTCGATTTCAGTTAAGCTATATAATTCTTGTATTTCATGTATTTCCCGCTGAGTGATGGAGAAGGCCTTATGGTATGAACTGTGCCAGGTTAAATTAATAACATAATAATAATAAGAATAATAAGACCACTGTAACGCAGAATATTACGATTCTCAGTCCATTCGTCATTAAGGTGAAACCAGTCAAGAAAGCTTAGAAAAAAGGTTCCGAATGCTGTCCTGATAAATGATGTGGAAGTGATAAAATGAAATGACAAAAAAAAAAATAATAAAAGCATTAAACTACCAGCATTAAACTACCATCTAAAAAAAACCGAGATTGTTTATTAAGTACCAGTGCCGCAAAGTAAAAGTACAGCCTATACCCTCACATAGGCCTATTTTGATAAGACTTTAACACTAATCTCTGAGTTTCATCTAAAGCCGAGATTATTTATTATCGTTTTCCTAATACACAGATGTTCTGCCTTGTACGGAAATAGATCTTGTTACTTGCAGGAAAGCAACTGCATTGATTGAACACAGTAGAACATCTTCACTTCCGACGCTAGCAATTTGTAATCACTTAGTTCGGGAGAGTTGTAGGTTTCTCGGTTGGAATGCAGACGACAAGGGAGGAAATAATAAATTATAAGATCACTCAATCTGTGGCATTTGTCCCCGTAAAATTCCTGCTACTATGTCTGTGCTCGGTTAATATAGTATATTGCGATACAAGTGCCGTAAGCGATGCAAACGAAGCTAGGAAAAAGTTTGAAAAAACGAGGCGCTCGCGCCGAGTTTTTTCAATTTTCCGAGATCCGTTATGCGCTTACGGCACGAGTATTGCATGCTATTTTTTGCACGATGATTATTTATATCAATTTATTAAAATTAATTGAGATATTACCTGAAAATATTATGTATAGGCCTATACATTATTGAAAATAGATGTTTATTTCTGAAAGTGATTCGCATTTGTTGTTGTTTATGGGAACCGAATATTTGTCCTGGGGGGCCTTGTCCATAAAGGCTTGTATTATGAGGTGTGGTGTAAGTAAATTTTTCCGCACGGAAACTCTTACCGCACATAGCAACAAGATTGCGTGTGGGAATGTCAACTTACGATCCACGGCAACAACATTCGTAAGTACCACTAATTAGTTAAGTCGTGCAAAAATAAATATACGCAAGCACGAATGTTGTGTAAATCGCGACGTAATAATAAAGCTTGTTTAAGCAACTGCGTAGTACGTTTATTAAAATTGTACTTGTTTATGATAAAACGATTCGGATAAGTTATTAGTAGTATCAAAATTCATAGCGCAGTTAATCTATACAAGAAGAGAAATAAGATATTCGAAAGCGATTACAGTTTATATTTAGCTTTAGCTTCGAAATGCAAATCCAATATATACGGAGATGGAATTGATACGTGCTGATAAGGAGTCATAGAATTAACATCACATCAAATTGTGCTACAACAACATTTTATGCTAACAATAATTTATACATCTTTTAACCTAACGTCGAGATTTACAACCAACTATTAATACTCAGAAGATCAACTTATATGTTCTGTGAATATATCTTAAGATGACTTGTCTTCTATAGTTCTAGCTGGTTTTTAACTAAATGTATATATGATTTTAATGTGCTATTATCAACTCCTAAGGTAACCAACCATATTCATAAATTACATGAAAAAGTAAATGCAAATGTACTGTATATATGATTTTAATGTGTTATTATTAACTCCTAAGGTGACCATATTCATAAATTACATGAAAAACTTCAATGTTATTATTAAATGAGAATATTACAAATTCAGGAGCTGTATGCGATTAATATGCAAGTCTCTTAATTCATTTTATATATATATATATAATACTTTAGTTTAGACTGTGACCATCACATATTAATTTGATATCAATATTGAAGATACCTAACTGTATTATTACAATATATTCTTACACATGTATTGTAATTATATATTACCAATTAAATACTGAATATCAAGATTACATAATTGGCTCCTTTTCAACATTTATCTAATTCTCTCACTTCTATTACTAGTGCACAAGGTGGAAAAATTACTCCTATACGTAAAATTATTGAGCACTAGCGGAAAATGAAATTTAGTAATACAATGTTTAAGTTTATTATTGGAATATTAATCTTCATCTCCAAAACTTGTTTTATGAAATAGATTTTTGTAACAACGAATCGAATGAATCATGATTTTGAAATTTACGGAAAATGGGATTTTTTTTGGATGGATCACAAGAAGAAAAGTAGGAATAAAGGAAATCAGTTCAAGAAGTATCAGGTAGCCTATGATGCGAAATTTCCAAGCAGTAAAGAACACAATCTAAGAGTAAGAATACGCCCGGCCCGAAAGTAACATACATGGTGCGATCCTTCTTGTTTTTTTTTTTTTTTTTGCTAAAAACCAGTCCACATCAGCCTAGGGACAAATTCGTTTATATATGTCTACAAGAGAAAACTACGAACCCGTCAATCAATCTCGGGAAAAAAAAAACGCCGATTAGATAATCATGATCAAAGAGATCTATGGAGAATAGACTGTGTGAACAAGTTTACTACTTTCCCATTGATTTGGCATCGTCGATTTTCTATAAAAGAATACAATAGTATTGTTCCCTAATCCGAACATCTTTACTGAATATGGTTGTGTAAGTTTTCGAGTAGACTCTTTGTGGTCTAATAATGCAGCTATTTTTGCTACTTCTGAATTTAACTCCACAGCTGGAAGTCATTTGTATTGGTGCCAAAACCAGCTTCTTTATACTGTAGCTAAAATAGGAAAAATGTTTCCTAAACTGAGGAAGTTAGGATATCTGCTTACAACTAAGTGAGTTGTTCACTGATTAACAAGGTCTAAGGGGAGTGGGTAAAATAAGCAGCAGTTTTAGGAAAAGAGATCGTCGTAACATGAACAATTCTTTATCTAGGATTTTTTATTTGGCCTTCTAAGCAAGAAATCCTTAATACTGAATATTTTAATGTACTCTTCCTCGAAGACTAGAAGATTCACCAGTTGAAAGAATATAGAGCGTGAGCTTAAAGTACACTGTATGTAACGTTCTGGATAATCAATGCTGTACATGTTCGTGAACAGCCTCATATCATAACATCAGTTGTAAAGTTGAATTATTTCCTTGAATTTAAGAAATGTCTAGGAGTTTTAATAAAAATTTAGATAAGAGATCATGCCACACCCTCAGATGAACTTAAAAGGCCGTGTGGAAAGGTTTATCATGTTCGTTACACTTGTTTTCAATTAAAATTATCTCGCAAGATAACCGCGTTGCACTCATAAAAACGAAATGAACAAAAAAAAGTTATAAGATTCAATAAACATAGAAACAGCATTTAGTTGTTAGGTAAGTTATGTGGCCCGTCAGTTACCATCCACCTGCTCTACTTTTACAGTACAGCCTTCATGGGCTATATTCTGTGGCTTTCATGTCCTTACGATGTGAAAATAAATCTGCTCTCATACAGATTGAAAAAAATAAAGTTAATCTCAAATATAGATGTAATTTTCAAATTAAGAAAATTCATACCATAATCGTATACCGTTTTTTGATGAAGCGAACAGCTAGCTCAACACAAATTTGCTCATTGATTTAGGACATAGAAGAACGGGAAATGGAGTAAAAGAATAAATGCGCTGAAAAGCTGTTGGGACCGGAGTATGGCCTACGATAGAGGGCTCCGGGAGAGGTGGAGGCCCCCCCCCCACAAAAAAAAAATAATAAACCGGTAGTCAACATGGGATACTATGTTAGCATTCTTCATTGACCGTAATGGAAGACGAAGTGGACAGTTCACAGGCTTGTGAAGTAGGAAGGAGTTTTGCCTCTTCGGGTGGTGATAAAAAAGTATAGCTAGACAGTAACGATGACGTGTATATGCATCAGATTAATGACTGATAATAGCTAAGAGAAAATATTAATCGGAAACTTTGTCCTAAGCTAGACTAGACCTCTGCCGCCCAGATATACTGTAGTTTAGAATCAGGACTCGGGAGTTGATGACCTAAAATGCCTGAAAAACGACCTACAAATGACCTTAGTCTTTGGGAAATATGACATGAAAAATTGAAAAATGACTTAATATTTCGAAATATGTATTTGAAAAGAGAATATACAGTAGTATGACAATAAATAATAATAATAAACAAAGGACAAGATTTAAGTATTTTATATTGATACTTTTAATTGTTTTCTATTATTATTATTATTATTATTATCATTATTATGTTTACTATATTTATAACTGAGTGTTGTACTTTATTGTCTGACGATAAGGATGCCAAATCAATACGCATTTAATTGTCTGGAATTATTGAAAACTGTAGATACAACTTATTCAGCCATGTAGGATCGCCGGTTGTTCTGAATGGCATTTCTACACATCGACAAACTTCTTTCTACGTCGACTGATGCCATGGGTTCATAATTTAAATGAGCCGTGTCCCGTGGCGAATAGCCCTCCACAAATATACCAAAACCAAAATTCACCTTGCAGAATTTTATCGATTTTACAGATTCCCTTATGAGAGCGCTTTGTCTGTAATAATTTAAAAGTTCATTATGAAGACAAAACAGGGAAAAATGACTAGTCGACAAGAAAACGCCTAGAAATAAAAAAGTGCAATATAAAAGTTGGCTATTTTTGTTACTTTCGAGGAGAGACGAATTTATACTACATCCTGCATTGTCTGTGATGCCTCAGAAAAAAAAAAAATGATACTTCAAGTTCCGAGCCCTAGTTATAATAATGCTCTTATACCAGTGCCCACAACGGTTCGCGTTCACATCCTACACAATCACGTGTCATATCCTCCCATCACAAAACTTTTGTCACTGTACATTCTTGAGTTAATTTTATATGAGAAGGCTACTGCTCCATTTTAAAGAATAAACTAAAGCACCTTGGGATGCATATATGTAATGCAATAGTAATAATGATATTAAAACGGTACTGAAAATGAAGGCGGAGGAGGAATGAATAGCTCTCTGACCAGACACCAGTACCGTACTGTAGATGTTAGCGTCGCGGAGTTTCGGAGATTTTGAATGCTTAAGATCTGTCATAGACGCTAACAATACATCACAGGTCTTCTTTATCAGAGAACCAGGGTGTATAACACTTATCTTGATTTCCTAACCTGTCTGCCTCATTCCGAAATCTGAAAACATAGGACACGCATTGTCAAACTACAGAAACACAATTTACAAACTAACTTACGCCAAGAACTGAGGTTACAAATGCATTAGGAAAGTAACTCTATTCGAGAATAAACTAAAGCACCTTCATTAACTTAACACAGTAATTATGACTCACGGGTGGCTCCACGGGTGGCTAGCTACATAGAATGAATTTAAATAATAAAACTTTTTTTCTATAACATAAATTAATAATAATTAAAATAATAATACTGATACTGGTATAATAATTATGAGATTGAAACGAAATGGTAAGTAATAAGTTTAATATGAATGTCAACACACTTACCAATATCACTGGAAATGCTGAAATTGGTTCCGAAGGACTTGAAGGTCAACACTTAGTAATTAAAGTTTCTTTGCCAGACACTTTCTTTACATTCTAAACACTTGTTCCGGAATTAACATACTTAAAAACTACCAGTACCTAACGACGACCTAATAAAGCAGAATTCAAGTTCGCATGAGTCGGTGGTGAATATTGTACTGCACACCACATAGGCAGGTTCCAGTAGGGGATGAGTCAGCGACCTTGCTTTAGCAGCGGTACCAACTTCCCTAGATAACGGCTGACTTGCTCAATCAGCTACACTACCGCAGTACTTCATTCGAATGTGCTTAAACAAAATACCTATTATTACGTTTCGAAATACTCGTGCTGGTAGTTGAGTAAGAAATCTTCGTCGCTGTAAGGTACATTGCATCTAACCTCACTATTCGTAGAACCACCAGTGAACTAAAGTAGTCCCCTCTCTTTGTATAATCTTGTTCTCTACAAGCACTTTCCATTCGGCATTATCACATGCATAATGCGTTTTATGTATAACACACTTACACACACTGCCTCACATATTATAATCACAATAAACAACTGCACACGACACGATTCACCGCCAACAACTGCCAATATTAGATGTGGCTAAAAATCGCAGCCCGCAGGAGCTCGATCTTAACATCGATTCCAGCAGTCGAGTTCAATTTGAGATCGACTGGATTCTTGCTTTAATATTGACCCGTCAATTCCGGCAAGAGAGTTGATATCGATTAAGATGAACTAAGAAAAAGAAACAGGCATATGTGATATGGTATATTACAACCATACGTCCATGAAGTCATACATTTATAAATATGCTTTTTGGCTTTGCATACATAGACACTAGCTTAATTTGCCTTCCGATTTATGAACCAGTTTTAAAAAAAGAGTTTGTTATGAATGCACTGAACTGTTTGTCACAAGTGATCTCACGAGTTGCAATTTAGTGACTATTTAACGAATAATACGTAATAAATAATTAAGAAAATATATTATTATTATTAATTCTTTTTCACCATTGGTACGCTAGGATTTTAGTTTCAGTAGCCTACTAATTCATGTAATTTGTAATTATTTACAATTTGCTTAATTTCTACACATTACTAATAAAGTAAATATGAATCAAGTAATAACAATCAAATACCAAATACAAAATCAAAGTTTAAGTAGTCACATAACTTCTTGTTGCAGCATACATTAGCCTATGCAAAATATTTGTCAAAGGCTGCTGAAATCCATTTAACGATAATCTAATTGACTAATAACTTTTCTTTGGACTACTAAAGCAGAGCATTCAAATATAGGCCTAAGATCTGATTTGAGTGCTTGCACAGACAGATACTGGTTCCTATTTTGAATCGTTCCAAATAGTGTCAAATTTACTGTGACCAGTTACAAACTGTAACTCCATATATTCAAGTATTCAGCTACCTGGACAAGTCTATTATCGAAAGGGAGGAGAATGATAGCTTCCCCCTCCCATCTCTGAACGGTCTTCCCGTCATCCTCGCGTTTCAGCAGTGTACATTAAACGAAAAAGCATAAATTGTACCGGTATGCTATTCAGGTTATGTTTTTTAAATCTTTGCAGGGGATTATTATAATATTATTAAATGCCAACGTTGTTTAACTATGGAATACATATCCCGTAAAATATTATAATGCTGATTCCTGAATAGCAGATGTAATATTCGCTTCATTTACGGAATAATTCCTAGCGTACCGCGGCAATGGTAACGTAAGCATAAGTCAATGTAATGTAGTGTTTATTACAGTAATTAACTCTTACAAATTCCAGCATAAGTCACCGCCTACAGAGTCTCCGGCCTGATGGAAATATAGAAAAAGAGTATACGATATCGATATGTCTTTATCAATTTTGTAGGAGGTGGTAAAGAAAATTCTATAAAGATTGAATGAAACAGGTCTCTGATTGGCTGATTTCGGATTTATTATATGTTATTGGTCCAAATCGAAAGAAAGACGTATGAGCTAAATGATCTTCTTATTAAAATAATAGTATTATACGAAAATAAACACTTAGTTATTGTACGCACGCATTCAGTAGACGACTAAACATTAGAAATCTACTTTGTTCTTAATGACTAAATCAACGATTTATTGTTCTATGTTATACTTGGTTTTCATTTTTGGCTTCAACATTAGTTGAATGATACTTATTACAACTAAATAGTCGTGTCGTGAGCATTTGATGTGTTCTAAATTCAAATTGTCTGTAAATATGTTCCTAGTAACCATAGAATGTAATATATATCTTATAAACTGCCCATAAAAAATACAAGACAATTGTACGCAGCACAATATAAAAGAGTACGAAATAGACTTGAAGATAATCTCAGGACATAAGGTAATAAGGTGGACAGCATTCTAAAGACAACATTTTATCTTCAACAATTTTGTTGAGAAGAAAGGAAAATTATTCTTTACCAGAATATTTTATGAAATTACGGTCATTTATTTATTTTCCTGCTCATTAGTTTTACTATTTGTAGTAGTAGAATTATTGCAATACGAGGGTCGCAAGTGCATAATTTTGAAGAATTGAGATGAAGTTTGAAAAGACGAGTAGAAAGCAATCTTTAAACCTTGAAAGCAGCAAATGAAATTGCGTAATGAACATTTAAAATAAAATCAAGTCTGCCAGTGTTAATTTTATTACTATATTAAAATAAGTTCATTTCGACTTGTAAAATCCGTTAATTAAAAAAAAAAAAAAACGGCCAAGAACAAGCACTGACTTGACCTACGTCATGAGCTGCCATCTTTTGCAGATTGCAAGAAATATAAGAACTTGCTAACAGCTTGCTGTCGCGGTCAGCCGATTTAATGAATCGAATGTCTCAAAATTTAAAATTTTAATAATGGTAAAATAAAAACAGTAGCTTTGTTTCATAAACATACTTGTATCTCAATAAATACCATAACATGCTTGTTGCATAATGTACTATTATGATAGCGATTTACATAATTATAAAAAATTTACTTACGAGAGAATAAATTGTCAAGATAAAAGGTTACCAACTTGATCGATAGGCCTACAGATATTAGTTCAAAGCAGGTAGTGCGCAGGTGCGCCATACCAATACTTATATCACAAATCATTTTGGTCACGAATAAATTATCGTAACTCTGTGTTAAAACATAAAAAAGAAGTAATTATAGGCAAGACTGAATTTGTAAACTTCGACTAGCAAATATAATTGTAATTCATGTCAGCAATAATATATTATTGACGCACATGTGCCGTAAGTAGCTAGTGCGGGAAGTTAAGTTACTGGCACTGGGTGTTGGAAGCCCAATTTTTCATCATGATAGCATAAATGGGATATCTATAAAAAACGTTTTTAGGTGGTTGGGCTAGGTGGACTGTAGGAGGGAGTTCTGCGAAAATCCTATTTTTCCTCATTTGCTTTATCAAGCAATTTCAATAGAGTATAACATTCAGATCTTAGAAATCTTAGAATATACCGACCAGGATTAATGCTAGAAGATTTGAACAACTTGCCTTGCTTATTCAGTATTAACAAGGAAAATATTTGCACTATTAATGTCAGCGTCCTTCGATCAGACACTTTTGTTAATGTTATGTATCCATGTTCCAGCTGACCCTAACACAGCAGAGTTTTAGAACAAGTCCACATTCATACAAAACAGAATAGAAATAGTTCAGGTATAAAACTATCCACTCAATAAATGTCATGCATTAAAAATAGTTTTTGAGTTATACTTTGAATTGACTGTTTTAGTGCAACTCTTTCTAATAGACCATTGAAAAATGTCTATTACTGAACACAGCATATCTTTTTAATCAAAAGTAGTAGGATTGGCTGGTGTATTCGAATTATGGTGTATACGAATTGATAAGATTTCTTGTATTCATATTATATTAAATGTTATAAAAAAACTTCGTAGGCTATTTCTAACAGTAGAATATTTTAACGATTGTGTATATTCATAGTACATCTAGGTAATAATTCCCATTATAATATTATTGTCTTTTGTAATAAAAGAATTGCTGGCTGTCCGTAGAATTTTTCTAAAACATGATTCGATAGCAGACTTCATAATAATTTGAGTAGAAATATGCGTAATGGCCTATAGGAATACTTCTTTTAATGTTTCATCATTTTCGAGTACCGGTAATTTCATGGTACAACAAACTGAACTTCAATTTTAGTATTTCCGTGGTAATTACGTTTAATTTACGTCTATCTTTTTCATAAGTAATAACACACTTTCTCCTCACACTCTTTGTGGAACTGTACCTGAGAACTCTTGCTCTTCATTAGAGTGTATCAATAGATACAATACAATATTAATACATTATGAATACAATACACACACAATAGTTTAATATCTTGTTTCTGTATGTTTGAAATTAATGAAATTAAATAAGAAATGCATTTTACGGATTTTTCCAAGGGAAGTGATATTTAGGGTTGAATAATCTGCTATTTCTTTCAACAGTTTTTAAAAATATTTTTATCAAAACTATTGTGCATAATCCGCGTACTCACTGCTTATGTAAGACTAACTAGAACTGTTAAAATTATTGCATAACCAACAAGGAAATAGGTTTTCTAAACACCCCACAATACTTTCATGTTTATCTCATCATAGGGGTCTTGGAAAATTTACAGCGAAAACCGCCACAGCCATTTCATAATTACGGGTGAGACATTCTAGCACATTATAAAAACTATTTTTGTTTATCACATATCATAAATAATAAACTAGAATTGGTTCTTCACATCCTGAAAAATTTACAATGCCTTCTCCTCCACACTACATGCAAAGCATTATTTAAAATTGATTTTAAGTATTGTAAATTTGTTTTTCAAAATCTATTACGGGTGGGACATAATTTGGACAATGATTTTAATGGTACACAAAAACAGTTAATTTGCTGTTCTGCTATGACTGTTAGGGTCTTAATTTTGTTATTATTGCAGATATGTGGGATTAAATACAAATTATAAACTGCTTCCAGAATGTCAGAACATTTATTTAACTCATCAATAATAATTTAATAAAACTATCACCATTACAGGTGGGACAAAAAGTCGCTGTTTGTTATGTTACATAGTAATTAACGTCAAATACTATTTTTAAGTTAATCTTAAGCCAAATTGTACCTTAAGATGTATATTTTCTCAAATCAAAATGGACATAGCTGATTACTCTTGACTACATGGTAGTCATGGTAAAAAAGACAAAAAGTAACTACAATGCAATAAATAAGTCGACAGATTTTACACTGAATCAACTTCAAATACACTCAATTCCTTAATATTCAGTGAATTTGAGGTTTAAACTTATATTTGACCACTCAATCACAATAGTTTTATAACAGCTCTCTTTGAGGGGAAAATTCCCATATTTTATGAAATGGCTGGCCATTGTTTATTAGGTTATTTAAACCAGGCACCAGAATAAGATTCGGGAGATGTTCCAAGAATCAACAACAAGGAAAATATATCAGGGGATAAAATAAATGTCGCAAAATATACACGGTAATGAAAAATTTTCGGAAATACTTGTGTTTGAATCAATATGCCGTAATTGCTACTAAGTGTCCCCTAGAAGAAGATAAAGAGATCGCAAAAGAATCTTGGTTGGTAAAAAAAATTCTACACCCATTCTTTGTAAATGTGTATGCTCCAGTTATTCCATAATAAATTGTTCTTATTCTGAATCGAATAAAACATTTGTAAAATATGTCTTTATACAGCACTTGTTCCAAAATCTTCGTAAAACCTGTTCTTGCATTATAACATTGGTACTGGCACTGTGGTGTACGATGGTACTATGATGAGGAAGATGGTCAGTAATCGTGGCACAAAAATTTATCCTTTCAGGAGTTCCTTTACAGTACATGATTGTAAATCTGCAGATCTGGGAGAGTAGCATTTGCACACACATAAATGCCAACAACCTGGACCGGATTCTTTTAACTGATAAGTTATACGTAACGTCAGTTATTTTATCTTCATTATTAACGTATTAAGTAAATTATACAGATATCATGAATATTTTTATATTTATTAGGGATATATTATCAACAAACTCCATTAAACTCTAGTACCTAATGGTATCAGGATTGCTTTATTTAATTACAGTTAACGTAGTAAGAAAACATCATTTTGTATTAAACGGAATGAAATAATAATCCACACAATACAAAACAAGTATCTGAGGCCTTTTAAGTTCCTAGCAGTTGTTCCAGTTTTAGACAATCGGAATATGAAGTTTGTAATGTTATTAGCCTTGCGAACTGACCGTCTTTACCCCCAGGAATATTCCACCTTCTTATTTCTGACTAGCTTAAAGGACCCGGCGTCGCCCGGGTTTTTTATTTTGTAATTGGAAATGAACTTATGAAGGAATTTTGATTTTTAAACTCTAGGTCCTTATATAGGTATTTATAATCTGAAATAGGAAGAACGACTTATTACACTAAAACTATTCCCTCAGAAAAAGCTTGATATAGTTTTTTATGGCTCATAGAGGATGTAGAATTCTGCATCGCATCGCTTGTACACAGCAAGCCTGGTAAGGGTTCAAATAAGAAGAAACAGAAATTCCTGTAACATAAAATTGTAATACCGAGGCGGAAAATTTTATTTCTCCCTCTCATGTTACCATAAAACTGTTTTGGGGATGAAATTAAACAGAAAGCAATATCACTTTCATACTTCTCTTTCCAAAAACCTGCGATATAATAATATACCATATTACCATACCTCGTATTGTTTTCTCTATTTCCAGGGTAGAGAAAAGTTATGTGACTGCATTATTTTCGTGGATTACATTCTTTAATATTTATTTATAACATGAATTATAAATTTATACCTTCTCTTATTTGTCAAACTTGCATTTTTTTTTCCAAAGCCATCTGATACATTAGCAACAATATGTTCTGTGATTGGGGTTTTATAATTCTGTGTAAAAAGGGATTAAGTTTTCTCAAAAACATTTAATTTTTGGCATTTAAAATAGAAATTTTGTAAATTCCTTTCTTAGTGAGCACCTACATTATGAAACGAAGGTAAAAATTCCAAGTCTCTACCTGTTATAGTTTAGGCTCTACGTTGATTCCTGTCAGTCAGTCAGTCAGTCAGTCAGGACAAAGCCTCTTATATATATATAGAGATAGAGCCGCCACCAACGGGAATAATAGCCTACCGCCAGAAGGATTAAGCCAAGTGAAATATCTAGATTGCCTCATCGAGGATCGAACCCTGATCTTCCATTTTGTAAGCATTACCTCAATCAACTGTATCACGGCGGACCCCAAGGAAAATCCAAAACCTCCTAAAACTCTGTTATTCCCCGTATGGGCTTTTTGCATCATAAATTACCCTGGACGCTGCATTACGACAAACAAAGGACTATCTAGTCCGTTTACTGCTTCCATAAAATGTACGTGTCTAAATGAAGACTGCAAGAACACAGGCTTAAAACGTTAAAATCTATTCCGTATATGCCGGACGGTAAATCGCTGGGCGTAACTTCAATTGAAACAGGCGACTAGCAGACCAGCATTAGTTGGCCGTTACGGAATAGAATTCAATATTAATTTCTCTTTGTTGGACAGCATTCATTATCTAGTACACTAAAGGCTTCAAATACAATATGTTTGAAATAATATTTTCAATAACAAAATGTAAGAAATTGCATTGATATTCTCTATACTGTCCATTACTCTAATTTAATTGATTTATGATTATGATTAATCATAAACCACGAAATATTGTAAATATCCTTCCTAAATAACGATGGTAAGTACAATTTTTAGGTTAAGCGTGTTGTGCATACTCTTCAGAAATGTGACAAGTGAAAAAAAAACACACACACACAGAAACTTACTGTGGTTTCTGCAGGAGCAATATGTGTTGAGCACATTTCCTAGGTGATCGTTCGTTATAATTAAGTATTAAAATGGATTTACAAAAAACTACAGAATTGTACTTACCATAATGCACCAAGCCGTCGGAATGACAAGTTTTCAACACTTTTAATGAGACTATCCATCTAAAGATATGCAGTGATATTTACAAACAAGTTCAGTATACTAACAAGTTCGTATAATGATTTCTTAATTCGGCGCAGGATTAAACCTAGGGTTTACATCAATTTCTTTTGTCATTTAAAATATATAGGCCTAAATACGAATTTAAGTTGTATATTAATAGTTAAACCATATGAACATAGAATGATGCCTTTCACGTTATCAGGGATGTAGTTGGCTAAGAGCCGAGCGGACTGTAGTACTGGAGGTACACTGTAGCCTAAATTAGTACGATATAATCCAGTAAACGAAAGAACGATTATCGGTATAATAATAATCAGTGGAGCCTTGCTCTAAATAATTATTGTTATTACCTATACCATCTCTATTCTCACTCGTTTCAGCGCCTGTTATATCTAACTCTAAAAATTCAGATTATTAAATAATTTTTGCAAATGATTAACGTTTGTTTAAATAAATAAAAAGAATCTAAATCGAATCGTTTACCTCTCCATTTTAGGGACGTTTAAGCGATCCATGCCGCCCGGGCCTTACAGGGCCGCGACAAATCGTATTTCAATGAAGAAGGAAAAAAATAAAAAAATAAGATCACTTTCATCATTATCCGCCCTGTTCAGAGTGAATGTTTTTTCGTAATTAATGTTGTCTCCTCCTCTGTGTTCCTTTTCTAGGAGGTGACACGAGCGTCGGGCTGATCACTCATCCGGGGAGACGCTCCATGTCCTTGTTTGGTATAAAAGTATATGTGTGATCCAGCGGTTAATCTCTCTCCTGACAGGTCGCGTCCTGTAAGGCCTGGGCGTTGTGGGACGCATTAACAGTTAACGGAAGAGGAAAAACTGAGAGAAAGAAGCAGAATTATGTTGATGAGCCCCTAGTCAACAAAGGCTGTTCGAACTTACTAAATGTTGAGCAAGTACTTCCAATAGTCTTTCCTTGAGTGCCTAAAAACCTAACTCACATTAACCTTTACCGCTTCATTATCGCCAGGGTCAACCGCTCGGTATTTCTCTTTTTATTTAACCACTATTATTATTATTTCATTACTTAGTAGAATACTACACCAAACATGAAGATTAACTATTCTAAATATCTAACCTAGCATACATCATTAGAGTCTAGCCTACAGTATCTAGGGCTACGTCGGGACAAGAAATTGCAACGTTTCCACGGGAAACACATTGCTATCCAGAAACGATCTGTTTTTAAACGTAGAATATTCAAGATTATGTATAACCTACTCAAAACTCAATATAAAATATGTGTTTAAAAAAGCACCTAATCACAATAACATTGCGAGTATCAATCCGTCTTCTATAGAAATTAAAATTATTTTATCAGCCAAATCAATTCAGGATTTCTTAATTACAGATCTGGAATCTGCACATCTAAACACGATACAGTAATTATAGTGAACGAGAAAATCAATTGCAAATGAAATGACTAAATACATTAGCAAAATACTTCCGAATTACCTCAGCTAACTGGAATTAATCCAAACGATAATTTTAAGTACCGTACTCACCAGGATCGTCATCGCTGTCCCAGTTAGCTCTGCTTCCGATGACAAACCACCCGAGGAGAAACATCAACACTTGCCTAGAAGCCATGTAGCCTTGTACTTCTCTCATTTTATGTCCGAATGTAAACGTTGTAGATGAATGTTAATGTATGTTGAACTGGAAGTCACTCTTTTAAAAACACTGAACATTTACTGCAGACCGCACACAGCACATTTAATATGTGCATAACGGCACCACTTTTAGCACATTTGCAACAGTATAAATACATTAACCCTCAGACTACTTTACACATTTACCTATCGTGACTGCAGATGTTATTTTCGTACCGCATGGTCAATAATTACGGTCGTTTCTTCTGACATAACCTCACTCATACCAGTAATTTAGTTTGCTTTGACGGGAATGATCTACTGCACACGCATATACATAGTCTTTTATTAAAACGACTGAAGTGCAGAAAACATCCAATAAAACAAAGTTCTGTACAGCTATTATTCGTGTAAAGTTTTTTATTCACTTTGTTAGTTAGTTTTATTCACTTTTTAACTGTCCGAAAGCAAATGCTATTGTTCCGTTTCTTCCCGATTAGGTTATTTCGCTCTGTACAAAAAAGAGTTTTTGAAGATGTAATTAACCCTGTATTTGGTTGTTGTAAAGTTTAGAGTTCATTTAATAAAATATTAAATTGTTAAGCATAAGTAAAAAATGCTATGTCAAAAAGTCCTGGTCTACATATTAAAAATACATTAGTTTCTGACAAACGATTCTGTACTCGTATATAACGTTCTCTATTTCCTTCTCTTTTTAAAAGTGAACTCCATTTTAAAGTTCTTTTACGCATTTAAAAGTCTCTCGTGCTGATACCAACAAAGTGTGAAACGGAATTACGGTTAGAGAATATGTAATGTTAGGTACGCATAATTTACATCTAGACAATCTTTATAAACACCAAACACGAACCATATTTTCACAAAAATCTAAAGAACGAGTATAATAAATGTCAATTTAATAATTAAAAATACGAAATATAAATTTTTTCACGTGTTTTGTGTGAAGGATCATTGTAACTCGTCGTTGTTTTGATGTTGCACCCGAGCGTCGTCCCGACTAGGTTATCACGTGGCGAGAGGCACACTGATCGGCTCTTCACACAGAACACGGACCGGCCAATAGCTTCGGGTATCTCCGACGCTCCGAGTCGACGCGTAAGGCGAGACGGTACTGGTAGGAACCATCACATAACATATCACAGCTATCTTTTCTTCTCTCCTTCCTTTCTCAATAACATGGGAAATGGACATCTCACACGCGAACCTACTCTGAAATATTGGTGTATATGGATAAACATTTATTAGTATTAGGCGTGGTACTCCCTCATTCATAAAAATCCTCGTAATTTAAGTCATTTGAGTATGAAGAGAACATTCATATAATAGAACACACGGTAAATTAAGATATTTTATTAGTAAGGTTACATAAATTGAGCCATTGAAGCAATTTCAGTATAATCTCTGTTACGGTAGTTATTAATTTTGCTAACTAATCTGCTCTAAAAAGGTGTGGACAAAGATTAAGTTCCTGCGCAATTTCAAAAGGCTTATTTTCTAACTTGGTATTGAGGCTATTGAAGTAAATTGTGTCTCTACAAATTACTTTTTTTTTATCTACATTATAGAACAGCTTCAAGGGCTCTGTTCTCAATTGATTGTGAATCATACTAGAGATGAAAATTTGTTCATTGTTTGTTTCCTTGTTCATGTTACGAAAGTTGATTACTACATTGAGACCCTGCAACACTATTTTCTTGGTTGGATTACTGCTTCATTTGCATTTATTTGTACTTAAGGAAGGATAAAATATATCTGAAAATGTTGAGCATTAGTTTTTTCATTAGTTTTATTCAGAAGTTCAAATTATTACACTGAACTAACTTACACATGAACTGGTACAACGAAAAGGCCATCTTTATTCTCCACATTTCCTGCTTCAGCTTCCTCAAACAAGAAATCATAAAAAAAAATCAGCTAAACTGATATAACAAAGTGCCAGAATGTTTTTTATGAATCAATTGTAATTGCAATTATGATATGCAGAAAATAAAGTTGTTTTTTATCAGATTAAAATCGACCAGCATCAGCAGAACTACGGATATCTGATATCTTGACAAACGCGCAGTCACATAAAAAAAATATATAATAAAAAATCCATGTCAAATCTTCTGGCTTAGGGATTTGATCCAGGGACCTCCAGAATACGGGACGAAGACGTTACCATTTGGCGAACTCCGTCAGTTTGACGATCCAGTTTGATAAGCATATGTGAAAGAATAGTGTTATTTGTCAAATCTAAAATGTATTCCAACTTCAATTTCTTAAAATAGGCCTATGTCAACATTTCACAAAATTCAATGGAAAACAACCGCTAATTATTACACAGTTATGTACCTTCTGTATATAACAGTATTCATGTAGTACTCAATTTCAGCTAGATCAACGAAGTAAACAAACATCTGACTCCATTGCATCAAAGCCCTCAATGATAAAAGAAATGCGGCATTGTATCTCAACTGATTGTTGACAGATAAATATGATATGAATTTGATTTGATAATTCAAGTAATTTTCAGAAATTAAATAATTTTTCAAGGGAAGGAATGGTTTGTTTGGATTTTTATTGTTCGCGATATTTCCAGCTGAAATTATCAATATTTTACAGCTGGAGCCCGCGCCTTCGCCCGCCATTATTAATTGACTCCAGGATTTTTAAGAAATTTACACTGGCAGTATATTAAAAATGTTTGTGGTTCTGAGCTATGAAAATTGTAAGTAAAAATAAAATTAGAATATTTGTTCATTGTGTTCATTTCACTTAGGCCTTATATAGAAAAGAAACTGTTTTCCTAATTTTGTACTATTCGTGAAAGCTTCGCTGATTGGTTGGTCTCGAGCCAATCAAAATGCTTCGAACTGTCGGAGAACGAAGATTACATTACAATAGATGTGACTGTTAATTACTCGTTATTTCGGTACCGGTCAACCGATCTGTTCCAAATTCAGTAGGCTTCTTTCCATGTAAGTCATAAATGCGTACACCAAGTTTAATGTTTAATATATATATATATATCCATTAAAATAGGCTCTAAATTGGGCATTACTCCGGTACCGGTCAACTGATTTGGTCCAATATCAATAGGGTTCTTCCCATGGACGTTATTAATGCGTATATCAAGTTTAATAAAAATCCGATAAAGCTTATTTGAGTTATGGCGCGTACAGACACACGGACAGACAGACAGACAGCAGACGGACATTCATTTTCCGTCTCCCACACAATCTCATAAAGTACCAAAGTTTGCAAAGTTTTTTTCCCTTGATGAATATAATAGTTTAAGTTTCAGCCTTAAGCACTAGTATATAATAAGAAACCTAACACGATATTGGAGCTGAAGACGTAGAAAGTATATAGATTTATATTTTACTGTTATTTATTGTTTCATAACTGTTTTTGATATACAATATAGTCATAAGGATAAAATTACATTATATCATTGCATATGAAGCTTAGTAGCTTATTTATAACTAACTTTTGTTATGCAATATAGTCATAAAAACAAGTTACATTTACATTAATACATTACATTAATAATAAATAATATTGTTATACAAGTCTATTGTATTGTCAAGTAATAAAATTTAATATTAAAATCTTACACAATTAATCACATTTAATTGCAGTCAAGTAATAAAATTTCATATTAAAATCTCACACAATTAGTCACACTTAATTACAGTCAAGTAATAAAATTTTTATTAAAATCTTACACAATTAGCCACACTTAATTACAGTCTCATCAAAATATGAGTACAGTAAAATACTTAGTTTTCAAATAACTTATCTTTAAAAATTGTGATATATTACCTCAGAAGGTTAATATCACAATAGATACAGAAACAGCATTAGCTAAATATGACTTATCACAACAAGATAACCTAAGAAGTCAAATAGCTGATAATTTAAAAAAAGCTTACACAACTATAGATACCCATAACAATAAAAACAAAGAGTTAAAAACAATCACCAACCTGAATAAAAAATGAAACAAAATAATATAATTAACACAAAAGCTGACAAAGGAAATTCCATCATACTTATAAATAAAGACGATTACATAACAAAAACCTTAAAGTTCTTCAATGAAAATAACATAAACGAAATTAATAAAGATCCCACTGAAAAATATTACAATCAAATTAAAAAAGCCATCAAAATAAATGATCTCATTCTCAATGACAATGAACGTAAATCTTGCTTAACCATGCATCCAAAACCACCTAACCTAAAAGCCCAAATTAAATTACATAAAGAAGGTGAACCAATTAGACCAATAGTTAACTTCATTAATGCTCCTTCGTATAAAGTTTCCAAGAAACTAGCAAAACTATTACAACACAAATTAGAACTAAAAAATACCTACACACTAAAGAATTCAATTGACCTAGTAAATAAAATAAAAAACATAAAAATTAATAACGATGAAACTATTATATCTTTAGACATCAAAAATCTATATACAAATGTACCTATCCAAGAAACACTCAAAATTATACACAAACGTTTAGTTAATAACGGAGATAGCACACAGTATGCAGATCAATTAACAAATTTCCTTAATACAATTTTGAATCAAAATTATTTCGAATTTAATGGCAAACTATATGAACAACCAGATGGACTAGCTATGGGATCTCCCCTATCCAGTATTTTATCCGAAACCTTTTTACAAGAAATTGAAGAAACACTCATACATAAAATAATCCAAAATAACGTAACTTTCTATGGAAGATTTGTAGATGATCTGATTTTATGTTGCAAAACTCAAAACGTTAATCAAATTCTACAACAATTTAATAACATGCATAGTAACCTGCATTTCACCCTTGAAACAGCCAAGAATAAAGAATTACACTATCTTGATATTAGCATAAAATTCACGAACAAATGTCTAAATTTCAGTATCTATAGAAAACCAACATTCACAGATAATATTATTAACAACAAATCTAACCACCCTTACAATCAAAAATTAGCTGCTATAAGAAATCTAATTCATAGATTACTGAATATTCCCATGAATAAAAAAGATTATAATAAAGAACTACAAACCATAATACAAATAGCAATTAATAATGGTTACAAAAAATCCACTGTATTCAATATTTTAAATAAGAATAAGAAACAAATCCTAAGAAATAAAAACCCAGTATCACGTTTAGAACCAGACACACAACAGGAAGCTAACTCTAAAAAATATATCACTTTCAATTACACAGACCAGAAAATACACAAAATAATAAAACCATTAAAATCCGATAACATACAAATCAGTTTCAGAGCCAATAAAAATACCCAAAGATTACTACGAAATAAACTTAATAATAATAATAATGATCCCTTTGAACAATGTGGTGTTTATAAACTGAAATGTACTGATTGCAACTTAGTGTATATCGGACAAACAGGTCGAACATTCAAGAAAAGATTTGCAGAACACGTAAGTGATTTCAAATTTAATAGAGAAAAATCCGCCTATGCTAAACATTTAATTTCAAACAACCATTCTCTTAGTACAATAAATTCGTCCCTAGAAATACTACACCTACAGAACAAAAGCCATAAACTAAACACGCTAGAAATGTATGAAATTTTTAAACATAAACATAACCTGATTAACGAAAACATAGTTAACCAAAATGAACTTTTTGAAACATGCCTACGTATGACTTCACCCACACACTCTAATACTCTCACTAGTAGCTAAACTGCTTACTCATAGAGCACACCTCAACAGTTCCACAAAAACGTAAGTAAAATTTCAAAACAGTTAAGAATAGAAAAACACTAATTAAATTCTAGATATCAATAATTACAGCAATAACATCACCTCTGCATTATTTAACACTACACAGAATATTTTAATAACTACATTTTTATTATTCCATCTAATAAGGCATACATGTGATCTACTCTTCTAAACTTGTTAATAAACTTTTTTAATTTTAGTGTTGGATATTACGACTGATGATGGCATAACTGATGCCGAAATGCATTTCAAGATTTTGGATTTTTAAAAGAACCAACACATTATATTGAGCTGAGAACGAAGTTAAAACTAGATACAAATACAACAGTTCAAGACAACTTAAACTTGTATTAATTTACACCTTCTACTTATCAATATAAAGATATTTGGACTATCTAAAATTAAAAATATACTGAATATGTAATCATCCTCAATTGTGAAATAGTGATATTACAAAAACAACTCTATCACAACCTTATAGTTCATCCATTTAATAGATTTGCTTATGATTCCACCACTAATTAAACTAAGCAATGAAATATGAAAGTAAAAGAATAAACAAAAAACAGTAAAAATCTATTATCCAATAAATATTAACCTTCTGAGGTAATATATCACAATTTTTAAAGATAAGTTATTTGAAAACTAAGTATTTTACTGTACTCATATTTTGATGAGACTGTAATTAAGTGTGGCTAATTGTGTAAGATTTTAATAAAAATTTTATTACTTGACTGTAATTAAGTGTGACTAATTGTGTGAGATTTTAATATGAAATTTTATTACTTGACTGCAATTAAATGTGATTAATTGTGTAAGATTTTAATATTAAATTTTATTACTTGACAATACAATAGACTTGTATAACAATATTATTTATTATTAATGTAATGTATTAATGTAAATGTAACTTGTTTTTATGACTATATTGCATAACAAAAGTTAGTTATAAATAAGCTACTAAGCTTCATATGCAATGATATAATGTAATTTTATCCTTATGACTATATTGTATATCAAAAACAGTTATGAAACAATAAATAACAGTAAAATATAAATCTATATACTTTCTACGTCTTCAGCTCCAATATCGTGTTAGGTTTCTTATTATATACTAGTGCTTAAGGCTGAAACTTAAACTATTATATTCATCATATTTATTAGCACTAGAGGAAAATGAAATTCATTAATACTTTTTTTCCCTTACTTATACAAGAGGAGTTTCGTCTCAAGGAATAAATTATAGAATACGAATCCAGACCTATGAAGCGCCAATGTTCTATTCCCCAACATTGAAGATTGGCAAGTTTGCCTTCAAATGATGTAGTTGGCATCAATATCTAACTTTTCCTATCGATGTGGTTAGACCACTGTTGTACTGGCTTCCTCAATTGGAAATGTATTGTAGAAAGCAAGAGCATTTTCAAAACGTATTTGCTTATGGATGTGGCTATTGTATCGATGGGTGTAAGGAACATGTCAAAAATAAAAATGATTCCTTGATTGCAACCAAATGGCCATATTATGATGACTGGAGAAAAGGAATAATGAAGTATGGCAGGGAAAACAAGAG
The DNA here is from genome assembly GCA_964059195.1 of Ectobius pallidus. NCBI lineage: Eukaryota > Metazoa > Arthropoda > Insecta > Blattodea > Ectobiidae > Ectobius > Ectobius pallidus. Next base: position 83,030,052 of record CAXKWD010000007.1, on the reverse strand, counting down.
CACTCCGAGAAGACCTGCCCGAACAAATTTTATTCCCCCAAATCCCATATGGATCCACCGAGATTCGATCTGGGGACCCAGTCGTTGAAGGCGAGCGGTCTAAGCACTTAGGTAGGTGAGGAATAAAATGACACGGGAAGAAGTGCTTAGCGAAGAAATTTCTGCAAATACAGCCGTTACAGCCATTAATACAGCCGTTCCACAAAGTCTAATTTCGGAGAATATCGACGATGTATGCGACTTGTAACTGCATTTGTCTGATCAATATAAGTACAATGGATGGGATTTCTTTGTAACTAAAAAGGTAATCTTTCACTTTCATGTTGTAACAAGAAAGTAGCAAGCTAACATTTCAGGTTTCTTTAACAGTTTGATTGCCTTTGCCTTTGAAACATATTATTTATTGTTAAAATACATGATGTGATATCGCTGAGCTCGATAAATAAAATAAATTAAAATGTATAAATATAATAAAAATCATCTGCTCAGCAATTTGTATTATATGTGTATGAAAGATTTCTGAGCCGATGGTTTTAATTACACATTTTAGTTTATTTTATATTCTTTATGATAACTTCTACGTCCCTACAATGGGAGATGTTAAACTAAGAGAAAAAAGAACGAAAGAAAGAAAAAATTAATTAATTATATGTTCTGTATACTAATTGTATGACTAGGACACGTTAATAATTGTGACTAAATAAACCCTTCAAATGTTATTAAAAATACGTATTTCTTTTAAATATTTCCTTTTGACTAATCGAAGGAAATCTCCCTGGAGTACATGTAAGTATAAAAACAATGGAGGGATTGTAGCACAAAAGAGGTCATGTTCGACTCGAAATAAAATTCCTCGCTCTCGTTAACTTTGTTAGATTTTATTATTATTCACTAGCCCTACTTTCTTTTTACGTTTCATGCAGAAAAGTATAGCCTATTCAGAGGATTCATATCAAATATTATTATCAAGTAAGAGGCAAAATTATAAAAACTGGGTTTAAAAACAGTATAATGACACATTCATATATGACTAGAGTTCGATTACTTCTATTAGAGAATGAGGAACTTAGTGTGCTAATTATTTATTAGCAGAGTCCAGCTAGTGTTATTTAACACAGGAACCAAAGAAACCAGAAACACATGTATTTTTCATGTTAATAAAATAAAGGTTTCATGTTACAGTTTGGTACATACGTGTTAAAGTAGCACCTATCATATGGATGCCTGCAGTTTGCTGTTCCGAGAACATGAACGCTTTATCGCATGCGACTATCTGCTGAACTGCAAGAGTGCAGTCCGCTAGAAAATTAATTGCACTTACACCAACAAGTAGTAGCCATGATGGTAGCTGCCGCACAAACCACTGGATTCATGTTTGTTTGGAATAATCTTGCATGGACTACTTATAATTTCCGGGATGATATGAAACCACAACAAGAATAGCCTAAGCCATTTTTAATAATAGATCATTCCCTGACTTGGAAATCGCTGATAAATTCACGAGACACAAAGTCGCGAGGGAATTTTGTCAAAGTGAGTTCCATGGCTATTTAACGAAAAATATAATAAATAATTAATAAAATATCCTGAAGTTGAATTTTGAAGTGAAACTTCTTTAAGCGCGTTAGGAGTAAATCGAGAGTTAACCCAAAGTTGCCTTGCGCTCTAGCGTTACGAACAAAACCGTCACGAAAGTAGTGGGGGTAAGTAGCAAGCATAGAGTTATTATCGAAAGAGTGGGGCCACGGGAGTGCGCGGGGGAAAGGTATCAGGCATTGAGTGGGGGGCTATTACTGCTTCGACCTAGTGGCGTGGTGAGCCCTTCACCATTATACATGGCTCTACTCGTTGCGTGAACATCGTTTACACGTCACTAACGTTCTCGGAAACTTAACCACTGCGTCCCGTTCATGTAAACAAACACAGTTGCTACGATCAGTGACAGTTTGGGCATTAGTTCATCACAACTGTGTTATTGTTTTATACGTATTCGATTTAAAATACCGAAAAAGTGAATTTCTTATTTTATTTTTTATTCTGATGATTTCTTTCTTCCGTTCGATATAATTATATGTATTCCTCTATTTCACTCTCAACGTTCCACGCAACCGATTTTTTCAATACATTTTTAGGTTGAGACATTACTATTAAAAGGCAGTATTAAATATAGACTTACAATCGCAGCCGGGGTGGAAACCCAATATTTAATAAATATCCATTTATTCAAGTATTGTTATTAAATAATAACATTATATTGCGTAAAACATAATTATGATACTTTTTTTCCTACCAGCCATGGCATGTACCACGAGTCCACGACCCGTCCGCTCAGTGTCAGTTATCTGAAAAATGGCAATGTGCGCATGCGTCGCGCAACGAAAGTGACAATGTACTCAGGCGTTGTGACTCGTAGTACATGGCATGATTGTAGGAACAAACCTATTATTTTTATACGGAGCTGTCGCCATAATTCAGAGCGAACTTATGCGTTTAGTTCCCCGGCCCAGCCTCGCTGCAACAGCGCCCAACTTGGGTCCCGTGCTTCCCTAGGAGGAAGGAATGGGTTTGTTTAAGCTCCAAAAATAACAATATTGCTTACGAAAATTGTATATTATTGTGCTGACTTCGATTATAAGAGCTACTAGAAATGCCGTACCTCTATTACAGTACCGGTACCATACCTTGGTAGACAATTTACAATTAGGCATACATGCACACATTCTTCTTCCATAAATCTTGCCTGGTTCAATTATGAGGCAGTTCTAATCTCATTCCTCGTTCATCATTCTTCTCAGTAAACAAACGTTGATGTTTTCTTGGTATTTATTTGACACAGAACCTATTTCCTTAAATTTAATTACAAGTTTGTGTAGCCTACAGTGCTTTTGTCCGGGATAGGAACTAACGGGATGTTATCATACGAACTTTTGTTTTCCACATTCAGCTTTTTCTAAAATACGTCCGTACCATAAAGACTTGTGAAAGACGTGCTTACTGAGTAGATTCGTGAAATAGAAGAGAATCATGAACATCAGAATTGAATTCATCATAATTCACAGAAGAAAAATGTGTGCATTTAGGTCTGAATAAACATTTTCTACGATGGTGTCGTGAATGTGCGGTTATAGAGGGAAGCATTTCTAATACCTCATATAATTATAATCGACGTCAGCACAATAATGTACATTTTTCATAGGAAAAACTGTTATTTTGCGAGTTTGAGGAAACCCATTCCTTCCTCCTAAGGGGTAGGCTACACGGAATCCGAATTGGCCGCTGTTGCAGCGTGACTGTGCCGGCCAGCGGAGCGCCGAGGTTAGCTCAGAATTCTGGCGACCGCTCTGTAGTTCCTAGCAATACATTATGTACGGTTTATTCAAAGATATTGCGCACTTGGGAAAGGATGTATTTTATTCTTCCTGTTGAGGATATGTCTTTATAATATTTACAGGAGGTAGGCTTAATTACTATTAAGTGCCAACATTGCTTAACTATGGAATACTTTTCCAGTAAAATATTATAATACTGAATCCTGAACGGATTTAAGTGTAATTAACTTTATTTCCGGAATAAGTCTCAAATGGTGACGTATGCATGAGTCACTGCCTAGAGCCTACATATTCTGATTAGAATATAAAGAAAAGGGGAAGTGTCTTTATCGCTTTTGTTATTAAAAAAATTTAATCTGATCTGTGAATATCTAGTTTCACATGTTATTGGTCCAAATCTAAATAAAGACTTATGGGCTTAATATTTTTAATAGTTTTTTAGTTTAGGGCTAAATTTGGGGAGTACCATGCTGCAGAATGACATTTGCGGTGTGTTTGAAAGAGAGAGAGCGGGAGAAGGAGACAGAGAGGAAGGGAGATCGAAAAGACAAGAGGAAGAGTGGTACCACATTGCTTATATAGTTGCAGGATAGGTACCTCATAGACAAACAGGACCGATGGCGGGGGTGAAAGTGAACGACAGAAAATTATTGTAAAGACGATATTTTACACCTAGCCATTAAGGAGTATCTCAGGCCCAACAGTCCAGTCATATTAGGTGAAAAGACTCATCTACGAGGGCTGTGGGCTGCACTGAGCTTGAAGCGTATCGGAGAGTGGTCCAACTACCAAGAGTCCTAACACCGGTGATGGGGAAGAGTGAGTGTAAGGAAGGCTACCATCGCATTGCACGGTACCAAGAACGCATGTGCGCTCAAAGGTCTTCCTCAGCTCTCTACAGTAGACAGAAATGCGTCCATGTTTTTACATATTTGGAGTACTGTACAGAGTTACTAAAGCCTGCTGCTGCCCTCAGTGCCAGTAGAAAAAATCTTTAAGAACAGATTACTGATTCACTGTAGGCAATTGTGGGCATATGCCAATTTCGTCCATCCGTATAGCAGGCAGTGGAGTGGAAATGTAGAAGGGGTGAGATACTGTAGCTTGAGCCAGGTGGTCCGTGTCATTTGTTGCAATGTGTGCTGATGTTGCGACTTATCACCTGACCTGTCTTCATCGGCACATTAGTGAAATTCTAAATCAGCCGCGCGTTATACCTTTAGATTTATCATTATTTATTCGCGATCTCTCTTCTTTGAATAATTCAATAAATTCCAATAATAGGTCTTAAAATTATAATAAATCCCATAACAATAATAATACAACTAATAATATTAATCGACATTAAAACGTCCATGTTGCCTACCTCAGTTTCTACAAGTTTGTCATACATGACATTATTATAATTATGAATGTTAGTGCGATGTGATATTTTGAAACATAGCAAACATTTAGCATTGTGTCAAACAAATCATATGACCGAAGATTTGATTCCAGTCTATGGAAAACTGGCATTTTGATTATTTTTTTCTTCTCAATTTCATTCTTTTTTCGTTAGTTCAGTGCAGTAAGTTAATGTTATAAGAGAGTATCACGACAGAGTTGTAGGGGAGAATGGGGTGTAGAGTGATTGCAATAAGGTCATAATTGTGGTTTTTTCACGGCAAAAGTCTTACGTTACAGCAAAACAAATTAATTGCTTATAGGCAAACATATTTTATGTTACCCCAAAAACTGCAAACTTTATTGCAGTAACATTTACATAATGAAACAAATAAAACTTACCTTTTAATCTGACTTCAGTGCATCCATCGAAGAACCCGTCCGGCTGCCTAGTTCTGTTGATCAATGTATGACATCATTCAATTATTCTCCTGGATTTTCTTTGGTTGGTAACGTTGTCCCAATATTTAGATATAGTGCAGCAAGGATAATTACATAACCAATTAATTTTCCAGAATTCTATTCGTCTTTAACTGGTTTATATTTTCTTTCACTGTCAATTAAATTAATGGTAAAATTCTATATGGGGTTAGACACTCTTCAGAACGAAATTTTCTTCATAAAGCAGTTAAAGATATTTCACTCTCGGGAGAGATGTTTTCACGAGCGATGTAATGCAAACCTACCCGCACTGAATCACTGTTCTGTATGACGAACTGGCTAGAAATGGCGATTCTACTGCCATATTTATGTCTAGTTTCGAGAACCACCCCCCCCAAAAAAACTTGATTGGACGTCACATCGCTACTGAATTCTCCAATCCGAGTGACCATTATAAGGAATCGCGTGAGATTTAATATGGCACATAACGTGCAATTAAGTACGGCTCTTCTAAGCTAATACAACTGTCCTTAACGTAACGCAGCTGTCTGTTATAACTAGACCTGGGATTTTAGGCTCTAAAAAAATTAGTTTCAGGCACCTAAAATAGGCTTTTAAAACAAGTAAATAGGCTTTTAAAAGAGAAAATAGGCTTTAAAAATTTGTAAAAGATAGAAAATAGACTTTAAAATATTACAATATAGGCTACACTTAAACTTTTTTTTACTGCAAGAAACGTGGTAGGCCCAGGGTTGTAAAAAAGCCGGCTAAAATTGAAAAAGACCTGACCAGTGTTTTTTTTTCAATTTTAGCCGGTTAAAATCATGATTTTAGCCGGTTAAAATCATGATTTTAGCCGGCTAAAATCAATTTTTCCTGGTTGGGGGAGGTGGGAGCGGGTTGAAATTTTGAAAAAATTATATTTAGGGCCCTATGGGGTTTAGAGGGAAACTTCCTCTGCATAAATTAGACACCAATGATTCAGTGGTTGTGGGGGTGAGGGTGGAAATTCAAAATTTTTAAAACCATGTCTTGTTGGGTATCGTTGAAAAGCTCTTGATTAGTAATCTTTAAATCAACAACTAGTTTCTCGATAGCGCTCATATAAGGAGAGATTTGAATTTTTGAAAGTCAAAAACACTTTAAAACATACCTCAGCCAATAGGCATGCCGAAATGAATTCATGAGGTCCAACTGAGGCTAAAATTACCAATGAAATAAAGTTTGAAATATTAAAAATAATAGTTAAATATCTTTAGAACAACAATCCTTGGCCAAATGAAAAATGAAATTATAAAAGATATAAATTAATACATCATTAACAACTCTCTTTTTATAAAAGATATTTCAGTTTTTATTCTACGCTTACCCCAATAAATTCATAAAAAGCACTATGAAATCTACCTCAGCCTATGCCCTGTAGGCCCACCTAAAGGGATTTTTTATACTTATTTCTCCATCAATTACACAAATCTGAAGCGTAATCACCTATCGCTGGAATTTTGACAAGCCATAGAATCTTTACATCGTATGCCGGCCAGTTCTGCATCAATCGAAAGAGTATTTTCTTCATTTGGGTTAATACAAACAAAATGAAAAAGCCCAGAAGCTTGTATACATTAACAGGCAGAATAAAGCAAATATGCAAGAGTCTTATGATGAATGATGAATTTACCATATTTACTCGAATATAACGTGCCCTATTTTTGTTCATTTGTAGATTTCAATACTGAGGTGCGCGTTAAATTCTAGTACAAATTCGTTTCGTAGGTCGGAGGTAATATTGATCAACATACCAATGCATTGCTATAATTCTCGACTTCATTCATTTTATCGTTAGCCTACACCATATGAAATTTAATTTCTGAAACATAATGAAAAATTGTTTTTGTCTGTTCTATAGTGAAAATTATTCAATTTGATATGATATTGAAATGATGGCCTTCTCCTGGGTAAAATATTCCGGAGATAAAATAGCCCCCGTTCGGATCTCCGGGGAGGGGCTACACAGAAGAAGGTTAATGGAACTGTAAATAATATAAATATTAATAATAAGGTTAAACATAAAAATCAGATTTTACGAGTTGGAACATGGAATTTCAGAAGTTTGAATAAAGCTGGAAAATTAGAAAATTTAAAGAGAGAAATGGACAGATTGAAATTAGACGTAGTTGGAATAAGTGAAGTCAAATGGAAAGAAGAACAAGATTTTTGGTCAGGAAACTATAGAGTCGTCAATTCAGCATCAGTAAATGGAATAACAGGAGTGGGGATTGTAATGAATAAAAAGATAGGAAACAGAATAAACTACTATGTACAGCACAGTGACAGGATAATCTTAATTAATGTAGATACAAAGCCAGTTCCAACCACAATAGTACAAGTATATATGCCAACTTCCCAAGCAGATGAAGAAGATGTTGAAGAAATATATGAAGAAATACAAGAACTAATTAAATTCACAAAAGGAGATGACAAACTTATAATTATGGGTGACTGGAATGCCATAGTAGGGGAAAGAAAAGAAGGAAATATTGTAGGTGCATATGGATTTGGTGAAAGAAATGAGAGAGGGACTAGATTAATCGAATTCTGTGAGAGAAATAACCTCATTATAGCCAACACACTGTTTGAAAATCATAAAAGAAGAAAATATACATGGGTTAAACCAGGAGATACTGGAAGATATCAAATAGATTTTATAATAACCAAACAAAGATTCCGCAATCAGATTTTAGATTGCAAATCATATCCAGGTGCGGATATTGACTCAGACCACAATTTGGTAATGCTGAACTGTAGGATGAAGCTGAAGAATCTTAAGAAAAACAAAGTTATTGAAAGATGGAAGATAGGTAAACTGAAAGAGGAGGATGTAAAATTAAAATTTGAAGATATTATTGAAAACAAATTAAAAACAAACACAGAAGGAGACTCAGCAGAAGATGAATGGACAGTTTTAAAAAATGAATTAATTAACGCTGCAGAAGAAACACTGGGTGTGATGAAAACAATTGGAAGAAAACCATGGATGACAGAAGATATTCTCAATTTAATGGATGAAAGAAGGAAGTTTAAAAATGATAGCACAGAGGAAGGAATACAAAAATACAAACAACTAAGAAATGAAATAAATAGGAAATGCAAGAAGGAAAAAGAAAATTGGCTGCAACAGAGATGTGAGGAAGTAGAAGAAAAAATGATCTCAGGCAATATTGATGTAGCATACAGAAAAATACGGCAAAATTTTGGAGAAATGAGAAAGAAGTGCAAGAACCTCAGAAACACGACAGGGGAACTCATTTTAACAAAAGAAGAAAGAGCTGACCGATGGCAAGAATATATAGAAAGTTTATACAGAGGAGAGGACCTAAAGGACACCGCTCTGGAAGAAGAAAAAGATGTGGAAGATGATGATAAAGGTGACCCAATATTAAGATCAGAATTTGATAGAGCTTTAAAAGACTTAAACTCGAACAAGGCAATGGGAATAGACAAAATTCCATCAGAACTGCTTCAATCTTTAGGGCAAACAGGAACTGAAAGCTTGTTCAGAATTATTTCCAAGATATATGATAACGGCGAGATGCCTCAGGACTTCCAGAAGAGTATCATTTTCACAATTCCCAAGAAAGCAGGAGCAGAAAAATGCGAAAACTACCGTACAATAAGTCTCACAACACATGCTTCAAAACTACTAACTAGAGTCATTTACAGGAGAATAGAGAAAAAAGTGGAGGAAATCCTTGAGGAAGACCAGTTTGGGTTCAGGAAAGCCAAGGGTACAACAGAGGCAATTATATCACTGCGACTTATTGTGGAAGGAAGAATGAAGAAAAGCAAAGACACTTACATGGCTTTTGTTGACTTGGAAAAAGCCTTTGACAATGTGAATTGGAATAAGATGTTTACAATTATGAGAAAGACAGGTCTTAAATATAAGGATAGAAGAGTCATTCACAACCTATATCAGAATCAGACAGCTGTAATAAAGGTGGAAAGGGAAGAAAGGGCTGCAAGAATTAAGAAAGGAGTGAGACAGGGATGTAGTCTGTCTCCCCTTCTGTTTAATTTATATGTTGAGGAAGCACTGAAGGAATTAAAGGAAATGTTTGAATCAGGAATAAAAATTCATGGAGAAAAAGTAAAAATGCTGAGATTTGCTGATGATATTGTTCTGCTAACTGAAGATGAGGAAGACCTAAGTGAATTATTGAATGGTATGAATGGACTGTTAGAAAATAATTTTGGACTGAAAATTAATAAAAACAAAACAAAAGTGATGAGATGCAGCAAGAATGCCATAAGCAACATGAAGAACATTAAACTCGGAAATGACAAAATACAGGAGGTGAATGAATTCTGCTACTTGGGGAGCAAAATTACTAAAGATGGACGAAGCAAAGATGATGTGAAAAGCAGGATATTACAAGCAAAAAGGGCTTTCTTTAACAAGAAAAGTCTATTGGTGTCAAATATTGACCTAAAAGTCAGAAAAAAATTTCTAAAGTTATATGTTTGGAGCATAGCACTCTATGGCAGTGAGACGTGGACTTTAGGAAAAAGTGAAAGGCATAAAATAGAAGCTTTTGAAATGTGGTGCTATAGACGAATGTTGAAAATCAGGTGGACTGACAGAATATCTAACGAAGAGGTCTTAGAAAGAATAGAGGAGCAAAGAAGTCTATGGACGACACTCATTAGAAGAAGGGCCAGACTAATGGGGCACATTATGAGGCATCCAGGCTTGGTCAACACTATATTAGAAGGAACAATAGAGGGGAAAAATTGTAAGGGAAGACCACGATTAGAATATGCAAAACAGATTATTGGCGATTTTGGATGTAAAAAATATGTAGACATGAAGAGACTGGCTCAAGATAGGAAGAATTGGAGAATTGCATCAAACCAGTTGTAAAACTGATGACTACAGAGAGAGAGATAGTGCAAATGTAGAATATTGGGCATTGTCGATTTTAAACTCATTTAAGAGCGGTATCAGCTTTTATTGTGAAACATTCATTTAACGTTTTGTTTGTCCATTTAGCAATAAAAAATAAGCACCTCCGAGGATTCCAGTGATGAACACATTAATGAATAATGATGAGCCATGCATATAGGCCTACTTGTAGGCCTAAAACTGGCAGTTAACTGTAAATGTTTATGTGTTGGTTCATTATTCTATAAATACTATGACAAAATTCCAAATAAAATATCCTCCTATTGATGCTCATTACATTCGCAAACAAACTCTTTTTTTTTATGATTTTAAGTTTCAAAATCAGGGTGCGCATTAAATTCGAGGGTGCATTATATTGGAGTAAATACGGTAATTAACTATTGCTGGGAATTACACAGTGAAGTGGTACAGTGAGTCCCACGAAAGAGTTGGCCAATAACGCGGGATTCTGCGACGCGGCGGGCACAGCTCCAACTCCCAAGCGATCGGGTGAAATATCTACGCAAATAAAGCTGCGATCGGTGTAATGATTCAGGTTCTCACATTTACAGTTAAAATTACAATGAAAATAACCATGTACCTCATCACAAGAGCTGTTGGAAATGTTCTTCTCTTGCATCCACACAATACTGGCACCTTTTTTCGCACGCATAATTTCAGCTTCCGAGACAGAGTTAATTTCTCTTGTGATATTGTCTTTAAGTTCTTCTAACAGCATGTGACTATTATTTATGGGGAAACTTCAAAAATAAAGTGTATAGTTCAATTTCCCATACATTAGAAGAACTTTATGACAATATCACAAGAAAAATTTACTCTATTTCGGAAGCTTAACTTATGCGCACAAAAGAAAATTTCCTCAAATGGTGCCAGTATTTTGTGGATGCAAGAGCAGAACATTTTCAACATCTCTTGTGATGAGGTAGGCCTACATGGTTATTTTCATTGTAATTTTAACTGTAAATGTGAGAACCTGAATCATTACACCGATCGCGGCTTTATTTGCTGTGCTCGCCGCGATGCAGAAACCCGTGTCATTGACCAACTCTTGCGTGGGACTCACTGTATTAAATTACCCTAAATACAATTTCAGGTTTCTGAGATTGTAACTTTTAAATTTGTGATGTTTGGAAATAAGAACATGAAAGAAACTTCAATTATTTTTACTCAATTTGATTTTATCCAGATAAAATGCCTGGCATTTTTCAAGTGGATAAAACTGGTAGCTCTGCATTTGCACTCAGTAAGCCTAAGTAGGCCTACTACAGGTTCTGAGCTTGTAACTTTTAAATTTGTAATGTTTGGAAATAAAAACATGAAAGGAACTGCAATTATTTTTATTCAATTTGATTTTAGCCGGATAAAATGCCTGGCTTTTTTCAAGTGGATAAAACTGGTAGCTCTGCATTTGCACTCAGTAGGCCTACTACAGGTTCTGAGCTTGTAACTTTTAAATTTGTGATGTTTGGAAATAAAAACATGAAAGGAACTTCAATTATTTTTATTCAATTTGATTTTAGCCGGATAAAATGCCTGGCATTTTTCAAGTGGATAAAACTGGTCGCCCTGCATTTGCACTCAGTAGGCCTAAGTAGGCCTACTACAAGTTCTGAGCTTGTAACTTTTAAATTTGTGATGTTTGGTAATAAAAACATGAAAGGAACTTCAATTATTTTTATTCAATTTGATTTTAGCCGGATAAAATGCCTGGCTTTTTTCAAGTGGATAAAACCGGTTAAAACCGGCCGGATAAAACCGGCCGGATAAAACCAAGCCGGCTTTTTCATAACAACCCTGGGTAGGTCTATACCTATTCTTAACAGAATTAACTGCAAAATTAGGCATCACGAACTATGTGCACTTAAACAGATGTTCTTTCACTGGTGACTTGACACGTCCTCCCCCTTAATCCTCCCCCTCCCCCGTCAGTCAGCATTCCTTTAGCAACAATTGTTTGGAATAATCAAGTTTCTGTGGAAAAACCCACCTGCTTTTCATTGAGGGATGTCCATTATAAGATTGTAAAAATTACAGAAGTTGAGTTTTATTTTAAATGTACAAAATAGGAATTTTAGGCACTAAAATAGTAAAATAGGCTCCAAAGGTCCAAATAGGCATTTTAGGGCACTATAAAACCTTCTAAATATAAGTGATTTATCATGAAACGTTCACATATTTAAAAATTTTCATGTTATTTCATAAGGAACGAAATAGGCATCTGCCTTAATATCCCAGGTCTAGTTATAACCTAGAATATAATTGCTGCTACTACTTATGGAAGGTACTGTACAAGGACACAAGATATTTATTCAAATTTAATGAACAAGCTTATATTTAGTTTTACTGCAGATTATTTAGTTAGGTATAACGTAGTTTGTTAGAAACATTAGGTGTAGCAGTTATTAGAATGGGTATTTGTAATAATCCATAAATATTTTCATATTGTAACCAACACCTCTGCCATCAGGTTCAAAGCCCAGTTGCCGTGTGAAGAAATAAGTGGTCATCCCGCTTACCACCGAAACTTCGAATTAGTTCGAGATCTTCATAATGAGAAACTTACGTACGGTGGCTCACCCCATTTGGTACTTCGCCAAATTTAGTTTTCGCTTAACAGTTCTGAAGCACTTGTGTAAACGCATACACTGAAGGAGGATGATCGTACAAAACAGCATTTTTACACAAGTGTGAAATGATGATGTCATGTTTGCACTTAGGGGATCGACTGATGGTTTAATAACCTGCAAGGGAATTTCACGTCATCACCGATGTGGTTCTCGATTACATAGCTATAAAGACATTCCTCTGCAGACTATCGAGACGATGTAGTACGATTACATAAAACCTTCACCTACCAACAACATGTTATATGGTGGAATTTAAAAAATACATATTAATTTCAGCAACTTTCTATTTCAGACTCTTTACTAACATATTGAGATTTAAGTCCGAGGGCAACAATTTTCCGGAGCTATCTTGGGCGTGTTAAAATGAACCATTTAAGTCTTAGAAGAGATATTTTAACAGCAATGTGAGCTGACAGATCAAAATCAGAAATCAAACATTGAACATTAGAGAATCTTGCAAGCTAAGAAATATTCTCAGCGAATTTGTTGCCTGGGTGCACCAGTCCCTTACCGATCACAACACAAACAACCACAGGATAAATGTTGACCGAAGCTGGAATTCGAACCCTTGGCCCCTCGCCCCCCGATTAGGCGAATAGAAGCGAGAAACGCTAACCACTCGGCCAAACCATTAGACACACGAATGATATATTCCTGCCGTTATAATCTTCATAAAGAGGGAGATTTCCTTATTCCCTGCAAAGTGGCATGCGATTATTATTTGTTTTTATGAGTTCCGAACGATATGTAAGATCTTGTGTTGCTCGGCGTTTACAAGCTCTCCTGACAACATGTGTTTCAACCGCCATTTCGCGTTCAGTGTCATAGCCTATCTGCGTTCACCTCTAAATTATAACACATCTTCACACACAAGTCACAACACTGACACACTCTGCAAGTGTCCAAGATAGCGACACACTCATACAGTGCACCTCCACGATATAATAATTTATTTCTGATTATATCAAACACTGCCTTTGGTATTAAAACTTTTCTACAACGCACAACTCAACGACTGGTTACCGCTCTCAGGAAGTCCATCCCGGCACTGAAACTGCCTGACAAAAAACATTCCCCGGCAATCACAAAGCAGGCCAGGATACCAACATAACAAATTCGAAACTGCAACATCTATTTAACGTGAGTAAACAAGAGTCATCCACCGAGTTCTTCTTCTTCTTTCGCTTGATTTAATTAGTACACCTACAAATTTGTAAGAGATGTACGATATGTAAATGCAGATAAAGAATATACTGTAGATAGTGTAACCATCGGAGTATAATAGGCATTGTGCTTATATCGACAACCAATCGAGAAGAAAAGCACTGTTGCCAAATCCCCAACTTTAGCTTGGCTATGACACTCGATTTGCGTAATTGTAACTTTTTTTTTTTTGCATACATCGCTGGAGTATGGGAAAAACACTTTCTATCTCTTCAAGGTCGCCAGAGGTCTTTGATATGCTATGAAATCGCGGGTCGTTCTCTGGAAATAAAGAGACCTATCCCAGCGGCCGATTCCTACTTTCAACTTATTTTTACAGTTCACTCGAACATTTGCTTAAAAGAACATAAATGCCTACCATGATTATCTTACGACAATACATTTTTCACTGTACCATACTTTTTAAAAGTAGCCTACACTATACACGAAATTTATAGAAACATAATTTTCATTGAATTAAACGATTTTTTAAATTAATTTAATCTATGGTTGATTTATCTCTTCTTAAAAATATCACAGTAATTGCATGCACCCCGAACACGAGTGTTATTCACACGGGGATTGATTCTAATAAGTAATTTTCTGTCTTCTTGTTATGTGTTTTCTTGACACTAATACTTTTCTGCAAATTATTTTTCATATTTTATTTTACATTTTGTGTTGATTTTGTAAAATTTAAAATGTAGCCAAAATATGTAAATAGGCTATGTTTGTATGCATTTATACAATTTTTAATTTTATTGTATAGTCTATTTTTAAATGTCTGTTTTTTTTCGTGTTTATCTACAAAAGAGGTGCACGTTGTACCTAATTGCATGAATAGTCGTACAATCGGCTTTGGGTGGCGCAATCTGTATAGGGCTCGCTTTCTGAGCCCAAAGACGCGGGTCCGATCCCTGCCCATGTCGATGGCCGATTCATAAATGTGACATTCCCATGTCTGTAGATATAAAGGCATATAAATTACTCCTACGGAATAAAATTCTAGTACACGGGCGACGGTCACAGAACTAAATTTCAGTAGGCCTACACCCCCGTCGTTAAATAACTTTAAACCGAACTCCAAACCAATACTTTTATAATAATAAAATTATGCTTAAATAATACAATTTTACTCTACTACAGAAATTACAGGAGATATGTTGGAAATCATAGTACTGAATCGTTCTAGGGAAATGACCGGAAATTAATCTAGATTCACAATAATGTGTTATTTACATACAGAAATAATTTTTAATTTCTTGAGATTCGTGACATTTACTTTCTTGTAGGCTATACATTAAACAGAAACAGAAGCCACTAAATGCATTAATGAAGCGGTCCATTTTGTAAGGATTTTGTTAGTAGCAAACGTGATATCGTCACCTATGAGCGTTTCCTCGTTTTAAATTTAAAAGCAATATGTATACAGTATACAATTGATTTCAGTTTACAGTCAAGCAAGATGAAATATTAGCATTAGTGTAAACACTAATCATTTTATCCGTCTCTATCTTTTTCCTTCTTCTGTCGGACACTCATTGGGTCTCTAAGACACGATTCAATTGAAGTAATAGTAGGCAACTTGTAGCATGCTAAACATTGTCACAAATGTGACAACCCAAAGAAGCCTATCACTAATTTACGTATTCACCTTGTTTGGTAGTTAAGATTTTTGGGATTAGGTCATAATTCCAACATCAGACTAATATTGCTGAGGATAATAATAATAATAGTAATAATAATAATAATTATTATTATTATAATAATAGTTTTAATGCTTCCTGGTATGAACGAATTTTGATCGGATGACCGTCTTTCTAGAACCTAGAACTGCCTATCGTATGAAGGAAACAGGAAGCTGTATGTGAATTCCTACAAAATCGTATGAGGTAAAAATTTTTGGGGAATGAGGATTCCTGCAATCTCTGAGAAATAACAACACTCTGATTCCTACAATTTCCCTTAACAGTACCTTGAAGCTTTCCACGCAGATCTTAATGCTAATTTTTTTATTCACCACACTCATATATTCAAATATTTAGAGGAAATAAAGAAAAAGTACAGTAAAGTATTCCCTATACAGGCCATGGAGGTCCAGAGGGTTCCAGCAGGTTGAGGCTCCCAAGATTTTAGACATTCGGTACATGAAGGTCGTGAGGATAATAAAGAGAAAGCAAAACATAAATAAAAATAAAACACATATCTCGCCGTTCATTAAATAATGTCTTATTAGAAAATGATAAGAAAACATAGAAGAAAGAAACAAGATAGGCGATGAATGTATATTTATGTGTGCGCATCACATGATTTGATTACGTGAAGAAAGTGTCTAACAGAAATAAAATATCAACAATTTTACATTTTATGTTCTGATTTATTTACTATGAATGTTGTTTCGACATGGGATTTAATGCCTAGCTTTCACAGCGTCATAAATTTAATGTAATGAACAAAGGAAAAAAGATTTAACCACACCAACCTGTATTAAAGTTGCTCAGTTTCGAGTTTTGTTAAGTGGGAGAGGAAATGTTTTCTTTGTAATAATTAAAAATACTATGTTTGCAGGAATTCGCGTATCAAATTACAGGAATTGAAATATCGCAACTTTGTATGAATTCACTTAACCCAAAAGGCCAAACATTACTCTCTGATATTGACCTGTATTCTTTGAATTTTCAGATAACAGCATTCAGCCACCTTGAGAGGCGAAGTATTCTACGTTATTTTTTTTATAGAATCTTATTATAGGCATAGCTTCAATGTATAGCATTATGTACTTTAATAAGTTCGCCTTTTGAATGGGATTTTCGAAGTCGTAAATTGCCACGCATCTTCCAAAGCGTCTAACACTTCGTGGCGTTACTTTTTTTCTTCCTTTTTATTACTGCCAATACTAATACGACCCCTCCAAGTCTTTGAAGTTTTTTTTCAAGGATTTTAATTTAATATGGGGTTTCTTTTGATACACTTCATTCCATTCTTTGTGCAAAATGGACAAGTCTAAAGCTATATTTTCATGTTGAGAATGGAATAAGTTATGAGGTAATTTCTAAGGTAAGTAAAAGGTAAGTAGGTTGGCTGTAGCGGACTGTAGAGGGGGGATGAAAGCAACGACAGAGGCTGTTGTTATAGCTTTCCGATATTGCTTTGCGGAATTAGCTTAGGTAGACAAAATAAGTTGGTGGAAGGAAAGAGGGAGAAGAAAAAACGGGATATAGCTAGAGGCAATAAATAAAAAACCGCGTCACGGATTTTACGTCGTCTCAGACACAGCAGTCTCTGTAAGTGTCTCATGCTTCAAGCCCTGGAATACAGCAAACATGCTGGTATGCGAACTATCATAAACTTCGCTTCAAAATTTGCCTCTGTAATATTTTAGAGTTTCCATTTTCAAAGTAATAAAGAATTCAAAACGTTGTTAACTTTTCTTAACCAATATGGCACTTTCTTTTTCACCTGGGATCAGAAGTAATTTATCATATTGGCTCAAATTTTGTGAGAGAATTTGATGATAGGTTCGGGTATCAAAATATCCCATATCTAAACATTTCGAGGTGGTTTTAAACATTGTGTTAAATGTAAAAATTGTTATTCTCATTTAATTTAAACTCTCTTCTTCATACATTCTTCTTCATACATACTAAAACCATGATAAAACCCATACAGGGAGAAATAAGGAGGTAAACGGTGATGGTCTTGCTGTTACAACCGAAGTGTTACTTAGGACAGAATAATTAATTATATTTTCATCTCCAGCGTTTGTATATGATTTTACCAGATTTGGCAGTTCAAACAATAAACTTATACAGTATTTTTCAGCTGCATTACATAATAGGCTACCTGTAGCCTATGTAGAACTACAGTAAATGAAACGAGGTGTTGAGAGTGTTTTTTTAAACAGAAATATTTTTTTGTTTTTGTTTTATTTGTCACAGAAAATTGAAATTCAGCATAATTAAGATAAAGATCGAAAATAAAGTTTAAAATTTCGTTTAATCCTCAATAGGATACAGAGGCAATGCCTTCCCCATGCTTTTCTTTATGTTTAAGCTGTTTTTTATTTTCGATACTGGCAGGCCTTACACTTCGTGACTTCTTAGTTAGACCTAAGCTGTTATTGTTGGTGACTGCGATTTGTACATTGCTCTCAACAAAGCCGAGAATATCTGCATAATGTGTTGCATATGTGTTGGGAAAAATAGTTACCCCTGTTTCCAACTTCTTAAGTAATTTTTTTTTATATTTATGTTTTGGAACATGGCGACTAGCTGTAGCGTAAAATTCACGATTCCGTGGAAGTAGCGAACAATGGTATTACGCAAAGATAATAGTAGACTTTTATTTTTCTACAGTATGAAATTAGTAATGAAATATATTTCACCTGAAATTCTTCAACAAAATACAGTAGTCTACTAGAAATGCCTAAAATACTGATTTTATAACAAGATCTTAAAAATGTATTGCATCTCTAATGTACGATTTATTATCACACAATAACTCTGTTTCTTACAAGTAGAAGTTGAAGAAACGAAGTTTGTATGCAGGAAAAGAGTAAGAGAAGATCTTTCAACCTTCACTCACGCTGGTTTAATCACTAAACCTCCCCTGCGCGCTAGATCCACGAAATCGGGCTGAGTTACTTCCACGTGCGCCAGTATCACGATAATAAATTCACGTACCCATCTCCGAGAAAGTTATAAATGTATCGATAAATGAGGTAAGTGAGTGTATAGTACATTAATTTTATTTGTACATAACCAAATGCAAACATTCGCACGGGTCCGCATTGACCGTACGTGCTTACTGAAAACACAAGAAAAATATATAGAACAAATAACGAAATAAATAAAATACAAAGTAAGCTTATCCCTCATCTTCCACCCCCGCTCCACATTTTGACGCTTTCTCCAACCTGAACTGTCTTTTTCTTGATTAAAGACTTCCCAATGCCTTTCTCACCTTTTTGCCCGCCAGAAACTCCAAACAGATTCATTTTTCCCTATTTGATTCCGTTAAAGATATTGGTACATATTTTTCCCTCCAATTTTCCAAATCTCTACAATTCTCCAAAATATTAAACCAAAATTGTTCCCTTTTACGTACAGGACAAATTCTCATTCCGTTTTCATCTGTGATCTTAATCATTCGCCACGCACCAAATCCAATCCAAGCAAGCCCCAGTTTGGATTCTTTTTCTATATATTGCCCCTTCCCCCACATCAATTTTGTAATTCAAGTGAAACCTTAGTCATACATTGCGCATTTGTCTGTTTGGTAGTTTGGATAAATGAGGTAGATACATATGATGATGGTAACAGTGAATTTTAAGACAATATTGAGGCATAAATTTTGGCTTCAGCTGACTGCTTCTGTTGACGGTGTACTTAATGGAGTAAATTTCAACTGATATTAATTTAAATGGATATGATACAGGATGAAATTGTGAGGATGATTCATGGTATGTAAATATTCAATTCGGCATTTCCCGTTACGACTAAAACCATGATAAAACCCATGCCAAATCGGCCGGCCTCGGGATTTGAACCTGGGACCTCCCCAATGATTGACCAAGACTATCATCTCGGCCATCTCGCTCGGTATATTACAATTATATTATGCTATAACAATGATAACAAGACTATAAATAATATAGAAATTGGTGAATATGCTAAACTTAAATCCTTTTTAAAGAAACAGCCTTTTGGCTTTCGTCCAAAGAAATGGGTTATTAAAGTGTAGTATCAAATACTTTATAGTCAGTTTGTATTAAAATTAGAACACAAGACACATGAAATAGAAGCTGTACATATTCGCACTAATATAAATAATTTTTATATGACTACATTTTAACAAACTCTGGTTTCAGACACATTGACAATAGCCTAGGCTACTCAGTTAGGAATAATTGCATAGGATTATTAGATAGGTTCAGTTTGTAACAACATTGAAAACGATTAAATTAATTGCGCTTTTTAAATGTTAAATTTCTCACGGTGGTCACAAAATTAGTCATACATAGTGGCTAAAAAGCAATATTCACTCCAGTCCTTATGTTAGCAGCCATGCACCAGAAAAACAATAAAGTCTGTCTGCGCATGTCAGGACAGCTGGGACCCCAACATGGCTGTACGGTACGCAATAAAAGTATTATTTAACAATTAATAACGGTTATATAAAAATAGTGAATGACATATGGTAAAATTATTTTATTTTGCTTGTATGGTTGCTACACTCACCTTTATGAGCTCGTTTCGCGAAAATACATAATTGCATCTATGAATCTATTGAAATTTAATTGGAAAAGCATTAACAGTGTACGGAAAAGCAATACTTATCAAGAAAAATCGACATCACCAGATTCTGATGCATTGTTATCCCCAAACAATTTGATTTTATGTCACTGTAGCAGAGTATCACAGGAATATCCATTATACTGGCGGTAAACCATCAGCTATGCAGTTCTAAAAGGAGAACAGCACCTAAACAGTCATCGCCTCCAGGCGTTATTTCAATTGAAGTTGCATGTTACTGTAAACATAGAACCCACAAAACGGATAGATGGATTGCCACCTCTGTTTGCAGCGATTACAATTGGAGAGCTTGGTCAGTTTTGTTATTTGCCTGAATTTCAACATAATTTGAGACAATAATAATAATAATAATAATAATAATAATAATAATAATAATAATAATAGGCTAATAATAATAATAATAGTAAAAACCATATACAGACGAAATTATTGGAGATCATCAATGTACATTTACACGAAATAGATAAACCAATAATAAAGTATTTTGTATTCGCCAAATCTTGGAGAAAAAGTGGCAATATAATAAGTCTGTTTACCAGCTATGCATAGATTTTTTAAAAAGCATATTATTCAGGCAGCTGAGACAAATGTGCAATATCCTCTTAGAGTTTGGGATACCAAGAAAGTTAGTTAGGCTGATCAGAATGTGTCTAAATGAAACCTTTAGTAGATTCAGGGTGGGGAAACATAGCTATATAAGATAAATTTGACAATAAGAGACTTGAAGGAAGGAAATGCATTATCACCTTTACTTTCTAATTTTGCTTTGGATTAGACCATTCCGAAAATTCACGAAAAACAAGGTAGGCTTACAATTAAATGGCAATCACCCGAATTTAGTTATGGAGATGATGTTTGTCTGTTGGGGGATGACATAAAACACAGTATTTTGATCGTACAAAGGTAGCATAATTATTAGTCAACTTATAGAGCTGGAATATTAGAATATTATATTTCAAGATGATGTCCTTTTGAATGAATTACGGTACAGGTATCTTTTTTGCCGATTTAGCATTACCAG
The DNA here is from genome assembly GCA_964059195.1 of Ectobius pallidus. Lineage (NCBI taxonomy): Eukaryota > Metazoa > Arthropoda > Insecta > Blattodea > Ectobiidae > Ectobius > Ectobius pallidus. The sequence continues at coordinate 83,008,774 of CAXKWD010000007.1, read as the reverse complement.
GCTTTGGCCAAATCGCTCGTTAATGCGTTGGTATTTGATTTTCAAAAACTAAACGAAATGCCCAGGAATAGGTGAAGTAATCATTCTATAAAGTATACAAAAATCAAAGCAATATCATATGTGCTAAAAATGATTCAGATGATGACCGGCTACAGATGATGGAAAAAAGAGTAGCCTATATGATGAAGACATGTTGCTCAACGATCTAGCTAGCAAGTGGTGTTTCTCGGATAACGCGTAGAACCGTGCAAAATACTCTTTACTCGTACTAAGAACGGGTAAGCAGCTAGTACGTAATATTATAATATGTGACAACTAATAGATCTGACAACTGATAGATCACTGACAACTGATAGATCTGATGTTTAACATGAAGCCAGTTTTATACCCGGAAGGAGCATTGGTCTTTAGCCATTTCAGAATTTTAATATGTACCTTTGTTCTAATAAATCTTAATAAGAATTTACAATAGTGTTGGTATTTCTATAATTGCATTGCATCATGCCCGCATCAAGTATCGATCAGAACGCGTTTTGATACTTCGCTATTACCACAACGCGTTGTGGTCAAACATTTTAACAGAACCACGAAACAAATTTCGCTCCATAGCTTATTGAGCAGGCCAAAACGTATTTTTTGCAAGTATCATGACACGAATTTTGCATTTTGGATGAAAATGAGAAGCCATTATACGCTGTGGTCAAATTTTTGCTCATCGAGCACTCCTGAACTTCGAGCCTAATATTTACACTTTGCTGAATATTTAATTTAAAAAACTGAACAAAAGACCAAATAAATTTTTGATTGGTGGGAGGGAGGAAGAGATAATTGTACGAAATTTTCCCACGGATTTACGGGTAGTTCCATACAGTGACTATCCCACAAATGAGTTAGCTGTTACATATACGAGGGCCGTCTACAAAATAAGTTTCCCTAGGGCCATTTACACAGAAAAAACAAAATTTCATTGAAATATTTATTGCAACGGATATAGCAAGTGTTCAGTTATTTTCTAACATAGTCGCTATAGGAATTGAGACATTTGTCATACCGTGGGACCAACTTTTGAGCACCTGTGTCGTAGAAGTCTGCATCTGAGATTTGAACCTTGTGTGTAACCTCCGTTTCTCTGTCAATCTCTACCATTCTCTGTCATTCACTGTCATTTCTTGAGGGTAGAAAAATATGAAAATGCGCGGTCCGAGCTATGGGGTGGAGATTTTAACACCTCCCTTTTAACACCTAGATTTTATCACGTAGCCGGCAAATGTTCGGCTAGGAGATGTTTCAACATCCACCCTACAGCCCGGACCTCGCTCGCAATGATTTAAATCTTTTCCTACACCTAAATAAATGACCGAGAATGACAGAGAAGCGGAGATGGTTGTCACACAGTGGTTCTAATCTCAGGGGGCAGACTTCTACGACACAAGTGTTCAAAATTCATTTATTCTTACAAAGGACTTGAAGGCCCTTCAGGTAGACCTTCTGCCGTGTAGAGCAGTGCCTCAACCAACTGCATTGACGTAAATTTTATATTGAACAAGAAAACATTTATTAAAATATGCTAACTTACATAATTTATTGAGGCAAGAAAAATAAATTAAGTGTAAAGCAAAATAATTTAGGTGTAAAGCAAAATAATTTAGGCGTAAAGCAAAATAATTTTAGTTTTTAATTAATAGTATGATTTTCATATGACCGAGTAATAAAGATAGTTTCAGTGAAACAGTCGTTATAGTCTATCTTTTTTAAGGTGATAAATTATTTCAACCTGAACTTTCGATTCGCCGCAGGTTTGAGCACAGCTATAACCATTATACAATAGCTCATAGCTTATAGGCCTACATTAATCTGTATCAGTTAAAACTTTTCATTAGGATCTTTTCCTTGGCGCTACAGCTCATGACGGGACAGGACCTTGCTTCCAACCGCTCTGTATTCACCTCATTTACAGATGCAGATGTTTAACGGTGTTTTTTCTTTCTTCACCATAACCGCTATTTACCAAATAGCTTCTCAGTTGCTCTCACCAGTCTGAGTGGGCACCCTTTCAGACCTCAGAAAAATCAGAGGAGGAACTGAGGGTCGAACTCAGTCGCGGATCTGTAATCAGCAACGCTAATAACTATATTACGAAGACGGTCATTCTTTACGCTCCATACTCCAAACATTTCTCAAAACAATAAAAAAATAATAAAGCGTTTATTGCGATAGAAATGGATCATTAATGAAGATACCTACAGTTTTACCTTTATTGCCACATTCGTTATATGAACGTAATAATGAAGATATGACATGGTATAAAAGAACGAAGATTGCTTTTATTAATCGCTATCTTTATGTTCTGGATAACACACTTTATGAACATCAGACGATATAGTAACTGATTAACGACCAGCGTTGATGCTGTATAGTCGTGAAGAATTGTCAAACGAATCCCCTTAGCTCCACAAAGTAACCCTTCTTTTAAACGAAAGGCCTGAAAAGTGATTTCTCATTAAAATAGTTACAGCCTACGAGGAAAGAAATTCATATTAGAAGAGATTTGGATCTACGAAGGTAAGCCAATAAGTATCTGCACATTTTGCTTAATCTTGTGTAGCTGAAACGCTATGTCCTACTGCATGACGCCATGTTGCTCATTTCTCTCCGCTTGTGGAATGTTTGACCGTTATGGCTCCACTGTGTGTTGCGCTGTTGAAAATTAAACATGGCCTCACCGCTCAGCGTTTGCACCCAAGAAGAACAGCAAGCAGTGATCCGTTTTTTTGTCGACCTAAGGTGAACCAGGTGCTGAAATCATCGAATACTTTCCGCACAAATTGGCGCAATGTTTTACCACGGTGAAGCGTGTACGAATGGACTGAAAAGTTAAAAAAAAAATGGTTGGACAAGTGTTAAGGACGAGGAAAGAACAGGACGCTCATCCACATGTGGGTATCATGATTCAGACAAACCGAAGAGTGACTGTCAATGAAGTGGCAAACCATATGCAAATGGACCAAGAACTGAAGGAAGCTGTGCACACGTGGCTTGCTACTCAGCCAAAAAAATTTTCTGAGGGCATCAGGAAGCTTGTGCAACAATGGATCAAGTACATTGAGATCCGATGGCGAGACAATCGATATATTAGCGATGGTCGCGCTGCGTTTGGTTATTAACAACACATTTTTGTCACGGAATCGGCTGGTTTACATCAAACATGTGCACGTATTTGCGATAATGAAGGTGGTAGAAATAAAACAAAAAAAGTATATGAGGACAGATCCAGTGATTGGTAGAAATTCCACATATTCTTATGCTGGCTTGATCACTGATTTACTAGCTAAATCATTCGTTTCGTAATCACTTAAACTCATATTTCCTTCCCACTGGGAATATTTCCGGCCCACATCACTACTGTGCAGTACAAATGTCTTTTGTCTCTCTAAACTTAAGTTATATAATAAAGTTATATAGCCTATTTGTTAAACAAAAATTACATATGACTTTTTACATGTTACTTATAACTTGTTACATGTTACATGTAATAAGTTTATTAAACAAGTTACATACTGTAAACGCAGCTTAAGGGGTACTGCCTTGGAGCCGTGGTGAAGGAGGCTGTAGGTTTGAGTCTCTATGTCCACCCCTACCCTGTGTGTGGCGATGAGCACGATAATATTACAAGATAAAAATAATATGCCGTTGTGCACGAAAATGCGACTGTGCCAATGTGCACGACACCAACAGGATACTATGGCCATTTTGTTTCTGCACAGTAGTTACTTTAAGTGGCTATTAGTAAAAAAAACTATAAAGAATATTGATCTTAAATTTTTACACAATAGTCTGAATACATTTAGAATTGTATTGCTTATTTGTTTACAGTCAATAATTAAAATTTAAAAATTACTAAATATATAAGTATATTGTACAAATGAAGGAAAAATGTAAACAAAAAATATGGACAAGTTAATGTAACCTATTTTTCGAAACTATTTTAAACAGAGACTTAAAACATTCCATGTATATCCTCCATATACTTGATTAACTCCTGTATCAGAATTATAAATGTATCTTCAATTAGTAAAAAAAAATATATATACATATTTAATCTGTCACATAAAAATAGTGAAATTTAACACTTAAAAATATCCATAATTCGTATAATAAATACGATATCGAGGTAAATCTATTACCAGTTTTTCATTAACATATGTGAAAGGAGTATGTATACACAGAGCTAAATATAGTGACCATATTGTAGATATCGAAGGTAAATTACGAATGGTAACCAAGTTATAAGGAGCCCAATTTAATTAAAGCCCAAGTATTCTCTATGTCAAATGATTAATATCATTGAATTTAATTTTGCATTTTCCGCCGACCTATCTATTATTATATTAATGTGGGTAACGAATTGGTGGCCCTGAAACGAAAACTAATGTATTAATGCCGATTTTAATATTATCATCCATTAAAACACGGCACAAAACATAACGAAATAATTATAATTGTCACAGGTCCCTCCTCCCCGAAAAGAAGTTCCATCATTTTTTCTGTTTCCTCACTTGAAGCTTAATCATCAATCGCACAGAAAAATAATTGTTTTTACACAACCACGTACTGCTTCACACGTCAATAATAACTAAACACAACAATGCAAAGTATTGATTGGTTTCGGGTTATATATTCAGATTATCTAGAGGGAAGTGTTAATGTTTACATCAACTGAATCATCAGAATATCCTCAAGAACGAATAATTAGCATAATTAATTATAATGACTGAAAGTGGTAAACAGATGAGATTGCGTTTCCTATCGGATCCGCAACTGGAAATCAGGTAAGAGTTCTCCAACTTTGAAAACATCTATCATGAGAACTATAGGGAGGACGCCTGGCGGGCGCCTTCACAACTATATAGGAACTGGTGGCCCGGAAAAGACACATTTCACCTCCTAGCTAAAAGTGCGATCCATAGAAACTCAATGAAAATGTAACAAAATACTATTTCAAACTTCAGAAGCACGCTCCATGAGTATAACAAAGCTGTAAGGAAATGCTCTGAAAACAAGATCGAGAAAGCTGTAATGCAGTTACATTTCTGAATATTATCTAAGTGATGCCATTGAATCTGTTTTAAAACTCTTTATAGTAATACCATTAATGATAAATTATAATAAAATAATAACAATATTGATATAAATAATTATAATAATAGTACTGCTCCTACTACTACTATTACTACTAGTACGACGACGACTACTATTACTACTACTAATTATAACAATAATAAATCTCCTTGAAAGATAATCTGACGATAAATCAGGATAGGCCTAAATCTAGGAAATTGCGAGTGCATATATGTTGAGAGAATCCCAAACTCAAGTTGTATTTATTGGGACAATTATATTCACAGAATACTTAAAACCATTAAAATGAATTAAACACCTCGCTATTTGTTCCATTGTGAGCTGGATTGCCTATGGCGGGACAAGCGATATACACGTATTATAATATCTATCGTATGTTATCGATCTTCTCGCCATCGATGAATTTTCATCAGCTGTCTCATTTTTGAGATCAATCTCATTGCTGTAACAATATCGTGTTATTAATATTGCATTTGTTACTGTACGAGATTTAAAATGGTTCACCATATAAATATAGCCTATATATATATTTAATATAATATTAATATATAAATAAATAATGATTTATATATCATTATTATACAAATAAAAGGTAAACATAAAGCGATCCCTGTATGGGCCATGGAGACCCGTAGGGTTTCCGGAAGGTTAAGGCACCCAGATTGTGACGTAATAATAATAATAACAATAATTTATTCTGCCTGTTCCGTTATGTTTTAGTTCGTAGTAGGTCATGCTTCTGTAATTCGTTTTTAGCAGGCCTTGCTTGCTATCTTGTTTTTTATTTATAATTGAACAAATGAATTTCAAATATTTGTTATTTATGGGTATTGTAATATCAAAATTATATTCTTTTTGTGTCTTGCATACAATCAGAGACTGGATATTTTATCATATTGTTTTGATAGCCAATAAGGCTTTACTTTAGCTTCATTCTTTTTCTTCATCGATTCAAGTCAACTGTGTCTCATTAAGACTTTAGTTCTTCTAGGCTTTAAATGCCTATTCTTCCTCATAATCAATTCAACTACTACTCATAAAGACATGAGTTTTCTTCTTGGCTTATCAATGCCTATCTTTACCTATCAGATAGATGTGGTGGTTCACGTTCAATAGCTGAAGCAATCAGCTCTTCGATTCACATTAAGGTTTCATATGCCTTATTGATTCTGAAGACTACTAACGATCTAAATACTATTATCACCCATCGTGTGATTCATCGAGTCTTCTTCATTTTTGGTGTTGGCGTCGCAAGATCTCAAGCTAACATCTTTAACAACTATCAAAAGGTGGTATTTAATCAATTCAAAGGTACGTCATTTACTACTTAATTTATTTTAAGAACAATTTGGACGTAATTTCATCATTGAACTAAATATACGTGTGGTTTTGATCGAACTGATTAAGCCATCTCAAAGATATTTATGACCTTTAACTAAGGAATTTGTATTAAACATTGTGATATCTACAATTTCATCAGTGTTTATGAATAATAATATTACATACGTCCAAGGAATCCAGAATTTATAAACTGAGCATGATTTATGTATTGTTGTTTGTGACAATAAATTGTTACATACCAGAGAAATATATCTAAAATGTATTGGGCAAGTTTGGCTTATCTATTTATAGTTTAAGTCTCTATCTCAAGAAGTGCTACGTCCTATGAATCTTGTGTACAGTTCGCTTGCTCTCAGCTTGCCCGTACATTTTACTGATTTCTTCATCGATTCAAGTCAACTGTGTCTCATTAAGACATTAGTTCTTCTAGGCTTTAAATGCCTATTCTTCCTCATAATCAATTCAACTACTACTCATAAAGACATGAGTTTTCTTCTTGGCTTATCAATGCCTATCTTTACCTATCAGATAGATCTGGTGGTTCACGTTCAATAGCTGAAGCAATCAGCTCTTCGATTCACATTAAGGTTTCATATGCCTTATTGATTCTGAAGACTACTAACGATCTAAATACTATTATCACCCATCGTGTGATTCATCGAGTCTTCTTCATTTTTGGTGTTGGCGTCGCAAGATCTCAAGCTAACATCTTTAACAACTATCAAAAGGTGGTATTTAATCAATTCAAAGGTACGTCATTTACTACTTAATTTATTTTAAGAACAATTTGGACGTAATTTCATCATTGAACTAAATATACGTGTGGTTTTGATCGAACTGATTAAGCCATCTCAAAGATATTTATGACCTTTAACTAAGGAATTTGTATTAAACATTGTGATATCTACAATTTCATCAGTGTTTATGAATAATAATATTACATACGTCCAAGGAATCCAGAATTTATAAACTGAGCATGATTTATGTATTGTTGTTTGTGACAATAAATTGTTACATACCAGAGAAATATATCTAAAATGTATTGGGCAAGTTTGGCTTATCTATTTATAGTTTAAGTCTCTATCTCAAGAAGTGCTACGTCCTATGAATCTTGTGTACAGTTCGCTTGCTCTCAGCTTGCCCGTACATTTTACTGATTTCTTCATCGATTCAAGTCAACTGTGTCTCATTAAGACATTAGTTCTTCTAGGCTTTAAATGCCTATTCTTCCTCATAATCAATTCAACTACTACTCATAAAGACATGAGTTTTCTTCTTGGCTTATCAATGCCTATCTTTACCTATCAGATAGATCTGGTGGTTCACGTTCAATAGCTGAAGCAATCAGCTCTTCGATTCACATTAAGGTTTCATATGCCTTATTGATTCTGAAGACTACTAACGATCTAAATACTATTATCACCCATCGTGTGATTCATCGAGTCTTCTTCATTTTTGGTGTTGGCGTCGCAAGATCTCAAGCTAACATCTTTAACAACTATCAAAAGGTGGTATTTAATCAATTCAAAGGTACGTCATTTACTACTTAATTTATTTTAAGAACAATTTGGACGTAATTTCATCATTGAACTAAATATACGTGTGGTTTTGATCGAACTGATTAAGCCATCTCAAAGATATTTATGACCTTTAACTAAGGAATTTGTATTAAACATTGTGATATCTACAATTTCATCAGTGTTTATGAATAATAATATTACATACGTCCAAGGAATCCAGAATTTATAAACTGAGCATGATTTATGTATTGTTGTTTGTGACAATAAATTGTTACATACCAGAGAAATATATCTAAAATGTATTGGGCAAGTTTGGCTTATCTATTTATAGTTTAAGTCTCTATCTCAAGAAGTGCTACGTCCTATGAATCCTGTGTACAGTTCGCTTGCTCTCAGCTTGCCCGTACATTTTACTGATTTCTTCATCGATTCAAGTCAACTGTGTCTCATTAAGACATTAGTTCTTCTAGGCTTTAAATGCCTATTCTTCCTCATAATCAATTCAACTACTACTCATAAAGACATGAGTTTTCTTCTTGGCTTATCAATGCCTATCTTTACCTATCAGATAGATCTGGTGGTTCACGTTCAATAGCTGAAGCAATCAGCTCTTCGATTCACATTAAGGTTTCATATGCCTTATTGATTCTGAAGACTACTAACGATCTAAATACTATTATCACCCATCGTGTGATTCATCGAGTCTTCTTCATTTTTGGTGTTGGCGTCGCAAGATCTCAAGCTAACATCTTTAACAACTATCAAAAGGTGGTATTTAATCAATTCAAAGGTACGTCATTTACTACTTAATTTATTTTAAGAACAATTTGGACGTAATTTCATCATTGAACTAAATATACGTGTGGTTTTGATCGAACTGATTAAGCCATCTCAAAGATATTTATGACCTTTAACTAAGGAATTTGTATTAAACATTGTGATATCTACAATTTCATCAGTGTTTATGAATAATAATATTACATACGTCCAAGGAATCCAGAATTTATAAACTGAGCATGATTTATGTATTGTTGTTTGTGACAATAAATTGTTACATACCAGAGAAATATATCTAAAATGTATTGGGCAAGTTTGGCTTATCTATTTATAGTTTAAGTCTCTATCTCAAGAACTGCTACGTCCTATGAATCCTGTGTACAGTTCGCTTGCTCTCAGCTTGCCCGTACATTTTACTGATTTCTTCATCGATTCAAGTCAACTGTGTCTCATTAAGACATTAGTTCTTCTAGGCTTTAAATGCCTATTCTTCCTCATAATCAATTCAACTACTACTCATAAAGACATGAGTTTTCTTCTTGGCTTATCAATGCCTATCTTTACCTATCAGATAGATCTGGTGGTTCACGTTCAATAGCTGAAGCAATCAGCTCTTCGATTCACATTAAGGTTTCATATGCCTTATTGATTCTGAAGACTACTAACGATCTAAATACTATTATCACCCATCGTGTGATTCATCGAGTCTTCTTCATTTTTGGTGTTGGCGTCGCAAGATCTCAAGCTAACATCTTTAACAACTATCAAAAGGTGGTATTTAATCAATTCAAAGGTACGTCATTTACTACTTAATTTATTTTAAGAACAATTTGGACGTAATTTCATCATTGAACTAAATATACGTGTGGTTTTGATCGAACTGATTAAGCCATCTCAAAGATATTTATGACCTTTAACTAAGGAATTTGTATTAAACATTGTGATATCTACAATTTCATCAGTGTTTATGAATAATAATATTACATACGTCCAAGGAATCCAGAATTTATAAACTGAGCATGATTTATGTATTGTTGTTTGTGACAATAAATTGTTACATACCAGAGAAATATATCTAAAATGTATTGGGCAAGTTTGGCTTATCTATTTATAGTTTAAGTCTCTATCTCAAGAACTGCTACGTCCTATGAATCCTGTGTACAGTTCGCTTGCTCTCAGCTTGCCCGTACATTTTACTGATTTCTTCATCGATTCAAGTCAACTGTGTCTCATTAAGACATTAGTTCTTCTAGGCTTTAAATGCCTATTCTTCCTCATAATCAATTCAACTACTACTCATAAAGACATGAGTTTTCTTCTTGGCTTATCAATGCCTATCTTTACCTATCAGATAGATCTGGTGGTTCACGTTCAATAGCTGAAGCAATCAGCTCTTCGATTCACATTAAGGTTTCATATGCCTTATTGATTCTGAAGACTACTAACGATCTAAATACTATTATCACCCATCGTGTGATTCATCGAGTCTTCTTCATTTTTGGTGTTGGCGTCGCAAGATCTCAAGCTAACATCTTTAACAACTATCAAAAGGTGGTATTTAATCAATTCAAAGGTACGTCATTTACTACTTAATTTATTTTAAGAACAATTTGGACGTAATTTCATCATTGAACTAAATATACGTGTGGTTTTGATCGAACTGATTAAGCCATCTCAAAGATATTTATGACCTTTAACTAAGGAATTTGTATTAAACATTGTGATATCTACAATTTCATCAGTGTTTATGAATAATAATATTACATACGTCCAAGGAATCCAGAATTTATAAACTGAGCATGATTTATGTATTGTTGTTTGTGACAATAAATTGTTACATACCAGAGAAATATATCTAAAATGTATTGGGCAAGTTTGGCTTATCTATTTATAGTTTAAGTCTCTATCTCAAGAAGTGCTACGTCCTATGAATCTTGTGTACAGTTCGCTTGCTCTCAGCTTGCCCGTACACTGCCTTTAAGTTACTGCAAATAATTGGCACATGAAGGTGGCAAGGTTGTGAGCCCGTTTTTTTACTCCAGGAATGCTCCAGGGCCGTATAGCCACCAGAAGAATTAGGCCGATAGAAAAATCTCAACAACCTCATCGGAAATCGAACCCGTGACTTTACAGTTTGTAGCGCAGTGCCTTAACCACTACACTACGGCGTTTCTCAATTATACATATAAATATAAATAATTACACATCTTTTTCATATCTCCTTTTCCTCACAGGCCTATGCAGCTTATAGGTCCGTATAGGCTACCTAATCGCTGTGTTCTATTATATTTTTAACAAAGAAGTTACAGGTATGTATATGTTTAAGTGCTGAGTCTTTTTAATTTACTGAAACAAGTGCAAGTAAGTGCACTGCAATGAAAGTGGTAAATATTGAACGACAAAATTATGACGATTAACACTTATGATAGGTTAAAATTGTATATATTGTTATACTAGATTGGTCACTGATTCATGAGCTAAATAATCGTCATCATAATATTAATGGTTAGATAGAACCTAAAATGGTTTATTTAATGTCTTTTGACTCGTTTGATTCAAGAATCTCTTCAGCCTACTGCTAATAGTGTACATAGGTTGCAGGCTATTTCTTTCTTTGGTTGAAGAACCGCGCCACAAACCAGAAGGTCGCGGATTTGAACACGATGAGGTTATTAAACTTTTCAGTTGACGTAATCTTTCTGATAATAAAATGGATCTGGGGTTGACCAGCCTTTAACAGAAATGAGTACCAAAATAATTCTATGGGTAAGGAACATTTAATATCCCATTAAAATACTTATCGTAAGATTGACACTTCCTTCTATTGCTTGACTCCATGGTGATCTTCAACAGAACTTCAAGACTTTTAGCAATGAACAATCTTCGAAATTTTCATTATTCCATTTGCTGTGGAGTGCGAACAGTAAAACCAGGCATTCAGAACAATTTAGTTGAGTTGCAAAGTAACTTCAATTGTTGTTTCTCAACGTCTCAAAACTTGAATTCTGGAAGTCCTTACTGAAATCAAGTTTAAGTTTTTTTTATTTATCGTGCCCAGGAAGTTATCGCCATGTCTGCATATTCATATGTGCGTGAGCAAGTGATTTCTTCTTTGCAGCTTAGAAATAGTCGTGTAAGAAACAGACTAACAGACTTTTGACTTCACTCCTGGTGCTCATCTCGTTCGAACTGCAACTAGACTATGAAAACCTATCGGAAGTATAGTCTCACCTTATAATTCTTCATATGTAAATAATAGACAAAATAGTTATGAAATTTTCTTGATTTCAGTATTTGAATAAACTATTTCAGCCCGCCAAAGGAAAATTTCTTGTCATTTGCCTCATTACTGGAATAGATGCAAAGACTCACATTATTACAGGTAGGCCTATGTCTATAGGCCTATTATATAACATTGTGTAATGTGTTTATAAGATTAGGATAGTAGTAGGAAAAAAGGTGTGAAAAATCCACTTTTCCCTTTTCTGGTTAGGAACATTTACTACATTAATTTAACATAATATCTGATTACTTCAATTTTCCCGCTGTTCTTTTACTGAAAAGATTACTATCAGCACCATAGGTATTTTAGAAATCAGTTGTTCGATTATTTATAAAACGCTTGTGATAAGAATGTCAAATGAATTATACTTTTTTTTTCTTTAGTAAAAGAAATCTTTAGACATTCATCCCTGAGAATATTATAGGAGAAAAATTCCTCCGACATTGGGACTTGAACCCAGGACCTTTGGCTATTCGCGCCAATGCTCTACCAACTGAGCTAGGCCGGAGTTCAATTCACAGCGCCGGATGAAACCTCTCTCCTATGACTGATTGCCCTAACGGTCTACCTCACAGACAGACAATTTATGTCATATGCAGTACTGTGAGGCACACTAATTAGTGATTTTTGTGACCGGGATCCCACTGTTATTGTACAGTTGACATTCAAGATAGATATATTTAAGCTTTCATGAACCACAGATTATTGTCTCTGTTGGACATTACATGAGAATATTATAGGAGAAAAATTCCTCCGACACTGGGACTTGAACCCAGGACCTTTGGCTATTCGTGCCAATGCTCTACCAACTGAGCTAGGCCGGAGTTCAATTCACAGCGCCGGATGAAACCTCTCTCCTATGACTGATTGCCCTAACGGTCTACCTTACAGACAGACAATTTATGTCATATGCAGTACTGTGAGGCACACTAATTAGTGATTTTTGTGACTGGGCTCCCACTGTTATTGTACAGTTGACATTCAAGATAGATATATAAGCTTTCATGAACCATATGGCATAACTTGTCTGTCTGTGAGGTAGACCGTTAGGGCAATCAGTCATAGGAGAGAGGTTTCATCCGGCGCTGTGAATTGAACTCCGGCCTAGCTCAGTTGGTAGAGCATTGGCGCGAATAGCCAAAGGTCCTGGGTTCAAGTCCCAGTGTCGGAGGAATTTTTCTCCTATAATATTTTCATGTAATGTCCAACAGAGACAATAATCTGTGGTTCATGAAAGCTTATATATTCATCCCTGAATTCAAGTTCTTTAGTTACGGAATTCATATTTTCATAAGGGATACCTACACTTAGAAGCTACTATAATGATGCTGACATGGCTTTTCAATCTTTGAAGAGCTTCTTGCAGTATTTCAAGTCAACGAATTGCCTATATTGAAGCTTCTTTTGGAAACAAATTTGAGAGCTAAATCTAGAAAACGATCATCCGCTCCTCCTACTGTGTAGACAAGAGAAAGACGTCGCTATGTTTGACAAATATAGTCAATTTACTTTGAGTTCCTGTTGTCTAACGTAGAAAAATGAGACTCGATTCAGTAGCGGAGAACAAAAACCAATCCCTCCCTTTTAGATGACTTCGGTTCTTTGTTCTCACGAAACCGTGATTCTTTACTTGAAAAGTCAACCTCTTGAACACATAGAGTGAAAGACGTTTAATCTCTTAGAGTATTTACACACATCCAAGTTGTATTTATTTTGAGTAAACCGAAGTGCAATTAAAATCATACTTATTATAAAATGAAATATAGGCCTAGTTTTTTAATGGCTTTAAACGTCACGCGGTTATGTGACTGGAAATTAATTTTCTTGCATATTAGCCTACTGTGGTCTAAAGCAGCCGTTTCCATGGGTTCATGGCCTTTTGACTGTCCACTGACCATTTGTAGAATTTTATTCAATTTCCAGCTGTCTACCTCTGTGAAAATTGTCAGAAAATGAAAAAAAAAAAAAAAAAAAAAAAAAAAAGAAAGAAAGGATGAAAGGAAGCTGGATTATTGAGTTGAATAAAGTTTACGTATGAAAGATATATTTATTATTTTTTCACGTTATTTTCTCATTAAGGAACCATCCAAGTGAGCTCATGCTTGTGGTTGGGAGCTGTTCAGAAGTTGATATAAATACAATAAATGATATTAAAAAATGTTTTAAATTAAATACCCTCAGATGCAATCATAATAATAGACATGAAATTTAGAAAAAGCAATGACAAATATATATATACAATAAACTTAGTTAATCCCTTAAACTTGTAATTGTTCAGATTAATTATTCATATTTACTTTTAACAATTTCTTGTCAGGGACCAAAACTAGAACTGTGTTTTAGACCTGAAGGTATGAAACGTGAAAGGACAACAACGAAGAAGTCTTACCATTCCTACAGAGCGAAGTAAGATCCGCCATAGAAGAGCTTAAACACAGCAAAACTCCAGGTGAAGACTATATATATAATGAACTCTTGAAAGCAGGACTAAATCAAATATTAGCACCCCTCACAGAAATTTTTAACAAAATCCTAGACTCAGAAACCTTACCAACTCAGTGGAAAACCAGCAAGATAATTCTCCTGCACAAAAAAGGAGCAAAAGACCAACTAAATAACTACAGGCCAATAAGTCTGATGTCAAATGTCTATAAGTTGTTCTCCAAGCTACTAACAAAAAGGATCACGAGGACATTAGATGAAAACCAACCGGAAGAGCAAGCAGGCTTTCGCTCGGGCTACAGCACGGTGGACCATCTGCAAACAATCACACAGGTCATGGAAAAAACGGACGAATTTAACCTACCGCTATACATTGCCTTTGTCGACTACAAAAAAAGCCTTCGACTCTGTGGAACACCCAAGTATATTCCAGGCACTGACTAAACATGGAGTGGAACATAAGTACATAAGACTAATAGCTAAATTATACGAGGACTCACATGCTACAGTGATGACAGAAAGAAAAGGGGAACCTTTCAAACTAAACAGAGGTGTAAGACAAGGTGACCCAATATCCCCTAAACTCTTCACCAGCGTGTTGGAAGAAATATTTCGTAAGATAAAATGGGGAAGCAAATTTGGAATTGTAATGAATGGCTACAGACTCACCAACTTACGATTCGCTGATGATATAGTCTTATTTGCCAGAACGGCAGAAAGCCTTCAAGAAATGTTACAGGAGCTCAGTGACCGCAGTAGAATGTCCGGACTACACATGAACATGGAGAAGACACAAGTCATGACAAACAGACAACCAACACTCATCATGATTAACGGATCAGATCTAAAATATGTGTCAGAGTACATTTACTTGGGGCAAGTTGTATCATTCCAAAACCATATGGGGAAAGAAATAAAGAGGAGAATCTCCTCAGCATGGAGAGCTTTTTGGGGACTGAAATTCATCCTGATGGACAGATCATTAAACAAAAGACTAAAATTAGCGGCACTAGAATCCTGCATCTTCCCTTCACTTCTGTATGGATGCCAGACATGGAGTTTGACATCAGCTCAGAAGAATAGCATAAAAACTTGCCAACGGAAGATGGAACGGAGGATAATGGGGATATCCCTCAGAGACAGAATTTCAACAGAAAGACTGAGAAAGATGTCAGGACTAACCGACGTGGCCCAGCGCGCATGCAGCCTGAAGTGGAAGTGGGGTGGTCATGTAGCGAGACTTCCAGGTACCAGATGGGGAAACATCTCTACTGTATGGGACCCTAGGATTGGCAAAAGGGAGAGAGGAAGACCAAGAACGAGGTGGGTAGATTTCTTCAGAAGGCGTGCCGGGGTACACTGGTCCAGCGTAGCAAAGAACAGAGATGTTTGGAGAAGCCTACACACCGAGTTGCTGGAAGAAGTTTAGTGAAAGTGAAGTGTTTACCAAGCTCATATGGACCAGCTCACCATATGAGATTCTAACCGAGCTACCCCCTCATCAGAGGGAGGCCCTAGCCCTGAATGGGACACATGTGGCTCATTCATTCTTCATTCATTCATTCATTCAATTAAATATATTTAGAAACTTAATAAACATTACGTATATGATATTCGGAAAATATTAACGTGCCGGTTTGCGGATAATTACAAAAATGGGAGTTCACCATTCTTACTGAATTATAATTGTATACCATACAAGCTTAAAAGGCCCGGCCTCGCCCGGGTTTTGTATTTTGTAACTCGAAATTAATATATAAAGGACTTTCGATTTTCAAACTCTAGGTCCTTATTATATAGAAGTTGGAAATGAGGAAGAGCGACTTATCACACTTAAACTATTCCATCAGAAAGCGCTTGATATAGCTTCGAATGGCTCATAGAGGAGCTGAAAATTTTGCACCCTATTGCTTCTACACACCATGCCTGGTAGGAGTTGGAATAAGAAGAAACAGAAATTCCTGTAACATAAAATTGTACTATCTTTAAGGAATATTTTATTTATCACTTTCATGTTACCATACAACCGTTTGGGTTCGAAATTAAAAGGAAATTAAATATATATATATTTTTTTTCCTTCCCATAAACTGGGACATCATAATTTACTGCGCGCATAGGACATGCTTAAGGCCTATGATAAACATCTATATTTGTTAAGTAATACAAAGCCTACAGCTATGAAGAATGTATCAGTGGATAGGATTTTTTACATAGTACTGATATAGCATATTCGTTTGCACACACTCGGGCTGAGACAACTGGATTACGCTGTCCCCGCTATACAACCTCTTATTCTACATAAAAATGTGAAGTGAGAAAATGATATCCTCAATGTCCAGGGTACAGAAAGTTATGTGACTGCATCACATTGTGCATTATTTTCGTGGATTTCATTCTTCATTGTTTATTTGCACTAATGTATTATATCTTTACCCTCAGAATTTGTCAAAGCCCAGTATTATGTAGCTTCCAAAACCCAGTGTGGACACTGTAAACAATACTGTTGTCATGAGAACTGAATTGCATTTGATAGATATTCAATGTAATATTTTAAGAAAATATATTATTTTTCAAGAGAAGGAGTGGTTTGTTTGAATTTTATTGTTGATCGCGTTACTTTCCAGGTTGAACTGGGCATATGTGCGAAATTTCGTATAGGAACATACATACCCACCTTTCGATTTTATATGTTAGATTTATAATATACTAGCATGTGCCCGCGGCTTCGCCCGCGATAATTATTTCAAGAATCAAAAATTAAAAATTAAGAGCATAATAATTAATTAGTTTCATTTTTCCTGTGGTATAGAATATATGGTAGTTTTGTAGAATCCGCCTATATACCACAAATGTAACAATAAGCTGAAGTTTATGAGAGAGAGGAAAATAAATGAATGAACTATGAAATAATGTGGTTTATTAAGATATTTAAAAGTAAGATTGTATATTAAGTGTATCAATTAAATATAAAATATTAAAATATCATTGAGCTCAATGAAGTCAAATTGGATAAAAATTGTCACTTATTAGATTAAAATACAACTGGAATTAAAATATAAGCATATTTAAATAAAACATTCAAATGTTGTCATAAGTCAGAGGATAACTTATTGAAATATAAGTTCTGTCGATATGTATGTCTTTTATACAGTTAGCCTTTGCTCACTTCCCCTTTTGATGGTGTAACTGTCACTATTATAAAAACAAACCGTTTAATACTGTGTATAGTTCTTCTTCCTAGTTAGGTTAATCGAAGTTTAAAAAAGGTACACTTCCTTCTTTCTTCTTGGATACTATGGTTATTGATATTAAAAGATCCAATGTTAATTTATACAGTAAAAAGATTAATTATAATCTGCTTAAAATTCCTCTTCTTAAAACAATAAGTAGAACTTGATGTAGTATGTAATGAATTTTCTCAATAATCTTCAGCTTTATTTGTTTACGTTGGAATGAGATGCATTTCGACGAAACAAGGCTTCATCATCAGTCATACCGATTTCTAGAGGGTGTCATGTTGACACCCTCTAGAAATCGCTAGAATTGCTACTGAGTAGCAACTAAGCACTCACCGCAACATGACACCCTCTAGAAATCGGTATGACTGATGATGACGCCTTGTTTCGTCATGCATCTCATTCCAACGTAAACAAATAAAGCTGAAGATTATTGAGAAAATTCATTACATACTACATCAAGTTCTACTTATTGTTTTAAGAAGAGGAATTTTAAGCAGATTATAATTAACCTTTTTACTGTATAAATTAACATTGGATCTTTTAATATCAATAACCATAGTATCCAAGAAGAAAGAAGGAAGTGTACCTTTTTTAAACTTCGATTAACCTAACTAGGAAGAAGAACTATACACAGTATTAAACGGTTTGTTTTTATAATAGTGACAGTTACACCATCAACAGGGGAAGTGAGCAAAGGCTAACTGTATAAAAGACATACATATCGACAGAACTTATATTTCAATAAGTTATCCTCTGACTTATGACAACATTTGAATGTTTTATTTAAATATGCTTAATTCCAGTTGTATTTTAATGTAATAAGTGACAATTTTTTCCAATTTGACTTCATTGAGCTCAATGATATTTTAATATTTCATATTTAATTGATACACTTAATATACAATCTTACTTTTAAATATCTTAATAAACCACATTATTTCATAGTTCATTCATTTATTTTCCTCTCTCTCATAAACTTCAGCTTATTGTTACATTTGTGGTATATAGGCGGATTCTACAAAACTACCATAAGAGCATAATAGTTAAATCATATTTATTAACACCTAAACCACGTGGAGTGCATTCCACGATTAGGTAGCGTCACCTGGTAAAAGCGACCTCAGATTCGAATTCCTTGGCCCAGAAAACCCCTGTATAGCGAGTATCGTTCAAATCGAACGATGTTTGACCATATTACGGTTGATTATCCTTCTTCCGTGTAGGTTGAAAATGTCATATGTCTGTGGGCCTTGACACTCTAAACAAATGAATCGACCAGCGTGGGCTTCCAACATTCAAGCGATCGCGATGCTTTTATTTCTACGGTATGACAAAAATAGCCAAAGCCAACTGCAATTGATTTGACATTGGAATGTATTACTGAAATCTGATGCTTCGACAGCGCTAAAATCACGTTTTCTGCCAGTTTTTCACTCATAACTCGCGAACGAAAGCTAAAATTAAAAATTCGGCTTCGAGGTGCATTTGCCCACCTTTCAGTGCATCTATGTTTAAAATTTCAGATCTCTGCGTTCAGTAGATTTCGATGGGCATCGCGGACAGACAGACAAACAAACACGTCCTTTTATTATTATAAGATAGCATGTGCCCGCGGTTTCCCCGCGATAATTATTTAAATAATTGAAAACTAAAAATTAAGAGCATAATATTTAAATCATTATAGCCTATTTATTAACACCTAAATCACGTGGAGTGCATTCCACGATTAGGTAGCGTCCCTTGGTAAAAGCGACCTCAGATTCGAGTTCCTTGGCCCAGAAAACCCATGTATAATGAGTTTCGTTCAAATCGAACAATGTTTTACCACATTTAGGGTTGATTATCCTTCTTCCGTGTAGGTTGAAAATGTCATATGTCTGTGGGCCTTGACACTCTAAACAAATGAATCGTCTCGGATGGACTAACAAAATCAAGCGATCGCGTTGCTTTTATTTCCAAGGTATGAGGTATGATGAAAAAAATAGCCAAAGCCAACTGTAAGTGATTTGATATTGAAATTTATTACCGAAACTGATGCTTTGAAAACTCAAAAAATTCACGTTTTTTGCTCATTTTTCACTCATAACTCACGAACGAAAGCGAAAATTAAAATTCTGGCTTCGAGGTGCACATTCCGACCCTTTAGTCCGCCTATGTATAAAATTTCAGATCTCTGCGTTGAGTAGATTTCGCTGGGCATCGCGGACAGACAGACAGACAGACAGACAGACAGACAGACGGAGGACAGACACTTCCTTTTATTAATATAGATTATTAATATTATAACTAATTAAATTTTATTTAGTTGTCAAAACTCAAAGATTTTGCTTGGATGAAGATGAGGGTCCATGGCAGATACAAAGGTTTCCGGGAGTATTTGGGAACCGCTGATTTAAAGTAATGGAAAATATACGACAAGTATTTAACAAGGAAGCAAATCTGTAACTATGATAAGTTTTGTACTTTAGCCCATACGTTAATACGTATTGACACAAGTCACTTAGAAAACGGAATAATAACAATAGATAAATATACGTAGGTCTATGCAATGATATTATCGAATGCATGATAATATTTTTTTGAAGAAAGTTCTTCCTACACCAGGAGTCCAAACCATGTCCTTCGGCTTTCCGTGCTGATGATCTCCCAACAGAGCTAGCCATAGTTCGATTGACGACGCCAGATGGAATATTATTCTTGGTCGACCTCTTTGTGTAATTTTGACTAAAAAGTTTTAATTTAAAGTTTTAATTTAATTTATAGAAAATCTAACGGGACGTTTCGATGTGTCGAACATGGTCGAATTTTGATAGCCTAGCATAGCCCTTAAGTAGCCTACAATGTATATGTTTCAACCCCCTCTCCCCATTCTAAAGCAGTCCGATTTATATCAATCGAAGCAAATGACAGAAATGTGGGTTTATCGAAACATCTTAGGGCTACGTCAACCTTACCCACCTCAAAATATATGAGTATTTGGCACTTTAAGCACTCCTTGCTTAATTATTTTGAAGTAGGCCTAATGGTGTGTTCCCTGGCGGACTGTTTTTCAGTTTTATGATGGTTTCCCTGTAATCCATCGAAACATCTACGGCTGGGACCGAAGTATGACCTATGGTAGAGAGCTGCAGGTGTGGTGGAGGACAAAATAAAATACCCCTATATGTCAATTGATCAATGCGGTACATACATTATTAATTCTCGCTGTATCCTGCGGAATCTGCATATATTTGAATTCTTCATATTTCTCATATTATGACTTTCCTTGGCAAAATTATTTTTATTTTATTTATTGTACGAAACACCAGAAAGATACATCAAATGATTACCCGAATGAGCAAAGTACTCGTGTTCGGGTTAAGTTCCAGATATTTATATTACACAATACACAATTGAATACAAAAACATGAAAAAAGTATAACTCTAACTTAAAATCCTATACCTAGAAAAATAAGAAAAAATGCAAAGTGGGAAGAAAAAATTTTAAATCCTGAGATATAAGTAATAAAATGGTTTTCGAGCCATTTTCGTGAAAAGAGAACAACACATGATATTTTTAACGTTGTAAGAGTAAGAAAATATTAGTAACGTGCTTTGGGTCCTCAAACAGATAGGCAGTTTTTTCTGAAACTTCTATTTTTCTTCTCATACAGACATAATTTATATTAAACTAAATAAGTCTACTTATATAACTATAATACTTCAATAAATATTTTTTTCATTATTTGCTACATGAGAAATAAATTACTCTCCGACGTAGATTTTTTGGAATTTTATTGTTGTTGTTGTTATTATTATTATTATTATTATTATTATTATTATTATTATTATTATTATTATTATTATTATTACCTTCAATCAGGGGAAAACGATTTATTCTCTACCACACTTTATTAATAAAAATAAATTTTGCGTATAAATTATACGAAGGACGAAAAAATTAGGAATTAATAATTTTACACTGGCAGAATTAAGATTTAGGAATTATTCTAATATACCGATATAACTTATAAGTTAAGGCCTATGTTATCAAGATAATTATTCATAATTTCTTCTTGTACACATATTATTATTCTGTAATTCTCGCTTTAATAAATAGAAAATATTGAAGCGCTATTCCATTAAATAATTATCAAATATTTTGAAAGAAGAACTGTACCGAAATTCGTTTAAAGAAAAAAAAGTAATTCATTGATTATGGTACTTTATTCTTTAAGAAGAACAGAAAAGTTAACGGAGATTATTATCATGATTATTATAATTATTGTTATTTTATTGATTTATATGTTATTAAGTAAGGATTATGGGCATTTATGACTCTTATACGGTTATGTGTACTGCTAAAGGAAATTCATAAGTTAGCATATCCTTGCTTGTGAATCATGAGGATGGATTGATTGTTCTGCTGGGTGAATATACATAAAGAAGGGTCACGTACTCATTTCTCATAGATATTCATCGAAAAATACGAAATTTGAACAGACGTAGAATTATTTTAGTTGTTGCGATATAGATTTTTTCCTAACAATAGCTTATCTTAACAGAAAGATAATAATGTTTTTTCAGTCCACCAGTCCTATGGAAAGAGTAATGTTTATGCAATTAATACATACCCATAAGTGCGGTAAATCGTCCATTAATCTTCTAACCCTTTACGTAGACAACGCATTCTCTTAACAAAACTCTTTCTCCTCTCGATTCTCTTCCAACTGGATATCATCACTTTTTGTTTGTTTCTACCAACTCCATTCATCAAGAAAACGCTCTCCGTTTGTCAATTGTTTTTCTAGGGTCTTCTCTTGCTTCGGTTCGCTCTTTATTTTGAACAACTGTCGCCATGAAAGAGGATAACACTTAGTTGCTTCTTAATAAGAAACGAGAAAAAGCCTACAAGTGGATAGCAAAAAGAAATAATACAAATAACAAAATGATACAGCACGACAGAAAAACAAGGCACTTAAATTGATTCAATGAAGGGTAGTATTTTTCTTCCCTAATGTGCTGAAATGAAAATATCTTCATGGATATAAACCTCGGAACGTTGAAGTATTTGTGTTCTTCGGTAGCCTATTTGTTGGTAAATACAAAATCTCAAGCAAATTTTGCTGTGACTCCGTTCAGCTTAGTCTATTTTGAATTAATAAAAACGAAAAAGTCCTAGAAATTGTTAATTTTCTGTTTAGATTGAAATTTCATGTCCAAATGAATGTACCGTACTTCACATTTGTATTCAATGGAGGAGCTTTTATTACTGTTGGTTTTCCTGAACTGGGCTATTGTGTGAAGGTTTCAATCATCCGCTTCTATAAATATTTCACAGTTAGCGGGTCGACAGCTTTATTATTTCAGATGTTACCTTATGGACATATACAGAGCATTGTTATATTTTTTTGCCTATCACTCCATAATAAGCCTACATCTATTTTTGTATTACAAATATTTCTCTATAATAATGGAATAATTTTAAACAAACTATTGGATGATTGCTTTAGGGACATCAAAGTTATTGATTCTGTCCCTCTCTATTAATTTGTAGTACAGTATTTACTAACACATTGTTTGAAATGAGTGACCATTATTTATATAATAAAGATCTTCCTAGAATAACATTGGCATATGAGATATGGCCTATTGCCATTGGGTTAACGCACTCAACACCATTCATTGAAGGTAGGCCTATTTAATTAGTGTCTTAAGTTATAAACGTTATACCTCTCAATTTTTGTGACAGCTTGTTTCAAAACTATTAAGTGTTTGTATTAAACACTTAGGAGTATTTCAATAAAATAGACTGAAATTTATATTTTATTGCCATTTTTTTCTGCAATTTCATAACAGAACTGTAATCACCCCGTCTCACAAAACAATCAGTTGTACTTTCATATATTTAATACTAGTATGTGCTCGCGGCTTTGCCCATGATAATTAATTCGAAGATTAAAAATTAAGTGCAAAATAATTAAAACATATTTATTAACACTTACATGTGATTCATTCATAAACTAAACGATTAATAATTAGAATGAAATAGCTAAGAATTCGGCTTTCTAGTGTATTCCACTATTAAAAAGCACCTCTATTGTATTTGGCATTATAAACAAACCAATCGACCGGAGCGAGCTCTAAGAATCGAACGTTATCGACATCTATGTGTAATGTTGGTACATACTAACATCCCTTTCAACAAAATCGAGAGTAAATATTGTCAAGAGTTTCTTGAAAAAAATATATATATATTTGTATGAAAACGTTTCTCGGGAGTCGACCCCAAGAAAAAAGATCCTTAAGACCTTTTTATGACATTACACAGAAATCAGATTAGAAAATGGTACAAGATCAGAAAATATGGGTTGTAGCATATATATAATTTTCATGTCAGGAGCCTACAACTATTTCATATTATTAAAACGTGTAGATTATAACGTAAATTGAAACGCATAAAGCTAGGCAAATAATTTCTAAACGGACATGTAATACACATATTATTTATGACTGTAATTGTGAACAATTATTTTGTGTCCTACTATGACTGATTGTTTCCATGTGGAGGCAACGAATAACGCTACACTCCATTTCCAATTCGCCTCAACCCACAAAAAGCAATGATCCGGTCAGTCTTAACTTTTTTACTTGGATACCCCAGATCGAGCCCTGTTTATGGCTATACAATTTTGGACTGTTCATTTCTTTATTCGGCTTGTCAGCTTTTGGCCTCCTTCAAATGTACCAAACAGTACTCTCATCAGTACGGGCATGAAAGGATGAAGCAACTGAATAAACAACAGAACTGAAGATTTTAGTCCAGTCCAAGATTCTATTGCTGGATTGAGTTTTCCGTTATTAAAAGCAGAATTGCAATGGACTATACTATAATCACCAGGGTTAGGAAGTTCATGCCAGTGTATACCTTCATAATGCATGCTATTGATATTATGATGATAAATTATATTCACGCATTACTAATTTTCTAGTGTTCGAATAAATTTGAATGGGCACATAAGTGCATATTTGTGGTTTTTAAAAGTAAATGAATCATATTTTAGTACAGCTTATGTTTATTTTGAATGTCTTAAAACTCAATCTGTAAAAAAAAAATATATATTTTAGTGAAATAATCAATTATTTTTACTTCCAACTGAAGCAAATAATAAAAACTGAACACCTTTCCGTCCTCAGTCTTCACAGTGTCACTCTGTCAAATAATTTAGTGAGAATTATTACCTATGCCTCAGTGTTAGAGGAATTTTGCTCCTAAAACATTCTCATGTACCGGTAATGTTCAACAGAAACAATGTCCTGTGATTTCATGAATTCATATCTACAAAAGTAATTCAGTCATTCACTATCTCTGATTTAGAAAGTGAATTTGCTAGTAACCTTATTAGTACAGAAGGCAGTGTTTAACGGCTGTAAGGAATGTGGAAAAATACTGGGAGTGAAAAAAAGTTTCAGGTAGTTCAACATATTAATACTGCGAATCACAGAGAAATGGTTTCAAAAAAATGTGACAGAACTGAAAATGTCCAACGTGTGTCAGTCAAGTTTACCGTGAAAAGTCTCCATCTCCCTCAATAGTGGTAACTTATAAATAACCCCTTATTTTGGATGTGGAGCCTTGTAAATCTACTTCTAAGTAATAAATGTAAGTTTGCTTGGGTCTTATGTGAAAATGTTTAGCACATATTTCGCTCATTTTGGAAGCATATTTGCATGCAAAGTACAAGAGTTTTTAGAGCCTGAACTTCCTAGCTCCGATAATCAGTTTCTCTCTATCTCTGCAAAGTAAATGGGTCAAAATAAGTTTGTATATCTCTAATGAGGCGAACCCGGAATTCTGTACTGCAAATAATTATTACCTTATTCTTTTAAACTTCAGCTTCTGCAGCAAAGGTACTCTCATAGGCTGTTTAGAATACAAACTAGACCAATTCATTAGAAAGGTCATGTATATGTAGAACGTTAAAACTTTATATGGTGTGCAAATTGTGAAATGTGCGTCAGCAGAACGGGTAGCATGGTGCTGCGTCAACAGAACAGACGCTAGCGCAGACAGATAACGGTAGCTTCTATTTGTTAAAGATTTGTATATCCACAGTCCACAATAAACTGTTCCTCTGTATCCAATATTACCTCGTCATCCCTTTACACGCCAAATACATCGGATTCGTTATCATTTCAGATGAACAACGCATTCTGTGCTGACTGGAAAATATAATAGGCTTAATCATAAATATCGAATTCCAACACCCAAGCATTCATATTATTTACATAAGTATGCCTCATTTTCCGTTCTTCGTTATTAAAACTTATGTAATAATAATAATAATACTGTAATAATAACAATAATAACAATAATATAGGTATAGATATAATGTAAATTATTTTTTGCACTCCTTAGCTAGTAAGTGGTACTTACGAACGTTGTTTACATGGGTCGTAAGTTGACATTCCCACACAGTCTTGTTGCTAAGGGCGGTTGCGATGAAGTTAAATTACTTACGGTCCAAGCGCTACGTCATAATTCATTACGATACACTTCATAATACAAGCCTTTATGGGCACGGCCCCCAGGACAAATATTCGGTTCCCATAACAACAAACACATGCGAATCACTTTCTGAAATAAACATCTATTTTCAAGAATGTATTTACATAATATTTTCAGGTAATATCACAATTAATATAATTAAATTGATATAAATAATCATCGTGAAAAAAATAGCATGCAACACACGGGCCGTAAAGGCATTTACGGGTCTCGAAAACTTAAAAACCCTCGGCTGCGCCTCGGGTTTTCAATCTGTTTCCTCGACCCGTAAACGTGCCTTACGGCACTTGTATCGCAATATACTATTGATAGTCTAGAAGGCAGTGATTAGTACGGAGCCTAATTTAAAAGTGCTGTCTCAAAAGCTATTAGTTATATGAAATTAGTGGTCGCTTTGTGTTGTAAGGTTATTCTTCACAAAACGTAGTTATTGAAGCTCAGTTTTACGAATTATTTTTGCTGGACATAATTTTGTACATTTAAAATTAGCGTGTTTTGTGCGAGTGTTTCGAGAGACCTTTCTCAAACATGGACACTAGTCAAGTCAATGAACAAGCATACAGCTTGTATTCAGATGTGATGCAATCTGCACTCACAAAGGAGAAACTGGAAATATCAGGTAATACTGATAATTTAATAGCTGATACAAGGATAATGTCTGATTCTTCTCACAAATCACGGCATGACTTGGAACAAGATATGGAAGTAACAACAATAAGACAAAATAAAATCCGACGCACGGAAACAAATGACGAGTTTATCCTACCAAAGAAACCAACTAAAACATACATTGCTAAGAAATTGTTTTCGGATACTGCAAGTCATATCCCAACAAAAAATACATATGAACCGTTATCTAAAGTTAATACTGCAGAAAACATGCAACCAGACACATCCATTACTAAAGAACAACCTAAAATTACGAAGAAGAGCAGAATGCCACCTATAGTAGTTAAAAAGCTGCCGGAGGGAAACTTTTTTGAACAAAATCGTGTACTACAGGCATTGCTAAGCGAACCTATGAAGGTGAGCTACTCAGGAGAAGGAATCAAATACTTCACTTCGTGTAGAAGCGATTTTGACACACTATATAATGCACTACAGAAGGAAAAAGTTCTATTCTATTCTCATGAGCCTCGCGAAAATAAGCTTTTGCAGATTGTAGTTAAAGGACTCCCAGTTTTTGTTGAATCCAGTGTGCTAAAAGACGAACTGGTAAAACTCAATTTCAACGTGGAACACGTTCGACAGATGACCGTACCCTCCAAGCTACAGGAGGGAAATGTTGTCAGACGCCCCATACCAATATGGGTCGTCACACTCCATAACAATGAACATTCAAGATCAATCTATCAAATACAAGACATTAACAATCATATAATAAAAGTAGAATCTTACAGACCTAAACCGCATGTGGTACAGTGTCATAAGTGCCAAGGTTTCAATCATACATCGCGTAGATGCAATTTGCCTACTCGGTGTGTAAAATGTGGCAATGATCACATCTTTACTGACTGCCCAGTAAAAGGGTTCAATCATGAACCAAAATGTGTTAATTGTGGTGGGAATCATACCGCTAGTTATGGACAGTGCCCGTTTCAAATGAAACAAAGGTCAGTGCTACAAGAAAAGCTAAGAAATAAGGTTCAAGAACGGGTTCAAGCTAGTAGACAAACCCCGATTTGGAAAGAGAGTGACTTTCCTTCACTCCCTGTAACAAGGAACGCTTCACTTCTTCATAACGTGGAGACCACAGAATCGTTAACAGATTCTATCAAAGATATAGTCAATCTGTTAAGAGGATTCAATATTACAAATGTAATACAAACTATTCGTACTACAATACATAAAATTAAGACGGCAAAGGACCCTCTGACAAAAATAATCAACATTTTTGAAGGCATTGCCCTTTTAACAGATACTGACCCCGAACAAAATGGCCAGTAGTTCTCCTTGCTTGAAGAAAGATCTAACTATATTGAACTTCAATGCTAATGGAATCATAAATCAAGTGTATGAATTGCAACAACTGTTAACAAATTATGATATAGATGTAGCTTGTATCAGCGAAACTCACTTGAAGCCATCTACTAAGTTTCGCTTAAGAAACTATACTATTTACCGTACAGATCGACAAAATAGAAATGGAGGTGGAACAGCTATATTAATAAAAACATCAATTCCACATCGTCTTGCAAACTTACCTCAATTCAACATGCTTGAAGCAAGTGCTGTATATATTAATTTCGATGGAAGTGAAATATTAATTTCATCTGTGTATTATCCACCTTATAATCATATGGACGAAAACGATTTGAATGCTATTGTTAATGTCCATAGAAATTTTATAATTTGTGGTGATCTAAACGCTAAGCATAGGGCGTGGAATTCACGCATTAATACAAAAAAGGGAGAATTTTTATTAGACCATTCACACAAGTTTCACTATGCAATTATTGGACCGCTTGAACCTACAAGATTTCCTTGGGCGCCAGCCCATCAACCTGATGTTCTGGACATTTGTCTACATAGAACTGCGTGTGTACCAAACCAACAGTTCTGTCTAACAGCCCTTGATTCTGACCACGTTCCAGTTCTTTTGTCCTTCAAGGGCCGTGTCACAAATTACTCGAAATCCAGAAAGATTAACAGATCAATCGACTGGAATGAATATAGCAAAAGAATACACTCTAGTGTTCCTGGAAACCCGCTTATATCTAACATTAGTGATATAGATACTGCAGTAAAGCTCTTGACTGACACTGTACAAACAACGCTGGAAGAGGTAACAACTTTATCTTCATTCACTGCGGAGGAAAATGAAAATCTAGAATTAAAATTCCTTCTAAGAGCCAAAACACGAGCAAGGAAACATTGGCAGATTTCTGGTGACCCTTCATACAAAAGAGCATTTTATCGTTACCAAAGAGCTATTAGGAGAATTCATAAACGCGCTTTAATGGATAATTTCGCTGAAAAAGTAGAAAGCTTAAAACCGTGCGGTAAAGACTTCTGGAGCTTCACTAAGCGTGTTATGGGTAAATCTCCCCAGACAAAAAATACACCAATTCAAGATAACAATGGTGACAATGTCTACGATCCACAGATGAAAACACAAATTCTAGCAAATTCTCTCTGTGAAAGGTTCAAACCTCAGAATCATCCCTGTGACGAAGAATTTACAGTAGAAATTAGAAGACAAGTTAATAAACTACTTTGTCACCCGTTGTCTGGAATCTTTCCTCCGATCCAGCCTATTGAGGTTAAACAAGTAATACAAAATTTATCATTGAATAAAGCTCCTGGACCAGATGGCATTACACCAATGGCTCTTAAACGTTTACCAAAGAAAGGAATAACTCACTTGACAAAAATCTATAATGCATGTGCCCGCTTCGCTTATTTTCCAACAGCATGGAAAAATGCTAACATTGTTGTGATTGCTAAACCGGGTAAGGACCCAGTTCTTCCGTCTAGTTATAGACCAATCAGCCTTCTTGACTTCCTGGGTAAAATTTTAGAGCGTCTTATTCTTCAAAGGCTTCTCCCAATTCTTTATCTACCTGAAAGGATACAAAATGAACAGTTTGGTTTTAAAAAGCATCATGGTACTAGAGATGCTCTATACCGGCTGACATCATTTATTGAAGAAGGATTTCGCTTAAAGGAACATACAGTTGCTACTTTCTTAGACATTCAACAAGCGTTTGACACTGTCTGGCATGAGGGGCTCATCTTTAAACTTTTCAAACTCAAGATTCCTACCGTCTATATTAAACTAATAGCGAGTTACTTACAAAACAGAAGATTCAAGGTTGTACATAATAGGCATCATTCCAATGTGCAAATTGCTGAAGCTGGTGTTCCACAGGGTTCTGTTTTAGCCCCAACTCTTTATTGTATATATGTTCAAGATTTGCCTACCCATCCTGCATGCTTACATGGATTATATGCGGACGATACAGTATTGTACACACGGAATAAGGACATATACACTGCATGTAAACAACTACAGTCCGCTTTAGATAATTTTACACAGTGGTCCACCAGATGGCGACTGAAAGTGAATGGTGAAAAGTCCCAATTGGTTGTGTTTACAAAGAGGTTCCCTCACATAACCCAATCTCTCACTGTTCAAAACCAACAAATACCACTCGAAATTACGACAAAATATCTTGGAGTTATCTTGGATAAAAGGCTTACATTCAGACCACATATTCAGACTGTGAGAGATAGGGCTTTTCAGCGGTTTATGGTTTTATACCCTATGTTCAAGAGTTATATTCCACTTAAGACCAAACTCTTGTTGTATACTGCACTAATAAGGTCATATATAATTTATGGATGTGAAGTTTGGGCTACGGCTCATTCAAGACACTTGAAACGCTTAGACGGCATACAACGTGCAGTCTGTAGAACTATTACGGGAGCTGATTATTACATACGTAATACTCAACTTTACAGTGATCTCGACATCGAGTTATTGAGTGTCTACTTGCAGCGCATCAGATCCAGATACCTTGAGTCCTTAAAACTTCATTCAAATCCCTTACTAAGGGAAATACAATGTGACTTGTAGAAATACATAAACACTATTCTACACTCATTACTCGGCCTCTACTTCTAGTAGACAAGCTGTGAATTAACTGTTACATTTCACTACTTTTTCAAATTGTGTATTATGTCAATGTAAAGGCATGGGTCCAGTTGGCGACCTGGTACTTAAATATATTTAACTATCATCACAAAAAAAAAAAAAAAAAAAATATACTATTTTCAATGCCACCACTATCGTCGTAGCATAATGAATAGAATGAGAAAGTGTGATGACTTCGCCGCTAATACAATGGTAGGTATAGGGAGAGCGGCGGTCCACCGAATCACTGGCAGCACCTTCGTTTGCGTTTCAACTTCTCAATGCTGCGTCATGATAGTTTGGCATCTTATGATTAAACTCGCAATCTTTAATTAACCCTTGGTCCTATTTCTGTGAAATTTGTGCAGAAATAATCTGCACAACACAGTCCTTCTGATGGTTAAAACAGAAACTTAAAAAATGCGGACATAAATGTTTTTATTTCATTATATAAACATCACCAATTACACAAAATTCATGGAGGGTGAAACGGAATTTGACTATGCGACAATTTTTTTCATTTTTGTGTCCCGTAAAAACTTCAAGCGAGAAAGTTTTAGGGAAATATTTCAACTTTATTTTAAATTCAGTACCACCTTTATATCTTGAATGGTTTACGAGTAATTGAGTGGTAATTATTCCGGGCGCTCAGCTCTCTGAATGATGTGGGACGATCGTGAAATGTTGAGGGTGAAGCAAATTTGACTATGCGACATTTATTATTTTATTTTTGTGTCCAGAAAGAGATTAAGGGTGTAAGGTTTAGTGAAATATTTGGATCTTATTATAAATTGAGTACCACCTATATATCTATAATGGTTAACGAGTAATAGTAAATACTCTAAAGCTAAAGCTATCAGAATGGTATTGAGGTATTAGCAGGCAACTTTTCCATAAAATACCAGCAATAACGTAAAAAAATTTACATAATTTATTCGTGGTCTCAATAATAATACCATATTAACTAACTACTTGTACCCATACTGCAAGATTGACCCGCTGAGGAAGGGAGTGAATGAAGCTTTTTTCTAACTTAGTAAGTCTGCACTACTTTTATTTATGCATTTATTGGATTATTTATTTATCATATTTTCTGTTCACTTATGTTAGTAATTTTTATGTATAATTATCATAACAAATGTCTTATTAGTTTAATATCTTGTTCCTTTTTTTAATAATATAATTTAACAACATAAGATGCACATAATTTACAGCGAACGGCGAATGGTCGAGGGTTTGAGCAAATAGCGGGCTGTAGTTAAGGCAAGAGGATTTAATTTGTTTATGAAAAAATCAGGGAAAATGCTTTGAAATATTGTGTGATATATGTAGAATGCGTTGCAAAACAATTTTTGCGTATGTGCGTCTTTATCGGATGTTGAAACGCCAATTTTAAAGATCACGCGCCCTATTTTTGTAGTGCTGCTTATGAAATTTTCCGTGCCCTGCAATTCACAAACCACCCCTTAGTTTATATTATCTCTGTTCACATAATTTGTACACATATCTACACTTTTGACCGTGTTTCACCTACATAACTTACCCCATACAGCCAGGAGAAAATTAATATTATTATAAATAATATTTCTATTAATACAATATTAATACAAATTAATACTCAGTAATATTCTATACAATGTAATATTAATATTAATTTATAAAATATCCCTTAGCTGTTTTCTACCCTAATTATACGTTGTTATTTCCATACAAATGTACATTCTTTAACAAATTCGCATCAAATTATACTAACATACCATCTACCCTATTTTCTAGGCAATAAAATATTAGATCAAATCATCCCTTAGCTGTTTCATACCTATATTATATAATTGTTCATTGCTTGTGAACATCTTCGATTTTTTGAAAGATGTGGAACGAAATGTTACGGTCAAGCTTCTTGGAATCTGAGAAATTACTGTTACACACGGCCATGTTTATTTTTGGAGATGAGATCTTCCAAGACGTGTAAAGCAGCCCGAAAATTGTCAGAAGTATCTAACAATTCAATTTAGATAAGGCGAGTCATTTTGAAATAGATTAATGTATTATTTTGTTTAATAATGTTTGCAATTTTTCCTATACCGCCCGTAGTAATCTTGCTCCCGCGACTCACAAGCAGAGTAACTGCTACCTAGCGGCGGAACCAGTGAACTACCTCAGTCATCACACTTTCTCCTCTATTCATTATGGTCGTAGGTTCTGTGGCATTTCTCCTGATTAGCGGAAGCGTATCCCCGTTTCTCTAGCTGGGCCAGCTTCTAGGCAGAGCTAACTTATCGCGGTGAGGTGATACGAGAAGGAGATTATGTGAATGCCAGGTACGATCCCCAAACTTAAATCCGACAACATCGGCCAGGGCAACCTGTTTTAACGAACCCAGAATCTAATTGTTATCAAATATTTAATACACTATTCCACCTTTACCCTTAACATATAATATACAACTTATTATGAAAATGCATTTCGGCGTATGCTGCGCCATCTTCAGTTCAAATAAGATGTAATGAACACCACAATTCTTCTCAAATAATGTTGTTTATGAAATTTGTTAATTGGTAACCTAGGTCACCGTTGTAGTCAAGTCAAATAAATGATTTTGGTCAATTATGTTTTCATTTAACAAATTTCATAAACAACATTATTTGAGAAGAATTGTGGTGTTCATTACATCTTATTTGAACTGAAGATGGCGCAGCATACGCCGAAATGCATTTTCATAATAAGTTGTATATTATATGTTAAGGGTAAAGGTGGAATAGTGTATTAAATATTTAATATTAACCCTTATCTGTTGAATATGAGTTATTTCAATAATTTTAATTGTTATCA
This sequence comes from Ectobius pallidus, assembly GCA_964059195.1. Taxonomy (NCBI): domain Eukaryota; kingdom Metazoa; phylum Arthropoda; class Insecta; order Blattodea; family Ectobiidae; genus Ectobius; species Ectobius pallidus. Next base: position 82,975,016 of record CAXKWD010000007.1, on the reverse strand, counting down.
GTTATAATAGAACATGGGGCCGGTCTTAATATAATGATTGAATATACTTAAGTATTTCTACAGTTCATAGGCCTACTTAAAAACGTATCGAGTTAGTTCATTGACTTAATGAACTGGAATGTAGGACATTTATAGGCTAACACTGAAAACCTAAACCCTGAACAAATCTGACAGTAACTTATACCTTAGCAGTAAATACTTAATAAAATAGCATTATGTGTGAATTATACAAATGGCGAAAAATGTATTAAAAAATTGCTGATTAATGACACAAATTTTCTAAAATAGGAGAATAATAATAAAATTATTCTTTTTTGGCCCTCCATCACCACGGAGTCCGGATCATTGGCCATGCTTCGGTCCCAACAACTTCTCGGAACATTTTGTCTATTGCTCCAATTTATGTTCTTTTTTAATATATAAATTTAGCCGGCCATAGTCCAATTTTCCTGAATGATTTATCTTGTATGCCGTTTCGTTTTCCTTTCTTCAGTCTACACACAGACAACCTCCTTCACCACGGCGCCAAGGCCCTAGCTACTGCGTCTAAGGATACCGACATTTTAAAATGGATATGATACAGGATGAAACGGTGAGGATGATTCATGGTAGGTAAATATCCATTTCGGTATTTTCCTTTACGACTGGGGAAACCATGAAGAACCCAATGCCAAATTGGCCGGCCACGGGATTTGAACCTGAGACCTCCCGTATGGGAGTCTAAGACGATACCATCTCAGCACTTCGGGCAATTTCCCATTTTGTGCTCGGTTTCCCCCAAGGAGCCTGAAAATTCTCCTAGGGTGTATCTCATTAGCAGTTAGTCTCAGTTCTGCCTTAGCTAGACATCGGCTATTCCCTGTTGCTTTGTGACCCTATTACATGTGTCGCGAAGTCTTTAAAATATGCTTCGCTCGCTGATTTCGTCGTCCAGAACTTGTTCTCTGGCGGTCATTTTTCTACTGCTTCCTACCTGGATAAGATTTCGTCAAGCCTCTCTCTATATCTAGAGCACGAGACTCGCTATGTGCGACAGTAGAAGGTTATTTAGAAGTCGCATTACTTTTTCTCAACTTGGGACTAGCTACGCTCCTTGAAATAAAGAGGCAGTCGCTTTAAACTGTTGCATATTATAAAATAATAATGAAAAGGTCCCAGCTTGTGCAGAGTGTAACTGTTTACGATAATCCTTTGATATTATATCTGTCTATCTGTCTGAAGCATGTTTCGTACAAGCGGTACATAAAACTTCGTCAAATTTTTTATGCTTCGTTTTCGCTTCTTCCCATTCATATTCTGTCAAATATGATATTGATCTGATATTCTGTCAAATAATATATTTTTTCGTTGGCCCTTTGTATTAATGTATTATTGTTTGAGACGGTACAGTGTCTTAATCCCATCCATTATTCTATTATTATCAAAAACGGAACGATCTCGAAACCTTGTGAGAAAAAAATTAAACTGCGTAATAAATAACCTATATCTGAAATAAAATCAATCCTGTTCATGCTATTCTCAATATTATACTAAAGTAAATTCATTTCTTTTAAAAATCCGTTGATTTCGAGAAAACAGCCAGAAAGAAGTTCCTCTTGATCGGAAAACTTCAGCTGCCTTTTGCCGCAGAAGACAAGAACTAAGAGAAAGCCGATTGCGAATTACATCTCCGTTCTTTGAGTGAATCTAAAATCTCAAAACTTGAACATTTAACTATGGTCGAACAAAAACAGTAAGGCAACTTGTCTATGCAACTTGCCTGTAGTGTTAATTAAGAAACTCGTATCTGAATACATGCACTTATATAGTCATTACATAATGTACTACTTGTATGATTCTTATTTTTTACGTTGTAAATTAAAATAAACAAGTTGGGTTGTGTTCTTCTTTAAAGATGGTTTACTCTGCTATTCCACCCATCCACCGGAATTCTGGTTCTGTGTCTTCTTTTGTACAATACTCATGGGTAATTTGTCAATATCAAGCCTATGATACCCGAAGAATCCTTGTATTCTGTCACTTCTATTGTATTCTGTATTCTGTCATCTTCTATGACATATCCAGCCACTTTCATCTTCCCCATTCTATAAGGACGCTAATGTTTCCCAGGTATAGATGTGAAGTGAATCGCTGGGTCCAGATTATAAGACCGAAAAAACACCCACGTGTTGAACGTCACGCCAAATGCACTAGTTAACACAGCAGATGAGACTGTCGCAAATGACGCAAAATGTCGAGGGGAATAGTAGCACTGTTGGGAATGACACACTCTCGCAAATGACTGTCGGAATTGACAGATATTCCTTGGAAAAGTATTACTTATACAGAAAATGAAAGACAAAACACAACTAAAGGCTATATAAAACATGAGAAATCAAACAAAATATTCAATTTGACAGAAGACAGAACACTTGAATAATGCTAAGTACCGGTAATTAATGCAATCTCTGCTAGGTTCATAGAACATAATATTGAATGTAGCTCGGAGAAAGTTTAAGTGCAGACCACTGCACTCAAGTAATGAATGTGCATGATAATCTGTTAAGTGGAATAGTGGAATAGTAGCATACCTGCTAGCTAAATACTGATCTCCTATTATTCTGCACTTCTGACGACAAATAACAATTACAGTAACAGTAATAATACATTTTCAAGTTATAGATAAAACAAAAAACTTACCAGCTGTAAGGTTTTTCCTACAATTCAACCTTATACCTGTTGCTCACGAAGAACCATGCCTGGCAAAACATTCAAGTGAATCAGTAAAAAGTCAAATTTTTTCCCAAGTTTACTGGTCGGTCTTCTTAAAAGATGAGGAGATTTAATTGGATGACCGTAGGAGGAATTTGTAACTAATAAATAGTGCATCGTGAAATCATTAAAGATCACGATTATTACTAGGCTTCGACTGTTCATACAAGGAACGGTTAGGTTCACTATGAATGTTCTATAGGAAGAGATGGGGGAGTGCGTCGCGCTATAACAAGAAGAAAGCGTTCAGGTATAAGCAGGTAGAGATTATACGTAGGGAGTGCCATTGCTTCTATAACAAAGGCATTATCAAATAAATTACATTCGATTTATATTCTGCACATAAACGCTGGCCAGTGGATGTTTCAAAATTTCCTTGTAAAATAATAAGAAGAACAAAACAAACGACATACTGTCATCTTGAGAATTAATTTTTAACACGTTTGCTGAATGGCTAGACAAGGTACTTCATTTCAGATTTCAAGCAAAATAATTAAAGTTGTATCAAAACGAGCATTTTTCAGTTCTTTCTGTTTAAAAACCATAGGCTTAGAAATTGCTTGAATAGATGTTTATGAATGTAATTAAGTTGTTCTCTTATCAATTCCGTGTAGACTGCAGTAGATGTACTCCAGGCACTCACTGCTTATGCTCTGAATAGACTGTCCATACACAGTGACGTTATGCTAGATACACACTAAACTTTAGTCCTGGAATCCCTGTATGGACATTCTAAGCCTGATTGTAACAAAAATCAAAACACTCATTCTGCCCTTATGTAATATTGTTCAGATAATAATTACGTTTCCAACTGAAGTAATAAAGTCCTATTCATTCATGTTAACTGATGTTTTAAAAGCAGCTCAGATTTATTCTACATTAAACTAAAAAGGCTGAGCTAAGTTAAATGTTACGAGTAGATATTTAAGAGTGTAAGTTGTGTTTCTCTGCAGTATCATTTCGTTCCCAGTCGTGGGTTCAATTTTTGAGTGTACAAGACAGCCATAATGATGACATATAGGCCTGTTAGTACTGCTCGCTATGTTTTGTACGGCCAAAATCACTTAGCTTCATGATCTTCATGACCTTGTTCATCCATGTTATATTAAAACATATTTGTGACTTGCTTGGTTTGTTATGAATATTTATTGAAATTTGTGTACTGCTCTATAGAAAAGTACCTGTTGCCTGATTGCTGGAAACTGAATAGGAAATTTGCCATTCAGAAGCGAGATAAACAAAAATTATTTTAGTGGATTGAGAAATATTACAGATTTGCAGAATAGAGTACATTTCAAAAGTTCACCCAAAAAGTAGAGTACAAAATTAGGACCCCGAAAAGAGCACATGCACTCTTTAAATAGTTCGTCTGGAAATCCTATTTATACAACATAATATTATGTGGCCTAGCTCGGAGAAAGCGTAAGTACAGTCCAACTTCACTCAACATGATGAGCGTCTATGATAATCTGTTATGTGAAATAATTTCAAGATCCCGTAGCTTACATCCTACCTAAGTAGCCTACCCATCTTCAATATTCCTACACGTCTGGCGAAAGTAACAACAAGAATAATAATAGTAATACTACATTTTCATGTAAAAAAAAAAAAAAAGAAGATTGCAAAGGCTTTTCCAGCAGTTCAGCCTTATACCTGTTGCTCACGATGAAAATGAATTTACTGTACAAGAATCAATGTTCTACAACTGGTAGTCGGTAGAACTTTGTTTGCAAGATGGAAATGCCTTTAAATAATTTTAGAATGCAAGCACGAAATATTGGTTAATGAAAATACTTTTTGAGACTAAGCCATACTTTTAATTTTACAAATATATTGTGAAGGTGTGTTAGATTATTTTAGGTCATAGGCCAAATAATGTAGTTCCAGTTCGTCTCTTAGTTGTATGATGTGGTTGTATGATCCGGTTGCGGTTGTCTCTCAGACAATTTGTACCTGCAATGAGAACACAATATCATAAGTATATTTTAAAGGCGAAGAATAAAGTTGGTTCAGGTGACAGTAGCTGATAATTTTATTTCGTATGGTAAAAATATTCTCATTTGTGTAATTGAATTTAAGTGTGTAGTATAAAACACAGATTCATTTCTAATGAGTTATTTTATTGCGTGATCATGTGTGCATAGCAGATTAAGAAGGCATTGCAAAATGAAACATTTTCAATATCCTTTTCACTTAGTGTTTAACCAGTGTTTAATAAATCCTTGAGAAGCATTACATAGGGTAAGGTGGTGCATTTTCGAACACTTAACAAATATTCTTATATTATGAACACAGTAAACTTAAGACAAGTTCAACTGTATCGTAATCACAAAGTTGGCAATGTAGTTGACCCTTCAAAAAAATATGGAAGTCAAACAGCTGTAAAATTGGTCATGGCAATCAATCTTTCATTTCCAGAATATCGTTCGAAAATGTACCACAGTAGGTACAATTCTAAACACCAGTGGGTACTATTTCGAACAGTGGCATTTTCAACGAACGAATTGCTTTCTTCCAAATATTATATTTTATTATTATTATTTATCAATAATATGAGCGTAATAATGAACTGTCACGTTTTGAATAGGCAGATGACAGGTTTGGGGCTTGTGGTCAGCATGCTGACTCCTACGTCAGTTATTGATGGCTTACTGAACCGGAGCCGCTATTTCTTTATGAATTAGCTCTTCGGTTGGTGTCAGGAGGCTGAATGCACCCCGTTCCAAATCGCCCTACCTCAGAAAAATTCGAGGAGGTAACGGGGATCGAACCCAGACTTACGGGTCCGTAGTCAGCAACCACTAGACCATGCAGGCGGGTCTGTCATAACATCAAGAGCAATAATAAAAAATACTTAACAACTCCAGAACGATTTCTGTTTGCTATTCTGTATTGCATAATTGCTGTAATAGCAATCCAGAGGAAGTGCAGTTCATAAATCTTCGTTGAAATAATACCACTGTTGAAAGCTATGTGAATGCTATCCTTTAAATATTTGACTGGCACAGTTAATAATAATAAACATGCAGAATGCTGTGATGGCAAAACAGCTTTTCCATGCAAGCGATCGCGGGTTAAAGTACTGTTCAAAATTGTACCTAAAATCCGATCGTATTTGTACCTCGAGCTAGTTTTTGTAAATTATACATAGTTGCAAATTCCGCTCACGAATGACCATTGTTGTGCCAATGACTTACGTATTAAAGACTACGCTATTTGTTGGTATGAGTTAAAAATTGGTCCTCAACAATGTATTTCAGTAACACAACGTGGGATTATAAGCAATTTTATAACGTACCATTTTTCCAGCATGGAGTTCTTACCTTCGATTGGAAAATAATATTTTATGGCCGAATGAGTCAACTTAAAACATCATTCACTCGGATAGAGATCAACAAAACAATCAGTATGGACGCTATATTTTTAAAAAGAGGTTGGCTAACATTTGAAACCCAAAAATGGATAAAATTCTTAGTCCGTTCAGAATTGTACCATGTTCGAAAATGTACCACCTTACCCTATCTATTAGCAGAGTTCGAATTACCGGGGGGATGTGGGGATTTTCCCCTCTCGTCAAAAAATGTTCCCGGCTCTTCAATTAAAAATTCCTACCTTGCCAGGAAGATATTTTTCTACGCATCATAAACTTCAGTTTAAATTCCAATGCAATTACCGGAAACATGTACATATGTCTGTCCGTCTGTCTGTGTGCCTGTACGCGCAGTAACTCGAATTCGATTTGTCAGATTTTAATGAAATTTAGTATACACAATCATAACGTCCATAGGAAGAACACTATTTATTTTGGACCAACTCGATTGACCGGTACACCTGGAGTAATGGCCAATTAATGATCACATGCTTTTAAATAGCAAATCATCACTTACTACAAAGCCGCGAAGCTAACTCACTCCCTGACTAAATTATTTTCCCATATCCAGATAATCCAGAATCTTGAAATTTGGTATCCTCATAGCTTATAGCCTATAACCGAAGGAAATATTCCAAAAGGTTACTATTTTTTATTTTCCCCCCGAAAAACATTCCAAATGGTAGACGCAACTTAAGGTACTATGTGTAGACCCTCTTTGGAGGCTTATAGTAGCTACACGGTAAGTCGTACAAAAAAACAGATTGCACCTAACGGATTAGGCCTAAGTTTGGTCCCTTGACTTTTTGTCCATCAATTAGACCTTAGTTAGAGGTAGTTTTTTTTTAAATTTTAAGTAAATTTTACATATTTTCCTTATATTATGTAATTTTTAGACAGAATTGTAAAATTTGGTAGGAATATTGGCTCATACAACAGCAATAAGCGTGCAAAACTTGAAGTTTCTTGCTGCCCCATAGGTATGGAAAAACTGGCCGGATTGCCGCGACGTCATTCCCATCTACGAATCTAGATCAGAGTGGCCAACTGGCGGCCCGCGGGCCAGATTAGGCCCCCGATCGTTAATAAAGTGGCCTCGAACGTTTTTAGCTTCTTGCATTTCTTTTTGATCGACAGGCACTATATTTTCAACATTGTTCACTGTCATGTACCATTGATAACGACAATATCTTCTATAGCCTACTTTGAAGCTATGTGACTTACAGAATGAGAGTATTTCTATATCAATGCGAAACTATCAACCTATGAGTTTAGTTAACAAGGAGCAAAAACTGGCGAAATTGCGCTTTAAAAATACAATCCATGTTCTTATGTATGTATGAGTGTGCACTTTCTACTATGGAATAGTTAAAAACTAACCAGAGGAACAAGTTGTCACAAGATTTAGTGCGGCTTGCCATTATCAGGGTTGCCACACATACGACTATTTCATAGATTTGTACGATGTACGACGCAATCACGAGCCGTACGCCTATCTGTACGACCATTTTTGACGTAGCGTTTTATATGTTTTTTCTATCTACTGACAAATTTTAAATTTTTAGATGTGTCCAACTTTTTGTTTTCTCATGGTTTTTGTTGAAAGCATGCTGCTAAAATAAAAATGAATGGAAAGTAGTCCTGTTCCTTTTGCAATAATTACGACACTGTGGTACCCACTGTTTATTTAATTTTACTGTATTTTATCAAATTTAGTACATCGGAAGGTAATGAAACACGCCTAATCATTTACAAATAAGATGATTTGTTAACAATGACATGACATATACAAGGTTCATAATATCGATTATTTATTATTATTATTATTAACGCAATACGTTCATTACACTGAAAAATCACAAAGTATACGACAGTTTAGCTAGCATACGACTATTTTCGGATACTGGTACGACTTTTCCACATTTTTGTTCTGGCAACCCTGGCCATTATTAAAATGAAAGTAGATCATGAATATAGGATTAAACCAACACATCGCTAAATTTTCTCATTCAGTTTATGTGATTGTTGTCTTTGAATTAAACGAGTTTGTAAAATAGGCCTCTAACACAATCTAGTCTGACGAATCATATTTCTTACCATTTGTAATATTATAATAATTTAATTTGTAATATTAATGTATTATTCTGACCCGCAAATTAATTTTGAACATGTAAACCGGCCCGTCACCCAAAGACAGTTGGACCACACTGGTCTAGATCATTCATTTATTAACATTGATATTTACTCACTTCAAGATGAGCTAGAAAATTGAAATTTGGCAAATTAATAGCTTTTAAGTCTATAACCAATGGGAAAATGGAAAGTTTATTTTAGTATGTTTATTGATTATGTATATTATTGTAGTGTGTTTATTGATTAAGTTATGTGCTAGAGACTTGCATTTCTTATTCGCCAAATTTTCTGCCTCGGTAGATTTTAGGATCCTACTTACCTAAACATTAATGTAAGTTACTGTTCCCGACATCAAACCAATAGTTTTATTTTGCACAGTCCAATCTTGCTGATTTTCTGTATTTAAAATTTCGTTTTTGTCTATTACAAGGAGAGAACATTGATATTTTTTATTTCGTGGTTGGGGCAAGGGGAACCAATACCATCATATTATCTTGTTCTTAAAACATGCTTTGATTTTAGGGGTTACCAAAAAAGCTGCTAACAAGAATCGCAATTTCAGCAATAAATGGTTCTCTTCGAATTTTACTACTTAATTTATATAGTAACAGTATAGCTTAGGGTATAATTGATGATGTGATTAATGTATAGGTAATATCAATTTTATCTTTTTTAAAAATACCCATCTTATTTTACTTTATCTGTGTATTCAAGTGGTATCTCGAAAAATCTGTAATAGTTCACTTATAATTTTGGCAACCTTTTAATAAAGGAAGATTTTCTATCTCTCTCTCTCGCTCTCTCTCTCTCACTTTTTCTCTATGTCTCATATTAACATTTACCGTTGTAGGAACGTTTATGCGGCCCACACCGCCCGGGCTTTACATGTCCGGTCCCTGCCGGGAAAGGTATTATACTTACTTTCTTGACCAGAAAATAATATGGAGGGCATCCCCAGATGGGTGATCAGCACAATGCCGAATACACCTTCGAGAGAACACTAACACATAGGCTGAGATACACCAGACGGACAGACACCCATGCCGAACAACGGATGAAGCTGATATTGACGGCCAGATGACATCCGGTGACGACAAGAGGCTAAAGTTTCCCGCCAGATGAGGAGGGAATAATAATCCACATAAAAAAACTTGTCCCGATCTGAAATCGAACCCGAGCCCGCTGCGTAAGGAGAGCGAACGCATTCCCTACGCCACAGTAATGGAAAATAAGGAAAGCTTACAAAATAAAGAATATTCATTATCAAACAACAGCACGAAACTTAAAAAATTAGGAAAGAATAAAGAAAATGCGATCTTACAAGCGTGTATAAGTTTTAATTAGAGTTTTCAGTTTTAATGTGAACTAGGCTAGTTAAAAATACAAAGTACACAGATGAAATATTCGTTACAGACCAAATCGTAGGCCTATAAATTTGACGTAAATAAAATAAAATAAAAAACTAAAATGAAAGATACGTACTATGAATCTACGACCTACAGGCCTACATTTTCTTTATTTGTATGATTCTAGTTTCCCTTAAAGAGATACATTTATAATGCCTTACCTCATTCTTCTGTAAGAAGAGAGTCCTGCAGAAAATAACCGCCAACTATGACGAAGAGGGCCAGGATGACGTAATCCCAATTGGAACAATAATTTCGGGTTGTGACCATTCGAATTACTATTAATGTAGCCACCAGAAGTGATGCAATTCCGCCAATCAACTCAAGATCCATTTTGAAATTTTTTAGAGTAACTGGACCGAGAATTTTTATTGAAATCAGTTTCCACGGTTCCTTAATTATTGTTGTAGAAAGTGTAAGAAAATAATTCTTTGTTGCTCGGGGAAACAGTAAGTTATAATTAAAAATTGGTCAAAATGAGATAAAACAATCCAGACCTGTAATACATCGATCCATACCCCAAATGCTGCTCTGCTTATCAGTCCGAACACAACATATTATAGATCCCGCACGAAATCTGTGCTGATTGCCTAAGTCATTGCATTACTTTTTCGTGGGGACTGTAGCGTCGATTGGCCTGCTACCTATCTCTCTCGCACAACAGTATCTCCCACTTTATTTGTAAAGGCCAAGCTACCTCTCTCTCTCGCTCAATAGCATGTCTCTCCCAAGAGAGTAACGGTCTCATCGGCACAGATTTCGTGTGAGATCTTTAACTCTGTAAAAATATATAATATAATATAATAAGGTTTGGTGAAAGGAGTATAATTTAAGCTATACTTTTTAGGCCAGCTATGAGCCACTGCTTTGGTAGTATATGTTGACTTATACAACTTTTACCATAGGATTTATAGCCTACTATTTTTACACACTTCCTGTCAATATGGAAAAGGAACTACATGCCCATCAGTTTGAAGCAGAATTGACATATTCATCCAAGATGGAAGATAAAGGGATAAGAAAATGTCACGAACAAAATGGTAGAATAAAATTCTTGTGTATCTGCTATGATCCCTGCTGCAATGCAAAACAACAGAAGTTTAGTTCAAATTCATCGTGATCAACATGGCCCGAATTCTGATGATATGTCATCTTTTAACTGGAACATTATGGACGTTGCCCACTACGGCAGATATTCTGATTATGACTCCTAGATTATAAAAATGGTATTTTTAAGGGCAATTTTTGGTAATTTACCCCATTTCTTAGGTCATTTTTATAATTATAATATTATTATTTGGTATTTTTGGCCATTTGGATATTTTTTCCATTTTTCATACTTTCAGGTCATTTTTAAAATACAAATAATTATTTTGTGTTGGTTCTCGAATTATATACCGTAGAGTCTTTGGTCATTTACTTACATTGAACATTATCGTAACTATAAATAAGCATAAATAAATAATATTGTTACAATTTTAATTTGGATACAGAAAGACGGTGTTTGCTGTTTGCATTTATTTGCACGTACCAATTAACTAGTTACAAGCCTGTAATTGGATCAACAACATAAATGTAGAATGGACACAAATCTGATGAATAAATTAGCATTTTAATACAATTATTGGGGTACTGTTTTTTTAATTTGTGGGAGTACTTTTTAATTTTTACTGTCATTAAGTATTTTAGGTCATCAAAATCCGGGCCCTGATGATCATTGAACATGAGTTTATGTTTAGCGACTCAGTGACAAGGACTGTGATGTTGAAATTGTTCTCATAGAGAAGTTGAAGAAGATACAAGTGCCAAATCCACATTCATATGACTGGAATCAGCAAATTCGAACGGTCGTGAAAAGTTCAAAGCAATTTGACATAAACAAATAGACTTTCTGGATTAACAATCTGTTTCTTGACAGCAATAGACAGCATTAGTGCTGAGATAGAGAAATGAGGAAGGAGAGACATTCGGGTGGCATGATGCAAAATGGTTACGATATTTTAAAGATAACCCTGAAAAGGTGCTGTACAAACCAGCTTCGGCCAGAACGATAACTTTAAGCTATTAAGTTTTCTTTCTGCCGTGCAAATTTTAACCTAAAGCTAAGACAACGCCATTGTATACGAGTTCTCTCTCCATCTCAAAAGAGAAAAACAAGGATCTCTTGCTGTCTCTCATCGATTCTATTTCCCATGATTTCGAAAGATCAATAAAGACAGATAACATTTCAGATCAATACCCAGGCCTCATTGAAGAGCGAAGAAAAGATTAACTGATTTTTAAGATTTTTCTAAAGAATACAATAATTCTTTCTGAAGAATTAGTGTCAAGTATATATTGCTTTTGAATCTCAGCAATAACTTGCACTAAATGTATTATCATTACTATTGCTCTGAACAGGAGATTTTGCGTCCAAAAAATCTATCTTGAAAAAAAATAAAAAATAAGAATCCTTTCACATATTCATTTTACTGATTTCAAGGAGCATTCATGCCAAGATTAGAGGAAAATCAAACAATGCGTTTCGTTGTGACGGAGTAACAAACAAATTTACAGAAAAACAGACGAAATGCCTACAACCCATTAGAGTTAAGTCAAAATATACTGGAACAAAGATTTAGAAAATTTTATACTCAAAAGTGGACGCAATCAATTTTTTATAACATGAACCGTTTGGCTAGAATTGTTGAATCAAGCTGATCATTAGACCTACATGAAATAGAGCCATTACAACGGCCACCACGTTGGTAATGAATAAAAAAAAATTAAAAGTTCTTACACATACATCGGTTTTAATCATTTGGCTAGAATCGTTAAAACAAGCCTAACATTAGGCCTACAGGAAATATAACCATTAAAACGGCCGTCACCTTGAAAGGGAATCCAAAATGAAAAGTCCCTACACATTGTTTTTAACGACTTCAAAGAATGTTCATGCCAAATTGGAAGAAAATTGAGCAACGCGTTTGGTCATAACTGCTTAACACCGAGATTTACAAACAGACGGTAGTCGCAATATACTATTTTAACAATATTTACACAAGTATACTTTTTCAGTAACTTGAATAAGTTTTCTAGGATGGTCAAGTAGGAATTTGTTTGAGGTAAAATTTGTACATTCATAATAAAATATATGATTTTGTAATATTATTAAAAACTTGTAGACTTGTACTTACACTCTTTAAGTGGTTAACTCTCTTTATGTTCTTCAACATCCAAGTACAAAATAAAATAATAAAAAGGTACAGTCACTGATCTGGCATAACTCTTCAAAACTTTAGTCTTCTCCTGCAAAAGTGATTTTTTTTTTTTTAACTTATGAGGAGGTACTTTTCAAACCGTATTCAGTCCACTTTTGTAAACTTTTCAGGAGAGAAGAAAACTGTTTAAATGTAAACTAAGGGATGTAAGAATACTTAGTTTTATGGATTATTTTGAAGGGGATTAAAAAAGGTAGACGAAAACAGACTTCACAGGATGATAAAACATACTCGGAAGTCCGAACTATACGAAATCATATAAAACTCATTTTTGTCCGTGGGTGGACTTAATACGATTTGAAACGTTTTGAACTTGTAATATCACACTTGAGAAAAATTCTTATGTAATACACTCGTATAATTTTCTTTAATTTAAGTTTCTCACGTCACATTCAGATAATGCAGTATATGACTTGTGCTATTATAAAGAGTACGTATACAGTTGTCTCAGTCTCATGCAATGGGCTTATGTTCACCATGCAAGATTTCGCCTGACTTGGTTCAATCGGTGGCTGGCTTATAACTACCCTTCATAGGCTTTTTTCGGAATAAACATTTAAAACACATTTAAGCTCTTAGTATAAGCATTTCGTGAACAAAATTTTTAAAAAATCGGTATAGAAATTTTCGCGTGACCGCCTCTAGATCCGAAGGGACGTAAAAATCCTGGGCACGGAGTTCTCCGGGAAGAACATTAAGATCGGGGGCCTGTGTCGTAAAAGAACCCCAAGCCTAAAGTAGAGCCTCTAGAGGAAATTTAGCGGCCCTTTCACGTTCAAGTAATACCTTAGTTCCTTCGGAGGGTTTGTGAGGCGATGGATTTACCACTTGCCACTCTGTCCTCTCATGGAAAATAAGCGTAACAAAATTAGTGTAGATAACGAAACCTCAAACTGGAGGCCCTATGCCCTTCCGAAGGGGTGATAGGAAAATCAGATATAGGCATAGGCTATATATTGTTAAGTTCCAAATATACAGCACAATTTTCAAGATAGCTTAGCTCCTACAATTTCAATCGAATAGTATTAACTATTAAAACGTCTACAGCATACGAGGAATCTACTCTATCATTTTAGTAAGTTAAGAGTAAGGGACTTTAAATGTAATTACGTTTTATTTTCCTTCAAATTAAGATAAAGAACATTTTTAAACAAATTATGAATATCATGACTTCACTGCAGGGGTAGGCTATATGTATATAAAATATATTTATTTCTACTTCATACAAAAAAACCATACAACATATGCTCTGCGCAGGCAATCTATAATTATGTACAGTCAGAAATTTCAACGATCATTCTCATGAAAAGAGAGAATAATCCGAAGGATAGCCATCTTTAATAAAGGATTACAATAGTTACAGCCAATATGTCCAAAAGGACAATAATTAACGAATGAGAAAAGATTCAGTAGTTACCAACAGCTAAGTGACCGTGGGCTTGCATTATTTGAGGGATCCCGAGTTTAAATCCTGTGTTCAATCAATCAGAAATCACCGGTCTTAAAGACAAATGCCAGATCGGATATTTACTTGTCATGACTCGTCACTTTTTATTTATTTATTTTTTTTAACCAGAAATCATAACCATCAAAATTCGGTACCAGTTAAAATGAACAGAATCCCTGACACAACAACGAGCAATTTAAATAGATGCCACAATAATAGTTATCCGGCCTAGAAGTTCTCCCAAAGACTTTAAACACGCGGTGTGTAGTCATAGTTCAAGCGTGCATAAATAAAACTGACTTTAAACCTAAATTAAAAGACTATTTCAACGCCATACCATAATAGGTGTACTTAGATATTTTACATGTAAGCAATCCTGTAAAAATCGAAGCAGCTATTTTGAGATAATCACCTTCGAACATTTAAATAAGACAATTATGTAAATAGTAGCGTATATGAAATATGTGTAGTATAATATATAGAACAATATATTACTACATTTTGTGAAATAAAGTTAAAACTCTGTTAATATTAAAAAAAGGAAGCTACAGACAAATTAGCATTATAGTACCGGTACATTATTTTGTGAAAAAAAGGTTTAACGCATATTAAACTCTTTAAAAACATTAGCCTACTTCCATAAACTGTCAATGCATTCTCTAGTAGCCAAGTTCACATCCGTATAATATTGCTGCACCCAGAATTGGTAAATACTAAATTGGGAAGTTACAATCTTACAATCTAACAACTAAATGCTGGAGTCATTCAAAGGTTCTCATTAATGGTATTAAGTACAGTAGTTTGCATAGATGCTCTGCCATAACAGCGGAATTATCAACCGAGGTAAATGTTTGGATAGCAGTCCCTGTGCTAATATGAGAAGTGGTTGCAACACGCCAATCCTGCGGTTCGGCATACAATCAACTCCATGAATGCTGTGGTAATGCCATTTTCATAGTTATGGTCAAGCACACTGTTTCTAAAAGGTTTGTGCGAGAACCAAAAGCAAGGGAGGAAATGAATGAAAGCATAATAGAGAAACGAAACTGCTGAGAAATCTCTGCTGCCACTCAAGGGATAGCAAAGAGAAAGAGAGAGAGAGAGAGAGAGAAATGTAGATAGAAAAACAAAGAAAGGGAGAGATAGGGAGAAATGGCGAGAGAGAGGAAAGAGGAAGACAGAGCTGAAAAGTATTAAAAATACGGAGCTGGAAGGAGACAGCCTGATAGATAATGAAAGCCAGAGTTTGATGGTTGGGAGGAAATGGAATGCTGAAATCAAATAAAAACGAGTGCATAAATCAACTAATGAAAAGCGGAAAGTCTATCAGATAGTCAGGACGATGCTGTTACATCATGCATTATTTTCAGTGAGAAGATGTTTCCGAGGAAGCTTCATAAAGTAACTTTAACTTCAAATAATTGGTTTAATAACGTTATATTCCAGAACAAATCACACCAATTAACTGAGATTAGACCCTTTTTCCTAAATCACTAATTCACAAGTCTATCAAATCTTCACAATTACGAATATACTCTAATGCACATAGTTATATACATACATACATACATATTTTATTCAGCCTTTGAGTTTGGTACAATCGGCTTTGTCAGTGATTACATGATTAACAGTGACTTAATAACAACAATCAACAATAATGGCAATAAAGAAACTACAAAATTCAAATCACAATGCTGTTCTGTGGTAGGTCAAGAAATTCCATTAAAGTGTAAAATGGGTTGATAGATAACCAATGATAAAATCTCTTTCTAAAATTATTCATAGGTAAAATATGGTACTGACTAGGAATTTTGTTATACAGACGCAGTCCTATTATAATATGACTCGTTTCAGTTCTGTGCAATCTGTGCTTCGGTATCATGAGGTTACCATTATTTCTTGTCTGATAAGAATGAACATCCGAATTTGTCATGAAATTGTCACGTCTTTTAAAAATGAACAATACCAAGTCATGTATATACAAATTAATAACAGTTAAAACATTTAATTGAACAAACAAAGGTCTACAGTGCATCAATTGATTGCTGTGAGTCATTAGTCTTATAACTTTTTTCTGTAAAACCAAAATATTGTTAATTTTATTACTATTTCCCCATAATATTAAACCATACCTCATAACAGACTGGAAGAAAGCAAAGTAAGCAGCTTATTTAAGAAGACTTATTTAATTTCCTAAGCAAAATAAAAATGACATAGCCTATATCAACCAATTTTGAACAACGAATAATTAAAACAGCGATGTTGCTTGTCCACAGTTTACATTAACATATTTGATAAGTGATTAGTATTATACGCGAATCCTTATCAGAATAAGTAAAAACTATTTATGAAAAATTATTACAATTTAATCGGCGGTTGGATGAAGGCAATAAGCACCAAAAATTTAAAAAACAGGTATTTTTAGCTTCGACATCTTGAAGGGAAGATACATAAATGGCTTGAGAAAGAGGGATGAAATTCGAATAAATTGGAAGAAGGAAACAAATCCAAATCAATTTGTTTGGTGATGTGCTGTCATCTCGTGACACTACTCAGAATCAGCTGGAAGAAGGAAATAAATCCGGATCTGTTTACTTACTTGGCAAGTACAAATAATCCAGATGACGAATGATTCTCATATCAAGAATGACTTTTTATTCTGTACTATTCAGAATAAAATCCCTTTGAAAGATATCAAGTATCTAAATCCCTATCAGTTGGAAGAAGGAAACGAAACCATTAACAATTTCAATTTTATGAGTCAAAATAAAATACTAACGCCGTTTGTCGACCAAGAGCTAAGCTAAGATAGTTTAGCCTAGCTCACATACAGTGCGGGATTTCATGTGTAGTTGTGACGACAAAACTACTTATGAAATCCGGCACAACTATATATGAAATCCCTCACTGTATGTGAGCTAAGCTAACTTAGCTTAGCTCTTGGTCGACGACCGGCATTAGAAACTGTTAGAACACTGTATACCTTCAGAATTACATATAAAAATTGTATGTTTTCAGTAAATAGGAAATAGATTGTAGTAAAGTTTTGTTCAATTCCCTCCCCCAAACAAGAGATTTTTGGATTTATTTCCTTCTTCCAACAGATGACGCAATTGATAACAATATTGAATTGCGACTACTCTCAGTTAAGCAAATCTGCACAAAAGATTACTCGTTCGCAAATTTAGACTACGGAAAGTCGTGATATAATAGCATGTATAGCCAAACGTTTTTGAAAAGGCATGTGGCCTATGTTTTCAACAATAGGCTACATATGAGCACATGCACATTAACAAACACATCACTTAAGTCCTACTATGAAACATAATTCATTGCACAAACAATTAAATGTAGTGTACAAATTCACACAGATTCCACATAAGTTCGTAACAGACACACGTATATATATAATAAGCACACTCACACAGTTTGCAAGAAGAAGCAGCAATTCTTACAATAGGCTTACTCATGTTTTTCTACTCGAGATTTCAAAAATAAAGTAAAATAATTAACAAAAGACGCAAATTATCAAACGCTATAATTTCAAAGAGGTCAATCCCAGTTGCATTGAATACAAGGCCCAGTAACTGTAGAAATAATCTAAACAACTTCATTGGGGTGTTTCATCACTCCATGAAATTTCGGGCCCGATTTGGAACCTCTGGTTTTAATGAGACCCATTCGGTTATCATATTCCGCATTTAGCCTACACGAGTCAAAATTTCAAGAAGAGTTTGCATCATACATATCACGATGGAGAACTGAATCGATTAAGTTTCATAAAAATTTTCGTTTTAAAATTAAGAATAATGATGTTCAATTAGGACTTACAAACAAAGGGTTTGTTCCGAAAATAAGAGGCTAAATTACTCAATAAAGTTGCACTATTTTGTATTCAGCTCATCAATAAGTAACTTACCTGTAAATTACCCATGTATTTCTTCAGAGTTTCTCCTGCAAAGGGCTTATTTGTGTTTCATTAAATAGGTAAAATAAAAACGTTATTAAGTGCCAGTATGGTACTTTATGAGATTGTGTGTGGGGAGGGAAAATGTCTGTCCGTCCGTCCGTGTGTCTGTACGCGCGATAACTCAAATACGCTTAATCGGATTTTAATGAAACTTGGTATATACATTTATAATGGTTATGGGAAGAACCCTATTGATAATGGACCAAATCGGTTGACCGGTACCGGAGTAAAACCCAATTTAGTGTCTAGTTTAAAGGCGCGATAACTCAAATACGCTTTATCGGATCTTCATGAAACTTGGTATACGAATTTATAATATCCCTGGGAAGAAGTCTGTTGATTTTGGACCAAATCGGCTGGCCGGTACCGAAATAACGAGTATATCAATATTAATTTTGTAATGAATATTCTTTCATGGCCCACAATATATTAAAATAACGTAACAAATTGCCAATCGTATATTGAAATTGTTAGGAACATTGATTGATTTGTTTCTTCATAACGATGCAATTGTGGGCTAAATAATAATTTAAATATACTAAAAAAAATATACTAAATATACTATACTAAAATAATGTAAATAAACGATTTATAACAACTAGCCGTTGAATATTGATATTATATTGTGCATTCTATGGTTATGAAGACTACCGATATTTACATTAGGCTATATTATAATATGTCGGCCGCGGTGGTCTAGAGGTAGCGTGCCCGCCTCTAGATCCGCAGGGCGCGGGATCAAACCCGGCCGCGGTCGATGGATTTTTCAGGACGTAAAAGTCCTGGGCACGGAGTCCACCGGGAGGGACTTTAAGCTGGGGGTCCCGTGTAGTAGCCTAGATTTACGGCACGTAAAAGAACTCCAAGCCTAAATTAGAGCCTCTGGACAAAATTTCTCAGCCCTTTCACGTCCAAGAAATACTTAGTTTCCAGAGGGGGGTTGCGAGGCGATGGGCTTACCACCTGTCCCTCTACCCTCTCTCGGAAAATAAGCATATCAAAATTAGTATAGGTAATGAAACCTCCATTGGAGGCCCCTTCGCCCCGACTGGGGATCATAGGGTACCAGATACAGATACAGATATTATAATATGAGTATTTTTTTATATTCGTTCCTGTGCATCAATATACCTAATGATGTATACCTGACAGATTTCATATTTACTTTTTTTTTTCATTCATAACCTTTAAGGCTGCTTTAAACTTGAAACAGACATATCAGCGAATCGTAGGCCTATTGCATCATTATTATTATTGCCAGCACATTTTGTTTTTGGAGTTTAACTCGGAGATCTATTACAAAAATAACTTTTCTGCATGGGCCTATCATAATTGGGTTTGTCACTGATTAAGAAAAGCATACTGGCACTTGGTTATGTCAGTTTACCTGATTTTATTTTATTTTAATTTTAGCCCCGAAACGGTAGTATGGTAACTTGAGAGTGAGAAATAAAATTTTCCCTAATAGTAGGGTACCTTATGTAAGAAAATCACATCCCGTGGGCTCCTTCGTGAAGAAAGCAACACACCTATATTTTAAGTTTCTATGAAGTCTAAGGATACCCGAACCACTTGATGCTACTCTGGGGGTCGCGTCTGAATCGCGTGATGACGTCATCAAAATGGCGGACGTCGCGTTTCACAGAAATGGCCATAACGTGAAACCTATTTGAGATAGAGACTTGCAAAAAACGGTTTTGAAATCACAATAAAATGCTCTACATTATTGTTTCTTACACGTATGGAGCTAAGACGACATATTCTACCGAAAAATCACACTTTTTGTTGGAAAATTGAAAAAAATGGTCCTGTAGAATGTGTTCTCTTGAAATTTCAATAGAAGATGATGCCGTGCCATAAATTACATGCAAACAAATTTTTTGAAGAGTTTAATAAGGATTCTACTCCCGTTTACCAGAAGTTTCCAATGTCAATAGTTTTAATTCTGTGATAGTTTTTGTAAAAGGGTCATTCCATATGAATTCATCCAAATTCATCCAAATTGTATAAAAGAAGCCTTTCATGTGCCTAACTCATAGTTAAAATTTCTATTTCTAGAAACAACTCCTTCTATTAATTTGATAGAACTGAAATATCACACCTTTTAGGGTACCGTATTTGGAAGAAACTACATATAACTCAACAACCATAAGAGATACAAATTTGAATTATGAGTCATTTTATAACTATTGAAGCTTGTTTTTAGAAATATTTGAGTAATTTCTTCAACACAAAATTTTTCATATGAAAATATGATTTTGAATTTCTACACATTCTACATGACCATTGTTTTCTTGAAATTTCAATAGAAGATGATGCCGTGCCATAAATTACATGCAAACAAATTTTTTGAAGAGTTTAATAATGATACTATTCCCGTTTACCAAAAGCATAATGAATAGAATGAGAAAGTGTGATGACTTCGCCGCTAATACAATGGTAGGTATAGGGAGAGCGGCGGTCCACCGAAACACTGGCAGCACCTTCGTTTGCGTTTAAACTTCTCAATGCTGCGTCATGATAGTTTGGCATCTTATGATTAAACTCGCAATCTTTCATTAACCCTTGGTCCTATTTCTGTGAAATTTGTGCAGAAATAATCTGCACAACATAGTCCTTCTGATGGTTAAAACAGAGACTTAAAAAATGCGGACATAAATGTTTTTATTTCATTATATAAGCATCACCAATTACACAAAATTCATGGAGGGTGAAACGGAATTTGACTATGCGACAATTTTTTTCATTTTTGTGTCCCGTAAAAACTTCAAGCGAGAAAGTTTTAGGGAAATATTTCAACTTTATTTTAAATTCAGTACCACCTTTATATCTTGAATGGTTTACGAGTAATTGAGTGGTAATTATTCCGGGCGCTCAGCTCTCTGAATGATGTGAGACGATCGTGAAATGTTGAGGATGAAGCAAATTTGACTATGCGACATTTATTATTTTATTTTTGTGTCCAGAAAGAGATTAAGGGTGTAAGGTTTAGTGAAATATTTGGATCTTATTATAAATTGAGTACCACTTATATATCTATAATTGTTAACGAGTAATAGTAATTACTCTAAAGCTAAAGCTATCAGAATGGTATTGAGGTATTAGCAGGCATCTTTTCCATAAAATACCAGCAATAACGTAAAAAAATTTACATAATTTATTCGTGGTCTCAATAATAATACTATATTAACTGACTACTTGTACCCATACTGCAAGATTGACCCGCTGAGGAAAAGGAATGAATGAAGCTTTTTTCTAACTTAGTAAGTCTGCACTACTTTTATTTATGCATTTATTGGATTATTTATTTATCATATTTTCTGTTCACTTATGTTAGTAATTTTTATGTATAATTATAATAGCAAATGTCTTATTAGTTTAATATCTTGTTCCTTTTTTTAATAATATAATTTAACAACATAGGCCTAAGACGTACATCAGTTACAGCGAACGTGAATGGTCGAGGGTTTGAGCAAATAGCGGGCTGTAGTTAAGGCAAGAGGATTTAATTTTTTTATGAAAAAATCAGGGAAAATGCTTTGAAATATTGTGTGATGTATGTAGAATGCGTTGCATCACAATTTTTGCGTATGTGCGTCTTTATCGGATGTTGAAATGCCAATTTTAAAGATCACGCGCCCTATTTTTGTAGTGCTGCTTATGAAATTTTCCGTGCCCTGCAATTCACAAATCATCCCTTAGTTTATATTATCTCTGTTCACATAATTTGTACACATATCTACACTTTTGACCGTGTTTCACCTACATAACTTACCCCATACAGCCAGAAGAAAATTAATATTATTATAAATAATATTACTATTAATACAATAATAATACAAATTAATACTCAGTAATATTCTATACAATGTAATATTAATATTAATTTATAAAATATCCCTTAGCTGTTTTCTACCCTAATTATACGTTGTTATTTCTATACAAATGTACATTCTTTAACAAATTCTCATCAAATTATACTAACATACCATCTACCCTATTTTCTAGGCAACAAAATATTAGATCAAATCATCCCTTAGCTGTTTCATACCTATATTATATAATTGTTCATTGCTTGTGAACATCTTCAATTTTTTGAAGATGTGGAACGAAATGTTACGGTCAAGCTTCTTGGAATCTGAGAAATTACTGTTACACACGGCCACGTTTATATATGGAGATGAGATCTTCCAAGACGTGTAAAGCAGCCCGAAAATCGTCAGAAGTATCTAACAATTCAATTTAGATAAGGTGAGTTATTTTGAAATAGATTAATGTATTATTTTGTTTAATAATGTTTGCAATTTTTCCTATACCGCCCGTAGTAATCTTGCTCCCGCGAATCTCAAGCAGAGTAACTGCTACCTAGCGGCGGAACCAGTGAATTACCTCAGTCATCACACTTTCTCCTCTATTCATTATGCCAAAAGTTTCAAATTTCACTCTTATTAGGGTAGCGTATTTGGGAGAAACTACATACATGTGATAAAGACAATACAATCTTACGTAAACGCAATTTCTTTTTCTTCTTATTTCAACCCCACCCAGGCATGGTGTGTAGAAGCAAACGGAATGCAACAATCGACATCCTCTACGAGTCATATAAAGCTATAGGCCTATCTAGCATTTTCTGAGGGAATAGTTTGAGTGTGATAAGTTATTCTTCCTCATTTCCAATTCTACATACATATTATATAGGGTCCTATAGTTTGAAAATAGTCCTTCATAAGTTAACTTCAAATTACGATATACAAAATCCGGGCGACGCCGGGTCTTTTAAGCTAGTTATAAATAAAATCTTATGTTTATTAAGGAACGAAACGTTGTTTGCAAATGTCAATTTTCAACAGATACTGTGAAACACATTTCGACTGTCCATTATTTGAAAGACGTAGGTTAAATTTGAACTGCGTGTATCTAAGCGTGAAAAAAAATTCATGTTTAAATTTATTCAACAGAGTTTGCTATTTGTAGAAATGATCAGATTCATAGCTTACAGTCATGAACAACTATAATTTAAGTATATAAATATGAAATTACATAATAGTTGTTATTTGTTTGTAACTACGACACTAACATGCAATTCTGGAGAAATAGGGTTCCATTCCCTGAAAATAATAACAACAATAATAGTAATAATAATAATATGTTATCATATTGGCTTGAAGTATTTTGAAAATTGTCAGTGTGAGCATTGACGGATGGTGAACTTATCAGTTGCAAAGCTGCTTCCCAATGTCTTCGGTCGTTCTTAGGCACCAACAGCTCGGTAATGTCTTGGATTTTCTATTTTCACGAGACCAGTCGAACACTTTCAAACAAGGTATCAGTCAGTTCAAGGCAAGGCATCTTCGCATTGATAAAATCTGTGTGTTCTGCGAAGAAGTGCAAGATAATAATAATAATAATAATAATAATAATAATAATAATAATAATAATAATAAAATGAAGTTATAATCAGTTCACAAAAAGAATAGTTCGCCGAAGAAAGATCACGGCACCATACTCATCAGAATAAGGCCATGACTATACCACTCATGTAAGCTATTCAGTTATAAAAGTGGAACAAAAAGACTCAAGAGCGATGCAACTCACCAGTAGTGTATTTTATGCACGGCTTCCCTATTACAGCGTCGATTTAACTTTCCCGCCATGGAAACATTTCCGTGATATCTTCAGGGCCCATGACCTTCGCCGCGACGTTGTTACGGTAATGGAATTCATGTATTCCTTTTCAGGTAACTGTAACATAAATACAAAAGTAAAGTTAATAATGTTCACAATCTGAATAGTTCGCTGGAGAAAGATAACGACGCCATTCCCTTAAGCATAAAGCCTTGAATCTCTCAGCTGAACTATTCAGTTATAAAAGAGGAACTTAAAGACTCCAGAGCGAAGCAACTCACCGGTGTTGAATTTGTACGGGGCTTCCCTACTCCAGCGTCGCTTTATTTTTCTCGCCATGGACCCACCTCCGTAACTCTTCAGAGAACATGACCCTCACCGCCATGGACCCAACTCCGTAAATCTTCAGGGCCCATGACCTTCACCGAGACGCCGTTTCGGTACTGTTAATGTTGAAATGTCTTCTTCAAGTGGATCTGCAATATAATTTAATAAAAATGAAATTAAAACCAGTTCACAAACTGAATAGTTCATTGGAGAAAGATCACGACACCACACTGTTCGGCGTAGGGCCATGAGTCTCACATCTGAACTATGCAGTTATAAAAGAGGAACGTAAGCAGCCTTACTAATAAACGTTGCTTATACCTGCGTTGAACGGTTGTTTGGTTGTTCACCGTGCAAGTTCTGCATAAGCCGCTTTACCAATAATCGGGGAGTAACAGCCGAGTTTACACCGGGTTTGTACGTCCAACGTCATCAAATACGTCACTATAGTTGTGACGTTACTAGCCTCAGGCTATGAAGGGACTGCTGAACGCCATCTATCGGTGTAGTGGGCAAACAACGATGGATCGTCTGCAGACTAATTGTAGTTTCAGTATTTCATTCTATTGTTTTCAGAAAGCTGTAATCATGGGTACAAGTATGGAAATATGTCCCGCAAACAAGGAACAATGTTTATAATTCCGCAAAAGCAGCTCAGAATATGCGTAGCCACAAAATTCAATCTCAGACATCTACGAAACGACCGGCTGTTACGGATATCGGCCATCTTGATTATTTACGTCAAGTTTATACAAGGGGGCCAGGCTGTGTAAAGGTTGCACACATCATATGTTTGTGTTCTGTGGCACACATTCAGCCATATGCAAAGATTATTAGTACACTTTTTCTCCTCAGCTGTGTATATTCCTGGTATAAATGTTACAACTGGATTATTAGTAAGACTGTTTGCCTCCAGAGCGATGAAACTTACCGGTGTCGAATTTATGTGGAGCTTCCCTACTCCAGCGTCGCTTTGACTTTCTCGCCATGGACCCACCTCCGTAAATATTCAGGGCCCATGACCCTCGCCGCCATGGACCCAACTCCGTAAATCTTCAGGGCCCATGACCTTCGCCGAGACGCCGTTTCGGTACTGATAATGTAGAAATGTCTGCAGCAAGTGGACCTGCAATATAATTTAATAAAAACTAAATTAAGACCAGTTCACAAACTGAATAGTTCAGTGGAGAAAGATCAAGACACCACACTCTTCAGCGTAGGGCCCTGAGTCTCACATCTGAACTATTCAGTTATAAAAGAGAAACATAAAGACTCCAGAGTGATGCATCTCACCAGTGTTGAATTTATACAGAGCTTCCCTACTCCAGCGTCGCTTTGACTTTCTCGCCATGGACCCACCTCCGTAAATATTCAGGGCCCATGACCCTCGTCGCCATGGACCCAACTTCGTAAATCTTCAGGGCCCATGACCTTCGCCGAGACGCCGTTTCGGTACTGATAATGTAGAAATGTCTGCAGCAAGTGGACCTGCAATATAATTTAATAAAAACTAAATTAAGACCAGTTCACAAACTGAATAGTTCAGTGGAGAAAGATCAAGACACCACACTCTTCAGCGTAGGGCCCTGAGTCTCACATCTGAACTATTCAGTTATAAAAGAGAAACATAAAGACTCCAGAGTGATGCATCTCACCAGTGTTGAATTTATACAGAGCTTCCCTACTCCAGCGTCGCTATGACTTTCTCGCCATGGACCCACCTCCGTAAATATTCAGGGCCCATGACCCTTGCCGCCATGGACCCAACTCCGTAAATCTTCAGGGCCCATGACCTTCGCCGAGACGCCGTTTCGGTATTGATAATGTAGAAATGTCTGCGGCAAGTGGACCTGCAATATAATTTAATAAAAACGAAATTAAGACCAGTTCACAAACTGAATAGTTCAGTGGAGAAAGATCAAGACACCACACTCTTAAACGTAGGGCCATGAGTCTCACATCTTAACTATCCAGTTATAAAAGAGAAACATAAAGACTCCAGAGCTATGCAACTCACCGGTGTGGAATTTATATGGAGCTTCCCTACTCCAGCGTCGCTTTGACTTTCTCGCCATGGACCCACCTCCGTAAATCTTCAGGGCCCATGACCCTCGCCGCCATGGACCCAACTCCGTAAATCATCAGGGCCCATGACCTTCGCCGAGACGCCGTTTCGGTACTGATAATGTTGAAATGTCTTCTTCAAGTGGATCTGCCATATAATTTAATAAAAATGAAATTAAAACCAGTTCACAAACTGAATAGTTCAGTGGAGAAAGATCACGACACCACACTGTTCGGCGTAGGGCCATGAGTCTCACATCTGAACTATGTAGTTATAAAAGAGGAACATAAAGACTCTAGAGCGATGCAACTCACCGGTGTGGAATTTATACAGGGCTTCCCTACTCCAGCGTCGCTTTTACTTTCTCGCCATGGACCCACCTCCGTAAATCTTCAGGGCCCATGACCCTCGCCGCCATGGACCCAACTCCGTAAATCTTCAGGGCCCATGACCTTCGTCGAGACGCCGTTTCGGTACTGACAATGTAGAAATGTCTGCAACAAGTGGACCTGCAATATAATTTAATAGAAACGAAATTAAGACCAGTTCACAAACTGAATAGTTCAGTGGAGAAAGATCAAGACACCACACTCTTCAGCGTAGGGCCATGATTATTTCATCTTAACTATTCAGATATAATAGAGGAACAGAAGGCTCAAGAGCGATGCAACTCACCAGTAGTGAATTTTATGCAAGGCTTCCCTATTTCAGCGTCGATTAAACTTTCCCGCCATGGACCCATTTCCGTGATATCTTCAGGGCCCATGACCTTCGCCGCGACGCTGATTCGGTACTGGCATTGAAGTCTTCGGTGGATTGCTGCAACAGAAATATGTTTAAAAAAATTTAATCTAGTTAAAATTCGGAATAGTTCACTGGAGAAAGATCACGACTTCATAGAGCGCTGGCTAAATAATGTAGTTAAACGTCTTACACCTGTTCACCACTAACACAAGATAGCACTAAAATCACAATTCCCAAAAATACATGTTGGAGAATTTACTAGCATTATTTACCAGAAAATATTAACAATGTATAGTTTTTTTGTTATATAAGTGACCGTTTTCGAAAGTATACCACCATGTCAAATATATATCTATATATATCTATATATATCTATACATATATCTATATATATATTATTAAGGAATATGCCACAGTACAATGGTTTTCCTTCATCCCATAACAATCTTTTGCCTCCATAATTCCCTGTCCATAGCATCTTCTTCACTTAATCCTTTTCTCGCCATACTCCTTTTCACCCCATCTATCCAGCACTCTCTGAGCTTCCCTCTTATTTTTCCTTCTACTTTCCAATACAAAATTTTCTTAGGTATTCTGTCCTCTGTCATTCTGAGTACATGTCCATACGATCTCAAGCGTCTTTCTTCTACAATTTCAAAAATATTATTTTCAATTTGCATTATTTCCCATCTTCTATTATTCCGAACTTTTTCTTTCCAAGATTTTCTTGCTGAACGCCTCCACAAATACATTTCTAATAACATTAATTTGTTTGCTTGTTGTTTACTTATGGTCCAAGTTTCTGCGCCTTATAATGTTGTACTTTGGAATAATGCCTGATATATTCATTTTTTAGTTCTATGTAAAATATTTTTACTCCATAAGAATGAATTTAGCATTCCTATAATTCTCTTCCCACCCGTTATTCTTCTTTGAATCTCTAAATTTGTTGTTGCATCCTTTTGTATAATAGACCCTAGATATTTAAAATATTCAACATGTGCTATTTCTTCTGTATTACGTATTAACTTTTCTTCCAAACCCATTGACAAATATTAAGTTTCAATGAAATTTATTTCTAATCCCCATATCCTGTACTCTTCTACCAACTTTCTGATCATATATGACGCATCATCTGTATCCTCAGTAATTATTACTTGATCATCCGCAAAAAGTAGATTATGCTGGTAGTAATCTGGATGAGTTTGAATTACCATATATCGACATTTCCTAGTCCAGTTCTGAAGAACCATATCAATATATATTTTGAACAATGTCTGAGATAAGCAACATCCTTGTAAAAGTCCTTTTGTCGTATAAAATTCTTCTGATAATTTTAAACCCATCTATATTCGGTATTTGTTTTTTGAGTACATTGATTTTATAATGTTGATAATTTTGTCACTTATATCTGTTTTCTTCAGAATATCCCATAATAATATCCTTGGCACACTATCATAAGCTTTTAGCAAATCATTGAATATCATTCCCAAGGGTTTCGACTTCTCACGATATTTTTCCATCATGAGTCTGAGAATAAATATATTGTCTACACATGATCGTCCTGGAGTGAAACCACTCTGTCCTTCTTGTCCTTTTTATTCTTTCTCCAGCTGATGTTTAATAATTCTTGTATATGTTTTCATACATGGATTTGTTACACGTATTCATCTATAATTAGTGCATTCCCTCTTATCCCCTTTCTTATATATAGAACTTATAAACACAAGGTTGATCTCTTCTGTCATTGACCCCCCTTCCAATATTTTCCTGTATAAAACTGTGATTATCTTAATCAGTTTCATTCTCCCGTATTTCAACAGTTCCAAATTAATTCCTCAAGGATCAGTAGCTTTACCGTTTTTCCCTTTCTTTAAACATTTTTCCACTTCATCCTCTGATAATTCCCATTCCAATTTTCTTTGTCTAAATTTATGTTCTTCTTTAAATTCTTCTCTTTTCTCGTTAAGGAGGGATTTATAGTATTGTTCCCATTTACTCATAGACATCATTTGTATATGTGCCTTATGATTAGTGTTTGTTTGAAGGCTCCTCAGCATTGACCATGGTCCTACTAGTAACTGGCTATTTATGTCTGCACATCTTCTTTCCCAATGCTCATTTTCTTTTGCCTTTCTTACTTCTTTCAGTACATTATGTGTTTGTTCATCATATAATTTCCTCTCCTCCTCTTTTTTGAACTTAACCAATTCTGGTATATTATGTTAACGGCAATGTGTATCCGGCATTCTATAGAATGCCTAGGTAATGTATAGAATGCCTGAAATCGAACGTAAAAGTATGAAATGATTGATATTTTATACATTGCGTAGACATTGTATACTTGGCCGGATTGTCTGCCGGCAAAGTATATAATACGCCTAATCTCGCCACCACTGTTTAATAAAAAAGACAATGATGATAATTGATAATTGATTGAACTCAGATCAGAAGGACCATGTAGACTAAACGCATAAAGACTAACTAATATGTCGATGGAGTAGAATTGAGGATAAATTTCTATAACAGTTTAAAAAATGCAAACAACCAAATACCCTGAACTGAAATTAACAAAATTACTTTGTACGAAATAATTTCTACTTTATGTCACAAATATTTAGTGTGGAACAACTCATGTCTTCAAAATGTATTTAGAATTTTTGAAATAGGATAATTAAATAGTCTGCTAAATTTGCTGAGATTCGTTTCATTATATTATGATAAAATACTTTTCGTAAAAAAAAAAAATTCTGAAATCAACATTCTATATTGAGATATGGTGTAATGAAAAAATGACAACTGTGATAATGTAGTAGGACTTCTTTGTCTGAATAAGACAGGCTGCTGAGAAAATTAGATTGCAATTTCATTGGTAAGTGAGTACTTACTGCAACAAGTACTTAATCTCAGTTCTGCTTTCATTGTTTTCCGGTAAGAATATCCTGTGCTTTATTTCGTAGTTTTGTTCTTTGTTTCAAATGCGTATTAATTAATAAAGGCTTCTCATCTTGTGCCCTTTTAACACTTTGCGTAAACGGTACTGGTCATTCTGTATAATGCCTAGGAATTGTTTAGAATGCCTAGGAAAAGTATGTAACATTTTCACAAAATAACTTATAATTCATAGTTTTCCTAAAACCATCAGGTATTCTATACATTACCTAGGTATTCTATAGAATACCGGGATTTCACACAATGCTGGTAACACACACATATATAGGCCTATATATACACATATAGGCCTACACATATTGGAATTTCAATTTGTAGTTCATTTACAGTTCGTTAAATATTATGTTAGTCCATGTATCTAGATCTGTGGTACGTATTGAAAATTACTAAATTTATTAGAACACAAATTATTAAACACAATGGAGCAAAGTAGCTAGGCAAGTTTTAACTTCAATTGCCTTGGTGGAGTATAATAAATAATGCAGGAGTCAGATGTATTAACGTGTCATTTCTTAAGTTATAATGTACAGTACTTGTAAGAAAAACAATCACGTCAAACTATTGTCATATGATCTTTAGTTGGGTTATTGCAAGGACTTGTTAACATCTAAAATGAACAATTTTACAAAATGAGCACATAACTTGCATTGCTATTCGCTTAAGTTTAAGCAAAATGATACACAAATTTATGTAGGCTTATATATATACATATCATTATATATACCGGTAATGATATATACAGTATATATATATATATATATATACACACAATGCATTAAGCCTATGCCTAATCAGGTGAGGTATACCGGAGAATTTTGATCTGTTTTGATTATGGTATTGGCCTATTTTTACTATAGTAGTCTATAAATGAAGCTATTCAGTTTGTATATGTCTGTAAGTAGTTAGGACTTTTATGTAGGCTTCTTATGCATTTTTACACATTTATGTTTATAAGTTTCGTCGTGTTAGACATATTTTATATTATGTACAATTTAAATATCTTTGTAGAAACAGCGATTCTTGTTAGTTATCTTTCTCTTTAGCTATTGTCTTATTAAGCCCATTAAATGCACATAAGTAGTATTAGCCTTAGTCTGAAGAAGAACCATGCCAATTAATATCAAAGACTTGAATTTTATGATGTAATTATGCTTTTGGTTCTTTTCTTGTCGATTCTTACGTGAGATATGTGGAATTTTAGATTTTATGATATTCAATTTCGGATGCGCATTTCGGTATTAGGCCTAATTCGAATCATCTTCTGTCCTTAAGTGGAAAAATAAAGAGAATAGCTTTCTTTCATTTAGACGTACATTGCCTACTTGTAGTGTTGTCACCAAGAGTGCATAGAGGCTGCTAACGAGTGATTATGTAGTGTGGGGAGACGTTATATTGTATTAGGGTATTGCTCAAACCGTCTGTTGTGTTCTATTAGGCTATGTTTCCGTTAGTTACAGGTTTCAAGTTGTTGGAGTGTGTTTCGTGTTAGAGTTTTAGTTTGTGTGTGGAGTATGTCTAGTGTTTTATCTATAGGGTGCGGTGTATAATTGATTCACAGACCAACAGCCATTAGGTGCCTTAGAATTTATTCTTGGGTATATTTGGTTAGCTGATGGCAAATGTGCCATTAGTTTTGTCCTATCAGCTTTAGTTTTGTGAGATATGGTATTACCATTATGCATATAAACCCAGTTTACGTATGATATAAATAAAAAACAGTGCCTATTTTTAGCTTCTGAAACATGTGAAGAAAAAAAGGAACACACTAACATTACATTAACATTTCAATAACAATATAACATGATATTATCACATATTGTACGGTCGTTTATGACTTATGAGCTGTCAATTTGAGGGCCAAAAAATAATCCAGCTTTTAGTTTTTCTGTACTTCGTACAGTTTTCGTCCTACGGGACCAAGGTATGATCAAGAACCTTCACTAGCTATATTATCAAGCAAGATTTTGTTTCGCTAGACTAAGAGTTCACGAATAAAATCTATATAAAAGTAGAGCTGGTAGAGAAAAACTGTTCACATATTTGGAATAAGCACACAAAGTATAGCCAAAATCCGGTAAAACATCTGAGAAACCAAACAAAAAATTATTTTTTGTTTGGCTGTGTTATATTGGATTAAGTGCTTAGCGAAAGTAGATTTATTACGGTTACACTCGTATTTATAGTCGCTAATAACTTTAATTATTTTCTTAAAATTCCTTCCAGTCTGACCAAAATAACTTAAGTACAATTGTGACAATTAAGTTTATAACCCCGCAAGAATAATTCTGATTAAGAGTATAATTTGTATTGTTGTGTATTTTGCATTTAAGATTGTTATTGGATCTGTAGGTTATTTTTATATTGTTTTTTATTAGAGGTTTTGTGAATTTGTATATTTTGTTATTATTACACTTAAATGTCTCTTAGTGAATTATTCAGTTATAATAGAGAAATTTAAATACAACAGAGCGTTCAATCTCACCAGGGTTAGGGTTTATATAGGGCTTCCCTACTGCAGCGTCGTTTGAACTTGTCCGCCATGTACCCATCTCGAAAATCTTCAGGGTCCATGACCTTCGCCGGGACGCTGTTTCGGTACTGACTTTGATGAACTCTTCGTCTTCTGTCGTGAATCTGCAATATAAATAAAAGTGAAATTAAACCCAATTCACGATCTGAATTGCTCACTGCGAAAGATCAAATCATACTCCAGAATAAGGCCATAATTTTCTCATCTGAACTATTCAGTTATAAAAGAGGAACATAAAGACTCCAGAGCGACGCAACTCACCTATATAGAATTTTAAACGGAACTTCCCTAATACAGCGTCGTTTGAACTTCCTGGCCATGGACCCATCACCAGAAATCTTCAGGGTCCATGGCCTACGTCGGGACGCTGTTTCGGTACTGAGTTTGATAAAGGCTTTCTCTTCGGTCATGAAACTGCATACCTGTATTTCTATGGAAACCGATAAATCTTTCTAAATTAAAAATTTTATTTTGAAAATTAGAAATTTAAATTCTGTTTCTATGGTAATAATAAAAATCGTGACGTAATATTTACAAGATATTCAGAAAACTGCTCATCTTTTCCTTCTCCTGAAATATTCGCATATATTTTGCTTTAAAACTCGTTATTTGGTCTTGAGTGCCATATATTAGGCCCTAGATACAGAGATCATATAAGGTTTTCGGTGTTTTTGGATATTCAGTACGACTTGACACCACTTCTTCATTTCCCCTAATCTATTTGACATGGATTTTTTAATTTTTTTTTTATTTTTATGTGAGTGCGCGTTTATCAAGATATCACAAATCTGTAGTTCTGCTGACGCTGATTAAAAATCTTATTTTCTGCATATCATAATTTAAATTATAATTGATTCAACAAAAGCATTCTGGTACTTTGTTATCAGTTTACCTGATTTATCTATAGTTAAAATTGGTATGCAGAATTATATTTTCTTATAATTGTAGAGGATTACAGCAATATTAATATGGCGATCTATTTTAACACAATCGATATCGATAAATCATTGTCTACCGAACGATAGTCATAATGTAGTTTTTAAAATGAACAGTGAGAAAATAATTATTACACATTTTATTGAAATGTACGACAAAATTGGCAAAACAGTTTAGTATCCTTTATACAGGAAGAAGAATTTTGTGATTAACTAGAAATGCAAAGACATCTTACCATTCAGTTTTTACTTCCTCTGCCCGTATCACAGGTATCTTTGGCAGAGAAGTATCGTTTTCGACCCCCAAATTCGAAGTTTAGGTTTTAACATATATATACGTTTTGAGGTCCCCTGAATCAAAAAAATAATTGTTTATTTAAAGCTTAGATACTAGGTATAATCTAAGCAAGCCACGATATGAGTGAGCTTGGAGGAATGTGCCACTGTTTTGTTGACAGTAGGTAGCGTCGTCAAGGCTAGGTATCCGAGAAGAGAATGTATAACTCGATCGGTAAGACCTGAGCCAAACACGCGCAGGTAGCTTATCGTCCGCCGGTAGCAATGAAGTAAGGGCAGAAGAGAATGCATGTACTGCACTATTCATTCCAAACTATGCCGTTCATACTAGCCCATAACTGTTGAAAACAAAAATAAAGAGAATAAAGTATTTGTCTTCTTTTTAGTTATGAAATATTATTTAAGTAATGGTATGTAACTCACAGTATATCGCTGTTGGATCTTCACTATTTAATGCTGTGAGGTTAACTAAGATATTTTTGCACGGTCTGTACAGGATGAACTGGCAACGAACATCACGTGCTATGAAGGTCAGGCAGGTCTAGATTATGTCATCGTAGACTACTGCGCAGCCGTTTGTTTGGCGCAGGTGTTACTGATTATACAGTTACACAATGAAAACTATTGACCTGCTCTTGTCTCCACACTAGTTTTTTAAAGCAGCATTTCCGGAAATTCTCAATAATTATTATTACAATGGGCGCTACGATGTTATGCTATATTTTCACCGCAAAAGAGCTCGTTCAAAGAAGCACCGTGTTATACTACAGTACATTTCAAGCATGACTGGCAAATGCAACTCGGAACTGTGGATAAGGTTTGTCTATAAACCTTATCCACAGTTCCGAGTTGCATTTGCCAGTCATGCTTGAAATGTACTGTAGTATAACACGGTGCTTCTTTGAACGAGCTCTTTTGCGGTGAAAATATAGCATAACATCGTAGCGTCCATTGTAATAATAATTATTGAGAATTTCCGGAAATGCTGCTTTAAAAAACTAGTGTGGAGACAAGAGCAGCCGACCCTAAAGTAAACAAGTACGTCTGACTCACTCAACCACATTACTCGTATCTACTTGAGAGTGTACAGACATGCTTGTGTACGCCCAGTTCTAGAGTGGACTCTACCTACCTATATCAATGACTAAAACGTTTCCAACTATACGTAACTATACGTAATATTTCGCATATACTATACCTTTGCTTGTTCGCCTACAAGTGAAACATAAGTGCGCTCTTGTGACTTCATCGAGCATGTCCACACTGGTGACGCAAGTGTTAAAAGAGTTTGTAGAAATATAGTTTTTAAAAAGTGATCTGTTTCTTGGGTTCCCGTACATGGGTGGTGCAGTTAGTATCGCGCTGGCTTTCTGTGTGCCTAAGGTTGCGGGTTTGAGCCCAGCCCAGTTCGATGGTATTTATGTATGCATTTGACAGGCCCATGTCAGTAGATTTATTGGCATGTAAAAGAACTCCTGCGGGAAAAAATTCCGGCACATAGGTGACAATCACAGGACTACGTTTCAGTACCTCCTCGTCGTTAAATAACCATATACCAACCAACCTTATATTCCAGCAGACATATGCATTTCCGTAAGTAATATGGATGGCTTCTTGTCTCCCAATTCTACTTCGGTGTGTAATTGTTTTGCAGGGCTCAGGTTCTTCAAACTCGGTGATAAAATATGTATTTAAATTTTTGTATGGATTAAGGTTTAGAGATGAGATCTGAAACTAACTTAGCAACTTCATAATCTGAAGAACCTAGGATGTAGCCTAGATGTCATTGGTTATATTTACAGTCTCAAATTGAGATTCTTGGATTCTACCATAAACCATATTTTCACCATCTTTCGCCAAAACGGCGGTGTATTCACTGCTACTCATGATATGTCCGACGCCGTGGGTGAGCTGATCCCCTGCGCGGCCGGGTTCGATTCCCGGCCGGGTCGGGGATTTTACAGAGATTTAAAGTTTCCTTCCTGGGTCAGGACTGGGTGTTGTATCCTCATTCCCATCCCATGCCTCACGTTCATGTATAGAGATCACCAGATAAGGTGTAGGTTATAAAAATATTTTATTGACAATTAACCTACATACTGATGATGTGAATATTACCCTACTGCTTCTTCTGTGTAACGGCTGCCACAATAAAGGAAAAAAGGAAAAGTCACATAATACAGGAAATGACAGTTGGCATTGACATAGGTTCTGTGAAGTTCAAACAGGGCATTTATGTTCAACTTGTAGGAACATATAAGTATACAAATCTTACACTCCTGCGAGCAATTTTATACGACCGCGCGGGCGGTAAAAGATCTACCATGGTAATTATGAGCAATCGTAATTTTCCAAATAACGTAATTGTAAAACACTACGATATAAATAGTAAATATGGATTTTAAAAATAAGTTACAGTTTAAATAGAAATTTCAGATTTTGATTTGAGAGCTTAGATCGATCACATCTTTATGAACGCATTCACTCACAGTTAATAGATATTTGGCAGCAAAAATGGGTAGTTGCCCAAAATGGTAGAATCACTCGTGACTTTTTCCCAAATATCAGAAATAGACTTAAAATGCCATGGATTAAATTGGACCACTTCGTCACACAGGTATTAACTGGCCACGGCAACTTTGCCGCTAACTTAATCCGTTTCAATCTCACAGACGACGATCTATGCGCTTGTGAGGACAGCGAACCAGACACCATGTATCATATGCTGTATACTTGTCCTGGATATCGAGAAGCTCGACTACTCCTCCACGAAGCCGCTAGGGCAGAAGAGGAAGCCTGGGCACCGGACCTCACGTTCTGGACGCGTAAAAACACCTTCCCAGCACTTAAAACCTTTGCAAAAACAGCACTTCTCGAAAAGTCTATAGTAAATTAACACACCAAAGTAGACGGTCATTTGGCCACTGCTCCAGTCCGAACGAGGTTTTTGAGGGGTTTCCCTCGTTCTTAGGCGAATGCCGGACTGGTCAATAATCCCCTCAAACAGATACACGCACTACAAATCTCTAGAATACATAACTACATTTCACCAAAAAGAAACACATTCGGAAATATTGCACACTTAATCAGCTTTCGGCTACAAGATAATTTTGGTTACATGTGCTATTTTCTATTTGAGCTTTCTTTCATAATTTCAAATACTGTAAAATCACTTGGAAACCATGATCATCATGTATGCACAATATCTGCATAGCAAATACAAGTTCCTGAATAATTCAGCCACTGGTGAAAGTGATTCACATTACACATAGAGCCATGAAACTTTCATCTTGTCTCAAACACTTCCCTATTCAGCAGCAAATGAAGAAACTGTGATTAAAGGCTTGATTAATGAGTTTTTCTATTAGAGAGTTCACAAAGGTTTTTTTCCCCCCCTTGCGAACCTTCTGTCTGATTGAAGAAGATCAAACTTTAGTTCAAATCATTTCTTCTAGGTAAAAGCAAATTTCACATTCCTTCTGGATCCCAGGGAGTGGGCATTTGTTCAGAGCAACGAAATATCCTGATTTCACATTTATTTCCGATAATTTTGAGAATATAACTTAATAATAACTTAGGGTTTCAGTTATAAACTTTTAAATGCAATTACGTTATTTATTTACCGCCAATTATAATTAGGGCATTAGACTAATTAAATAAGGCTTAATTCTTGGGTGGAGCAGTCTGTAGGGAACTGGCGTTCTAAGATTCACCGGGGGGGGGGGGGGGTTAAGAGGCAAAGTGCGTAATTAAAATTTATGTGGGGTTTGAAAATTGTTGCAAAATTAGCATGTATGGTATGTTAAAAATAAAAACGGTCAAGTTTTATAACTTCAAAAAATAATAAAACGTCTTCTAATTCTTTAGAATAAAAAAATATTTAATAGACTGTACAAATAATACGCCTTAAATTGTATCACAGTTAGCGAAACGCATTTACTTGTAACCAAGTGCCGCACCGACGAAATCGAATTGGGATGAGCGTAAATTTACAGAAGAAAATAATAAATGTTCTGGTTGAATATGTACTGGGGTTACTAGTGAGTTAGGTAGGATAAAGGTATCTGATCTCCTAGAATGTAGGGTTTTTTAGTGAGTTAATTACTGGAATTATGATTAGAATAATAAAACCTATTAGATCGTTAACTGTACGTGCCAGCGCGAGCTAAGTATCTTTCTTAATGTTTAACTGTTAAGAAGTTAAAACATTCAGTTCTTCGTAAATTTGGCTTAGAATATATTCTGTATATAATCATTTGTTTATCAGTTATATATATATATATCATGTAAAAGCAGCCTCATTAAGCATACGTTTTCAATTAAAAGCGGCAGCTGCCCGCGGCTTTCATGTGTTTATAAATCAACCACCAGATATTTTATTTAAATAATTTCATTAAGAGAAAAATAATTACAACCCTATATTTATTAACACTGACATCTTTTTACATAAATTGCAAGATTGAAATAATTTTATTTAAATTATATTGTTAGACTTATGCCCGGTTTCTACAAACTTGTGAATTACCTATGGGTAAATTACCCATGGACAAATTAGTTCCATTTAACGTACAATGGTATAATGAGCAAGGCCTTGGAGTTGTACAGTTAATTTAATTCAGAAGGCTTTGATTCTCATTGTTATTGATCCTATGAAAGGTTAAATTTTATCCAGCCATTCATGAAAGGACAAATTAACCCAAAGATTTACCCTTGGACAGATCTATCCCGAGTTTGTAGGAACATTTTTTCTGTCATTTTCATATTTACCTAGAGGAAATTTATCTAGAAACTCGCCACAAGTGTAAGTGATTGCTATCTTTAAATTATTTGTGTTTGTGTGGTGTTATTCTTGTGTAAATTGTGTAAATTCTGTGCATTAGATAAATTACCCATAGGTAATTCGCGAGTTTATAGAAACCGGCCATTAGTCAATAAAAACGTCAAAAACGAATCTTGTGTTTTCATATGGGCATACAGATTCGAAATGAAACGACTAAAACTAAAATATTGCTTCGAGGAACAGTTCGCGACTAGAGTGCGCCGCCCGTTAAAATAAAAATAAAAACGAAAAACAAGAGCAGGATCGAGTTCCCATCCCCTCTATAAAAAAAACTGCATACTGAGTTACGCTAAAATCAGTCAATGAATTTCAATTTAGTTCTGCGTTCTGTCCATCTACGTAAAAAAACTTCAGATCTCTGCGTATCGTAGTGTATAAACAAATTAATTAAAAATTGAAGCGATCGACAAATTGAAGTATTATGTCGCAAAAAAATTGTTTTCAGCAATGCTCTTTCTTTCTGGGTTGAGATGCCAGTAGAGCAAGGCCTACTGCAATCAATGTTAAAATATAGGCTATTAGCCAAAACTGGTAGTTCAGCAGCGCAAAAATATGTTTTTTTTTATCAGTTTTTCGTTTGTAATTTACGAACAAAAGCTAAGATTAAAAA
Organism: Ectobius pallidus; assembly: GCA_964059195.1. Classification (NCBI taxonomy): domain Eukaryota; kingdom Metazoa; phylum Arthropoda; class Insecta; order Blattodea; family Ectobiidae; genus Ectobius; species Ectobius pallidus. The sequence continues at coordinate 82,935,754 of CAXKWD010000007.1, read as the reverse complement.
TCCGGCTTCGAGTTGAACTCAGACCTCCTTCAGTCCGTCTATGTTAAAAAATTTCAGAACTCTGCGTGGCGGGGATTTGGCTGGGCATGGCAGACAAACAGACAGACAGACAGACAGAATTATAGATAAACACTTCCTCTTATTACATAGACTTACCAGGCACCTGCGGCTTCGCCCGCAATTATTTACTCGGCCGCTATAGGCTATGTTTTATTTAAATAATTTATTCAACATAAAATTTCATTAGCTCGTTTTTATATATTCTTTTATTTTTAATTAAACTGTTAGACACTGTAAATAAATAATGAAAACGACTAAAACGAATCTTTTGCTGCCATAATGGGCATCAGAATAAAAATGAAACGATTAAAATGAACCACAGATTCTTGAACATTACTACTATACTCAAATCATGCATAAACAATTAAACTATTGATTAATCAATAAGCCAAAAGTCCGACTTCGACGTGCATTTGTCGATTGAGTTGCCAGCGAAAGAAACGACCCCATATTAGAATTCCCTAGTCAGAAACCCTCCCGCGTCCAAATAAATGAGTATTTTCCCATTCAGGCCTAAATTCATTATCCCCTTTCCGTCCACCTGTGCAAAAAAATATTCGATCTCTGCATGCTAATACATTATAAACAAACTAATCAAGCCAAGTGGGCTAACAAAATCGAAGCGATCAACAAATTGATGCGTTATATTGAAAAAATATAGTTCGGCGATGTTCTTCTTTCCCGGTTGTTAGGCCTATGGCAGCAGAGTAAGGCCACCTGCAATTCATTTTACAATTGAAATATTTTAACGAATACTAGTAATTTGATAAATAACGTTTTCTGCCATTTTGTCGCTCATTACTGCGAATGAAAGCTAAAATTAAAAATCCGACTACGAGATGTATTCAGACACCCTTCAGTCCATTTGTTTAAAAATTTAAGTTTTCTGCGTTCCCTACATTTAGCTAGGCATTGCACACGACAAATAGGCTATGCAAACACTTTTTATTACTTAGATACAGTAATACCTTTTCTTTGGGAAGACGTTTTTGGAGTAGGCTTACTGTTATTCCACAGTTTGTAAGGAGGTGTTACTTTTTATGAGCCTGAAGTTTTTTTTGGGGGGGGGGATTTTTCATTAAACTGGAGAAGGGAGTCATGAAGCTGCGGGTGTGGGAACACCTGGTTTCACGGATTTGATCGTGCCCGAAGCCGCTAATTCAAGCAGCTCACAAGGCTGATTGCACCCCGTTCCAGACCTAGGCCTACCTACTTCAGTGAGATACCGGAGATCGAGTTCGGTTCTTTGGAACGTAGTCAACGTTAAATACTCAAGGTAAACGAATTTTGTTAGTTGCCTCAAGTACAGTATTAGGTAGGCTAAAATAACTGTATGGTTGTAAAAATTTCAATTGGTATGTAGGCTAAGTTTATACATTCTTTTAAATATAATCTAAATTTCAAACTTTTCCATAATAATAATAATAATAATAAATGCCTTGCTATTTTAGATCAGTGTTTCCCAAACTGTGTTCCGCGGAACATTAGTGATCTGTGAGGCGTTTGTAAGTGTTCCGCCTTGGTCTAAGTGATCTTAATAGTACGTATATTGGCATTACAGTTGAAATTCCTTCTATCAGATGATGTCTCACTCTTATTGGGAACAAAGCCTAACATTCCGCCAATTCCGTGTCACCCTCTTCTACTGTATTATAAAATCTGCGTTAACTGTTGCGACGGCTAGCTTCGACGGCTTGCTGTTTTCCTTTTAGGCCTACTACTGCTCTCAACAAAGGCAAAATAATTCGCTTCTTCCTTTTGTGACTACATACCTGTCAGAAGTAAGATTTTCATATAATGCTTCAACGAAAACAAAGTAATAATAGACTTAATGCCGCATCTGACATGAATATCCTGTTGTCATCTAAGATAGGTTAAAGGTTATATGGTAATGGTCAGATGGAACGATGAAAAGGATGGATAACGAACTGTTTTCGTGGCCCATCTGCTGCAGATGCCGCCTTAAATACACATCTAACAGGCTTTCCACCCCATCACCGACTCCACCTGTGCGTCTGCCAACTTTTTATCACACCGCACATGAATCCGTCTTACATATTCCACGAGTTCTCTGAAAAGTCCTCGTGAAGTTCAAGGTTCGGTTCCGGTGAATACCATCCGAAGGGGCTCGTGACGAAAGAGAGGGAGTCGTCCCGCAAGCAGCTACAGTGGTATTAATCAGAGGTGGCAGTCAGATGCGCGTGAGAGAGGTGACGCATGTAGGAGGAATCATGGGGAGGGGTAAGAATGTTGAACTGCACTTCCAGGAGAGGAAAAGCGATTGTAACAAGGTCTCTTGTTTCTTCACTGCATTATACGATCTTACCTCACTGAAAGCAACGACACAACTAACCCATACACCCCTCCATGCAGTACGAATGTTTATTGGACTCGTCTGCATCTACTGAGCATCCATGCTTGGGCTGCCACGTCTGAAATACCACTGAAACTTCCTGCGCGAAGACTTTATAACAGCTATGAGATAAGGTTGAATGACATGAGGGATGAGAATGAGATAATGGGAGGGGAGGGGAGGGGGACCGTAAAAATGAAAATCGAACCCAGCATTTGTCTTACGTACAGTCTGGTTGCAAGCCTCGGCATTTAAACCCGGGATCTCCCGAATGAGAGTCCAACACGCTAACGACTCGACCACGCCGCTCTGTTGTCACCCAATACTCCCAAATTCAAGAAAATCTGTAATAGTATTAAGAAGAAAACACATCTTTCACATCTTGAGTTTCCAGATGCCACTTTTATTGCTGTATCAATGGCACGATTTTGAAATTTGTTTGATAATTGCTTTTTTGAAAATTAAACTGTATCACCGAACTCTAAGGCTAGAAACAATAATCATAGTAAAACAATTTTCATTATTTAAACAAATGAGTGTTTTCTTTTTAAGCCTGTAACATTTATTTTAAGCTATCGCAGGAAAAGTTATTATTTATTTTACTTTATGAGAGTTCTATATAAATTCCTATAAACGAAAAGTGTTTTGTGGGGGGGGGAGTTTGGGAAATACTCTTTAGAGTCATTCAAGATTCATTCAAATATGTGGTAACACTTTTCAAACCTCTTACCAAGTGTGCCTTAATATAAAAAAACTTATTCAATGTTGAGAAGTTATTGAGAAATTACTCGTATATTCATACTTTTTCCTTTTGCATTTAAAAAAAATAAAGCTGCTTAAGAATTTAAATTCAGCTACAGGATGGTAAAACTGGTTTTGTAACATGGTGTATGTTTATGTGACAGGCAAGTGACGTCGTTCCACCCCCAGTAACCCAGTACTGTCAAACTCTTGGAGAAATATGACCACCTCTCCCCCCTCCGAAGCTATCCAGTGAGCACACTCTTTCAGTATCCTTCCTTATGCCTTTTAGCATGCAACAAACTTTCTGCTATTCAATGAAACGGTTATTTTACTGCTCATTCTAGTGCCAGCATATATCTATCGTGCACTAATCCATTTTTCAGTTTTATTTTCTGGCTACCAATAGAAAGAAGAATGACTTATAAATACTTCAAAAATTATATTATTGTTATTGAATCTCTCATCACAAAAGATCAGAGATGGGTACAATTTATACACGTGACTATGAGCGTGAAATGAATCTTTAGTTGTGTGATGTACCGGTACTCACAAATGAAAACAGGTTCTCAGTGAAAAACACCGAATAATAATGCCTCAAACAGTATTTTTTCCTTCCCGATACTGGTGAAACGCGAGTGAAGGACGGATATTAAGAGGTGGGAGTTGAATGCAGAGATTCTAGCCATTTTCCCCTCCCACCAGCCATGACAGCCTTAGCCGTATACCTTAGTCAGCGCGATATGACTCCCTTGAAGACTGGCCAATGAAGGAAACATAGCCCTTCAAATGTTATTTCGATATAGACTCGTCCATGCCACTGCGCATTTCTCTCAGCATGGTAAAGTAGACCAAATTTCACTGCATATATTGTGCACTAATGCCTCTTTCAGCTTTATTTTCAGACTACCACGCAGAAATAAGAATAGCTTATCAATACGCCAAGATAAGTCGGGTCTCTCACCAGAGATGGGCAGAAAACATTTTATTGTCTGATCTCTCATCAGAGATGGGCTGAATTTATACATCAGCCGAACCTGATTATCAGTTTCATATGCGTCTTTAGTTGTGTGAGGTACCGATAAACATTAAAACATAAAAAATCTAATCTTAGAATGTGCCTAAAATGTAACAAGTCTATATTAATAAAAGGACTGTATGAGCCAAAGCTCATTAATAAATTTTATAAATACAATAAAATAAAAATTGTTTAAATTGTATAAATACCCACTCTGAATACACGATCTTTGCAATATGGTTCCTTGGTAATTATTAGAATGTGAAGTGAGAAAGATGTATTGGCCATGCTTCAAGTAAAGAAAGTTAATTGAGGGCATTAATCAGACTCAAAGCGATCCGGATAATTGGAGTTCGGATAGTCGGAGTTATACTGTAACTACTTCTATGCAGTCCAAAAAACCAGGTAAAATATAAGGTTTCCACTAAAATTTTCTCGGAACTTTTGAGTATTCTCTGGAAAAATTTTGGGACTACAGCACTAGCAATAACCAAAAGAATTCGACAGAATTCTCTCTTTTTGAATCCTGAGAGGAAAGCAAAAAGTTCGGCCTGCACAAAGCCATCCTTACAGAAATATCACTGGTGGCATTGAAAGGGTCTATTGCCATATTTCGCAATCATACCTGTGGACCATGACTTCTAATTTTTAGTAGTTATATATATATACTAATTGTTAAAGCTTCATTATTAATTTAATCTGTTTTCTTTTACTGTTTGAATGTATATTTGTTGTTGGTACTCTTTGTCAATGGCAACCTGCAGGTGTTGCAGGAAGAAATAAAATAAAATACAGCTGATGTGAAATTAAATTGCAATCCTACGTGCGGCAACAATTATGCAGCTGGCAACATAACGGGTAATCGCAACCTAAAAGATGAAGTACACGAGCTTAATGGAGTAAGATATTGCATACAACCGACCGGAAACCTACAACTTTACTCTTCTCCCCTAATTCTTGACCTTCTACATGCTTATTGAAATTACTGGTTTTCCTATTTGTCAGATTTTGTAGTATAAAATATGGTTCGATACTTCACTGGATAAATAATGTCGTCGATCTTGAAACTACAACTTGATTTTCCTCCCGTAAATCTATGACTCAGTGAGTTCACAAGTGCGTCTTTCTGGTAACAATATCGTTGTAGAATTTTTACAAATAAAAAGAAATACGACCATATATACCTATCTTTCCCGGCCTGAAAATGGCTGTTTGCTAGTTGCCTCTTGCTGGCCACTGGAACGCTAGTTTCGCATCCACCTGTCAAAAGGATGCATTTTCCTTTCATTACAGCTTCGCTACTGTTATACAGTAACTTACTGTGGTTTCAGCTCAATGGTTTTAACTGATGAAGAGTAGAACCTAGATTTTTTAAAGCCGTCCCCTGGAAACAGTATTCTCTTCACAATGAATGACGTTTTTTTCGAAACTGTAATGGTTTACCGACATTTCGTCTCTTTCTGTGTCAATTTATTTGTTAAGCAGTCACGACCAAGGTGATTATCTTCCAGTCTGACGAAGAGCAGCTTTTTTTTGTTCACGGGGTCTACTGTTCAGTTGGCCGCGGTGGTCTAGAGGTAGCGTGCCCGCCTCTAGATCCGAAGGTCGCGGGATCAAACCCGGCCGCGATCGATGGATTTTTCAGGAATCCTGGGCACGGAGTCCTCCGGGAGGGTCTTTAAGCTTGGAGGCCTGTGTCGTACACGGCACGAACTCCAAGCGTAAATTAGAGCCTCTGGAGAAAATTTATCGGCCCATTTCACGTCCAAGTAATATCTTGATTTCCGGAGGGGGTTGAGAGGCGATGGGCTTACCACCTGTCCCTCTGCCCTCTCTCGGAAAATAAGCATAACAAAATTAGTATAGGTAATGAAACCTCCACTTGGAGGCTATGCCATAGGGGTTACAGGAACAAAATCTTCTTGAAAGATTGTAGACATATTTTATGCTAACTTATAAGTCTGGAAATCCTTACAATGCTGGGTATAGTGCTCTCGTTTTCATCATCCCCACTCGGTGAGTCAAACGTCGGCATTTCGTTTTGCATCATATGATTCTTTATTGATGGTAAACTGTAGTTTGCACAATCAAATCTAAGCAGCTGGCAGACTCTGTTGCCAAGTCAATATAATAACAATACAATAATATAATACAAAATTGTAGCGTCTCTTTGAATCTCTTTTCCGACTGAGACACGACAACACTTCAACAGGCGGCTATTAAAAAATGTGTCCTTCTGCATTAAACAAACAAAAATTCAAAGACAGCACCGCTGGGGACGATGGTAGCGAGATGACTATATGAGTAGGATGTATTGAGTATAGTAGGCCTATAACTGCTACACTATGAGCCCTCTCTCCAATTCCAGACACATATCAAGCGTAGCATGTCAACAGAATCTGTCATCTAGTCACAACACAGGATCACACAGCCACTCAAACGCTAATTGTGTGATATTAAAGCTGAGGTTCATAATGAATGTAACGGTTTGTGTTTCATGCAAATTTACATTAAAACGTTCTGGCTATATTCCCAAATGCAATATAGTACAATGCGTCCGAGAACGAGAAATTGCGTTTTATTCATTTAACAGTAATCGCTTTACATTAAAACAAGGGAATTGCTACACGCAGTAATTAATTATAGCTCTTGTAAAATTAATTTTATGTTCTTTTCACAATAACGAAATTGTCAATTAGCTATAAACCAATGATGTGATGTAGCCTAATATAGAAGCTAAGTCAACTTGTGTAAGAGGTTTCTTATGCCCTAGCCTATACCCTAGAAAAAGGACTTCTGTTATGATCATATTTTACTGTATGAGATTGACAAGATTGCTTTGAATATTAATATTACATAATAATTACTAAATGTAATACTTCTTGTGAAGATATAGCCTATATTTCTTTTCCTCTTTTTAAATAGTTGTAGTTAATTTTGAATTTTGAAAATTGTTTTATTTTACTTGTATAAATATGTATTTGTACTTGTATTTGTTTTTGCAATTCTATGTAATAATGTAATATTGTAATGTAATAAATAAATAATAATAATAAATTACTAAAGTAATGACACCCAATAATTAACATAATAATGTAACAACAACAAAAAACAGATTTACAAACCATCACTCAAGTATTTTTATGACACAACGTTCATACATTACAGAAATTACCTTACGATGAAAGGCTATTATGAAGAATTTAACAGTCAAGAACTTATCAGCGCTAGCGAGTTTTGTTATTCGTGTTAAGTTCTTATAACGGTCGGACATTGTATTGCGCTTTACGTTATTTTGAATCGTAAATTTTAAAATAATAATATCAGTTCGCTTGTGCTTTGAACAGTAATGAAAAAACTTTTTGGCAATTTTGTATTTAGCGGAATTCTGACTCTTTTGGTTGGCATCAATCTGTTTGGAAACAAATGACATATGAAAACATGTGAATATAGCTTCTACATTTGCTGAAAATACTTAATCGCGATCTATTCGTATAGGATATTTATTAATAATATCTAACTTATAGAATAGGTAAATAAAGAATCAATCCGGGAAAAAAAATCTTCGCTATGATGCGGAATTGCAGACTTTGAATGAATGAGGGGGAAATGTAGGTCGTAAGCAATGTTTTGACCTATAATATTGACATTATGTTTCGACTGCGCATTGTAAAAAAAACATCTACCTAGGTAGTTTATGAGCCACGTATTATTGCCGAAATAGTTATTTATGTTATTATGAATTATGACTATAGGTAGGCCTACACGATAAAGAGTAGTAGTAGGAATAGTAATATTTGTAGTGGTTAAAATTAAGGAAATTGATAATTATTAATTTGTACGAAAGGAAACAGGACGATAGTGACATCTGGTTATAACCTCTATAATGTACATAACGGGCATGCATGTAAATTTTTACCAAAACGGGCTCGGCCCGTAAAATGAAACTTTACATAGACGGAGTTCTGTTAATACAATGTTCACGAATCAAAATAACATTAAATATATAACACAGTCTGCTCAACAGAAGGAGTAAAAAAATTGTTTAAAATACTTGAGTTGGACCGACGGCCCGACAGATAATAGGCAACGTTTTCGACATCACTTGAATGATGTGTCTTTATCGGGGCTTTTCGTTCACCTTCAGACCTATTTCCATCATGAATGCTCTTCAAGACCTCTTAAAACAACTTCAGATCGTCTAGGGTAAATTTCTAAATCTTTTGGGCTCCTACGGGACCATTAATAAATATTATAGGGAAATCAGACTACTCCGTGTTCTTTCGAATCCCAAGTTAGTTTAGTTCCGACAAGAAATGGAGCCCTACAGTAATATCATCGGATACTCAGGAGCACCTAATGTAGCGGAATATTAACATCATTTGATTTGAACGAGTTGTTTAATTTTCCAGGCGGTAAACTTTTACCGAATATTTTAATAAGAATTTTGGTCAACTCCATTTCGGCCATTGAAGAAATTTCCTATTTTAAATTCAGGCTTCGAATTAGTTTTCATGGAATAAATCTTCCCGTTTAGAAGTTGGAAAGTGTATTCACAAACTTCTCGTTTCTCTGGAAGTGTAACAACAGAGCTCTTCATTTTAACAATCTTAGAGTAACTGTAGTGTATTGTTTAATAGCTGAATGGACATGGACTAAAACAAGTGAAAGTTTGGAATGTCTATCTACCTGCTCCACCCTCACACAGGCTGTCTGTCAGACTTCTTAATACAGCTTCCTCATTCCACCGCACTACATTTACAGTTAGTGGCAGACGAGCACTCACTTCTTGGAAATACAGTTCACTATGCTTTAAATAATCTTTCTAACATTCACGCCAGTTTAAAAAGAATTCTGCAACTGAAAAAATCACTGAAAGCTATATTTTGTAAAAATATTATCTTATATTCACTGGCACTAACCGAATTGGCACGATATCGAGGTTTCTTATGTATTTTATATGGGAGAAGATTTATTCTGTTGCATTCATTGCCGCAGTGCGAAGGTGGCACTGTAAAGAGGGGCATTATATCGAGGGTTGACTGTATTTCAAAACGATATTGCGGCACACAGTAAATTTTTAGAGAAAATGCTATTGATTGCTCAATTATAGGTACGGTAACTGTATGAAATCTCAGTTTTGAATCGACCGTATTGACAGACATTTCCTTGAGTTTCATACAAAATGAACAAGTAAACAACAGCAAAACAGACGAAAAAAACGTCAGTTGTTCGTTTTCATGTATTAATGCAGAGGAGACATGGAAATGATGTGGCGGTGGAAGGAGAGAATGGAACTTCTTGCGATTGTTTGTTGACAGAACAATAGGCCGCCTCTGTGTTCCGTTACTATTGTCAACGTCATTTGAACATCTTGTGAAGAGATCTTATCTGATGCCGACTTGCAATTGGTCCACTGCCAGATGAAGAACGTAGAAGTGGAGAAGAAGAAGAAGCATAAGAAGGAGAAGAAAACAAGGTTAAGAAGGAGTGGAATAAAATATCTGGAACATAAAACAAAAGAATGGTGAAAACGGGGGAAGAGGAAGAAGGAGAAGCTCTCTAAATGGAGAAATGACAGTAGAACGTAAGAGTTAGTGGGTAGAAGAGGGTATTGAATGTTAGAGAAAGCATCATCAGGTGAATTAGGGAATGAGGGGAAATGTAAATGCTTGAATGAACCTACTCTTTGCTGCTCAACTGTGAGCCCGAACCCGTAGAGGAAAAGACGATCGTGCGAAAGCAAAGGCATCAAAAGATTCAGCATAACCACCTTAGCTCTAATGCACTGCTCTATTGCGCGGTAAGAGGGGATGTAAAATAACTGAGCATCTTCCTTCCCATGTCTTCACTTACACCTTAAATGTATATTTGCTGCGTTCAAGTTGTATATTTAATGCAAAGAAGACAGAATATTATACACAAATGAATTGAGGGGGTAATGGGTGAAACTTCTGTTTTCTAAATTTTTATAGTTACATACCTAATGTTTCATCCACCTACTCGTGGTTTAATAGACAAAAATATTGTGAAGTAGCTTCACTTCTGTCAAATTATTATTTTTTAATTACCGTATCCAAAGATAATATTGCAAAATTTTCATGTTTCAAAACTAGATTTCTCACGCAATTCTCTGGTAAAGTGTTTGAACTTTTTTAATTTGACCAATACATATTTTTTTTAAATACCATGCATTAGTTTTCCTGTTCTTTACTACAAATAGAGCATCTTCATGGGCATAACTTCAGCTTCCGAGATAGAGTTAATTTCTCTTGTGATATTGTCTTTAAGTTCTTCTACTGTATGGGAAATTGACACATACACTTAATTTTTCAAATTTCCCCACAAACAATAATATTCACATACTGTTATTAGAACTTAAAGACAATATCACAAGAGAAATTAACTCTGTCTCGGAAGCTGAACTTATGCGCGTGAAATAAAATTTCCTAAAAAGGTGCCAGTATTGTATGGATGAAAGAGGAGGACATTTCCAACATCTCTTGTGATGAGGTACGTGGTTATTGTCACTGTAATTTTAACTGTAAGTGTGAGAAGCTGAATCATTACACCGATCGCGGCTTTATTTGCGTAGATATTTCACCCGATCGCTCGGGAGTTGGAGCTGTGGCCGCCGCGACGCGTACACCCGCGTCATTGGCCAGCTCTTGCGTGGAACTCACTATATAGAATATTTAAGAAAGTATTCCTTTTAAGTTGTAAAATGAATTAAATAAATAATAATAAACACACTAATGCTATTCATCCCACTATTTAAAAAATCTTATATACTTCCTCTATCCTTAATACACACCAGCCTAGAATACATGGCTGCATTGTAATAATGCACATTCAGCTGTAACAGTCTCTTTCAAAGTCGCGCTACAATGTTTGTTCCTAGAAGAGCTACAGAAATAATTAAATCAAACATTGAAATCCAAAACCAATCAGAGTAACGTGGGAAATTCAAACTATATCGAGAACTTCCTGATATTTCCGAACGTTTTCGAGTAAGCATGAAAATCTAGTCATCTTGTTCGTGTCCAAATTGATTATCTACGGTAATATCTAGTATTAAATTTTATTTTATTGTATAAATTAAAATAATAAAAGGAAATACGATAACAGTTTTCAAAACTTAATCTTGGTCGCCTGCCTCAGAAATCCGGTCACCAATGGCGTTCTGGCAACCGGAAATTTCGCGTCGTGATGTAGATGATCTTCGAAAGGGAACCGAGGCTTTATTTTTAAGAGGAAGGAGTCTAGGTAAAAATCAGGAAGATTTATTATTTATGTAGGAAAGTTGGGACATACTGAGGAGATAGAAGAGACATGGTTTAGAAAGACTTTTAATGGACTTCGAATACGAAAAACAGAACATATAGACAAGAGGAAACCAACCAATCAGGATGCAGAAAAAACAGTGGAATGATATGGCCATACGGAGTCATTCAATACGGAGGCAGGTACAAAAACAAAATAGCTGAATAATATCATCATGGCTGACGGCCATCCTTTAAACTAACAGATTCAGGGAGAACCAACTTTTTAAAAGTCTTCAATTATTAATCGTATTTCTTAATATTTAATTGTGATATTTTTTGTCATCTTTAGTTATTCGACGGCAAGTATTCGGAAAAGTTAGTGTTGACTTGTAGAACATTATTGCTGTTTTGAGAATTAGAAGCTACTTGAATCTCTATGGCTCCTTTGAACATTCTATTCCAGAATTTTAAAGGTTTTCATCACTATCAGCAGCAGGAAATTTTAAAATAAAATTTTTAAATATGTGAACAGCTGAAAAAATGTTATTTTCTTTCACTTTTCGTGTGTTTCTTTATTTCTAAAATATAGCATACGATTATAAATGTGAAAACTCAGCACTTTCCAATCCTACTACACTCATTCAATCAATGAATACAAGTACATTTTCAACTATACTTGAGCTTTCGAGGTAAGAAGATTCTTCGTCTGGTATCGTTCAATTCAAATATTTCTTCTTCTCAATGTCCAATGTCTAGTGATATCGATCAATGCCTTCGGTTACCAATTAAAATATATATTTCCCTTCATTTTTATTTGCTGCAACTGAATAGAAATGCTTTTAATCAGATGTGAGACACAAGTTCCCCTTGATGAATAATGAGAGATGTAAGTGAATTCATATCATCTTATTATTACGTTTTACTTGCTTTAATTAGCTGTAGGAAAGTTTATAACTAGCACAAGTTCTTTTGTTTGACAGCAGTTACAGCGACACGATGTGGTGTCATAACGAGCACTCAGATAATTAGCATAACCTTGCAGGAACAGCTTAATGCTTGTTTTCATTAATCGTGGAAGTTAGTTTACAGAAATACAGATCGCTCTTCTCAGAAAGCCCTGATGTTAGTCTCCAAATGTACCGTTGATCTAAGAAAAGAGTTTGTAAAGAACGTGGATGCAGTGGGGAATTAGTATATTATGCAACAAACCTATATAATGACTTTTATTAAGACAAGGTATGTTTTTATGATACGAGCAAAGGGAGTTTCATAATTTTCATAAGAGTATCTTAATTACCATTATAGGCAAGTTGCATATGACTGTTTTTGTTCGATCTCAATTAAATGTTAAAGTTTTTTGTTTGTTTGTTTGTTTTTAAGCAGAAGACTTTCGCCATAAACTGTTGTAGTTCTTGTCTTTTCCGATAGATGGCAGGCTGCAAGGCACGCAGGCTTGCAGAGCTTCTCTTTCAAGAGCGTAAATGTCAAACAACGCATATTAAAACACAGGAAAACACTCATTGCTGTATAACATTAAAATCAAAACTAGCAGAATTAATTTTATTTTAAGAACAGGTTGTTTAATTACGCATTTTCATTTTCTGCACTAAAGATTTCAAGATCGTTCCGTTTTTGATAATAATCCAGTTTCAAAATGGAAATCAGTGTCGAAATAAGTATCATTATGATACATTTACTTCACATGTAATAAATGTGTTATAGTATGGTCGAACAAATTGTCGTGGTTTCTCTCTGTGTGTGTGTGTGTGTGTGTGTGTACGGCATATCCAAAAAGGGGAAATTATCATAAAACCTAAATTTGGTATTTCAGTTTTTCATTTTCTGAAGCTGCAACGCAAAACAAAAAATATTATTTTCGCTTGCTGGACTGATTCATATAGACCTACCAGTGAACGTTTTAATACTTTTCGTTTTAACCTAACCGTAATTATATTTGTTCCATTAAAAAAAATATATTATATTTGATGGAATAAAATATTTTAAGAAATTGGAGCAACAAAATGACAAAGTTGCAACACAATTACTATATAAAAACACAAACTAAATGTTAGCTTAAAAACTATAAGTCAAATACAATTTACAATTGAAGATCTCGGTGCAAGAAGGGGATAACTCCACTTTTTGTTTTAAACCATTTTTTTAATGCTATATAATAGAACAGTTCGATGAAGGAAGATAAATACTTGAGATATCCCTATATTTTACCCAGTATAGTTTTCTTAACCTCCGCAAGAAGACAGCACATATCTGTTGATGTAATGAACCCATTTGTTTACAGCAGTTGATGGCACATACGAGTATAAGTAAAGCAGATGTGTAAAGCTGATATTTGAGAGTGATTCAGAATGTGTTTCCATATAGCTTCTTATTAGTTATATTTACATATTATGAACGATAAAACTGTATTAATATCATTTTCAAAAGATTTTATATAATTGTAAGTGTGTATTTTACATAAAATATGCCTTATAGTGTGTAAGTAATACTTTTCGACTGACAGTTCCGTTAAAGTAATTATATTTTTGAACATTGTTGCAAAAATGGGATAAGTACATTTTAAAATTGGCTGATTATTAAAAATCAATGTATTCATATTTTTTGTGCCTACAAACTAATCTTTATACCTTTAACCAAACTGTATAAACGATAGAATAAAAAACCAGACCTATATATTTTAAATTAGTAAATTGTGCCTCCTGACAAATTCGAATCATGTGAGGTATCCCCTTTCTTGAACTTAGGTCAACAATTCACTACAAACAATAATTAAATAGTCCCATTTTTATACTACCTCCTAATGAGCATTGCTCGAGAAGGATATCAGACTCAAATGTAAGCGTTTAAAATTAGAATATGCAAGTATGCCCACAGAGATTGGTGAGGATTTATAATTATTAACTCATGTCAATAATGGGAATTAATACGTTACAGATCATATTATTATTAATCCTTAAATGATGAATTATGGATTCTAAAATATTCCTTAGTTTTTATTTTAAATTTCGCCGTACATTTATTTTCTGCGTCAGGATATTGTGAATGAAATGTATTACATTATTTTTTCCCACAACTGGAGAAGTCGCTACTAATTTTGACTCTGTATTCCTACAACTAATACGATTATGTCAGTAGGGAATGAAACGATTCGGTTTTTATAAAGTACTTTAATATTGTATAAATAGTTGTTTGTTCTAAATCCGAAACGTTAAATTCCGGAAAATGAATAATTGGCTTTTTAAGATTTCTTTTTTTTTTGAAACTTATTTTAAGGTTACATCTTCCAAAGGACGTTAATAAGCAATTAAGTGAACCAATAGGCCTATAAACTTCCTGAGGTATGCCGCAGTGTATGGTTGAGGCGCTGTGTTACAAACCGGAAGGTCAATCAATATCAATCTTTATTTGCTAGAAAGTAAAAACAGTTTTACATATCTGTGGCTTGGTTCTAAAAGAGCCAATGTCAAGTTATTGCAAAAATGAGATCTATGCATTACTGAGCCCGGCTAGTCTTTATCTTTCGTATAATATAAGTGCCAATGTATGTTGCTATTAATTGACATAATACAGAAACCTTAGAGGCCAATGTCGGAAGTTCTCAGCAAAAAATATTACTTCTCCAAAGGCATCAAAGTCGTTATCTCAAAAGCAAGTTTTATGATACTGGCCCTTTCAGAACCAAGCCACATCGTCAAAATAATAATATATTAAAAATAGTCTAAAATCACTGTTTATACATTCACTATATAGTATATACTTATAAAATGGATTTTGTTTAAGCCAGCGCATAATTATATTTTTAAAAGGCCTCACTGTCAATGTCCCAACAATTACTGGTGCAAGGTCATGCCATTTACTATATAATAATTCTGTGTCTTCTTAAGCCTTCTGAATGGTATATTTATGTCATTCGCCGTTCTGGCGTATGTACATGTATTTATATTATCTTTTATATGTATTAGTACCATGAAAGCATAAAGATTTACAACGGTAATACAATGGGAATATTATCAAATAATTAAAATTAGACTGAACTTAAAAAATATGTAGAACATTAATATGTAGGCCTATACTGTCAAAACAACAAACATAAATTCAAATTCTACACTTGGGATTGTTAATATAGGCTACAAAAATTTCCTTTTGAATTAATTTTAAAATCATTTAGAAAATGGAATAGTACAAAATATTGAAAATAAAGGAAGCTAAAGTTATATGATTTATTGAGTATAAAACAGCCACCACATTTTCAGATACAAGTTTAAATTAAATTTATAATCCCTTAAAATGTTTAATTGCAGAAATTAAACTGATCTATGTCAGCTTAAAAACCAGGTCTTCAAACTTGTTACTGAAGGACCTTTAACTCCTTATAGGGCAGTTTCATCAATGTAGAAATAACTGCATTATAGCAGACAGATGCAGAAAATAATGAAGCATTTGTTCTCATTGTGCCTTTGTACAATGAATCAAAGCTCTAAACTGTAGCTAATCATACACAAGCATTGTTTTGTACTTATGCGATCAATGTCCACTTCTAACAAAGGCCTTGTTCTATACAGAATTAAGCTTATAATCAACTGAATAGCACAGAGCATAATGCGTGGTTCAAATCCTGTGGTTAAAATATTATGTACTTGTATTTAAAATAAGGAATTGCGATTATTTTTCTCCCCATTCATTTCAATGGACTATTTTAACTATAAAAAGGACACATAAACGAGATTTACAGAATCTAGTGTTACTTTATTTCGTACAGGCTACTACAGGCAACTATATCAATGTGCTTTGTTGTATAATACATACAGTTTACTTTAATATAATATTCGCTTAAACAAACAAACAAAATTAGAGTTTACCTTCTAGCAGCTTATCCGTAATATAATGCCTAATGTAAAAGTTGAAAGCTATTGTTTCGAATAAATGTTACATGTGAAATATTTTGTTTAAATGTTTTCGTATTATTTTTCCATAAAGCAACACGACCAAGAGAACATGCTCATGGCAAGAAGCAGTTCAGAAATAGCCATAAAAATATTAAATAAAAATCCACTCAGTTACATTATTTACAATAACAAAAGGAAGATCAATTTAAAAATAAAAAAGAAACATGAAAAATAAATGTTTAAAAAAAAAAAATTATTTTCCTAAATTTGTAATTACTGAGGTAATTAATTCGGGTATTAATAAATTTCATTTTTCAGCTAGTGCTAATGAAATGTTTATATCGGGTTATATTTCCATCTAAGCACTAGTATGATATGAAAAGAATAGAGAAAGGTTGATAAGGAATCAAAAATGCTCTAGAAAATTAATTGTATAATCTTTATTATAATTCTAAAAGAGCAGTTTATAAAATTATGAAAGAATTGATAAAATTTTTGGTTAAGTACAGTAATGATTTGTATAAGCGTTATACATAGTCAATGCTAATAATTAACAGATGAATCATGTTCAACATTAAATTTATAATTACAAATATGTTGTAATAACTACAATATTTGAGAGAGTAAAAATGTCCTTGTGGATAGTATCAATAGAAGTTTTCTATATTACTTGCTAAGAACTGATAAAAGTATGTTCATATGTATTTGCAGCTAATTAAATCTAAGAAATTATGAGGATATAGAAGATACGTCAATACATAAAAACCAAGTACTCAATCTGTGGATTAATCTTCTATAATAGAGCTGCATAACATGTAATATGTAGCATATTAAAAACCAATTACACATATGTTAGCAGTTTTTTTTTTTTTTTTTTTTTTATTTTTTTATTTTTTTATTTTTTTTTTTTTACTGAGCGCAGAGTAACAAATTTATATAGGCCTATTGCTCCACGCATTCTGTTAACTAAATAGGCCTATGTAATTTATTTGTATCATAACACTTTAGTATTTTTTCTGACTGCCTTGAATCTTTTTAATTAATAATTTGTGTGACTCATATAATTTCTCTCAAATATACTAAAACTCAAATTTAGAGACCCGTTCATTATTTGTAAATCTGGAGAAGGCAGTTGATAGAGTAGAGAATTACTGTGGGACATCCTAGAAAATAATGGCCTCCCTATGCAGATTATAGAAACGGTTAAGAGCCCCTATTATGAAACAAGGATTTGCATATCCTATATTGACTAAGGGAAATAAACACTATTTTAAAATAAACCAACGGGTGAGACAACATTGTTCACTTTCACCTATTTTGTTAATATTTACATGGGCGAAATCCTAACAGAATGGAAGAAAGTAATGAACACTGAAGGAGTTTTAATAGATAATAAGGATAGTTTTAAAATAATATTATTTGCAGACGATATTGTGCTTATAGCGGAATCTGAAAATGGCCTACAAAAGATGGCATATAAGTTTCAATTGACAGTCAAAATATTAATTGTAAAATATCAGTGAATAAATAGAAAGTAATGGCATTTTTCGGAAAGTATGGGATTATATCAAAAATTGGTCTAGAAAATAAAATAATAGAACAGATATCATATTTTCAGTATCTGGGATGTGATATAACTTAACATGTGGAGAAGGTATCAAAATTTCAGGCATTATGTGGAACCATCATAAGAAGTTTAGGTCGGAAAACTAGAAAAGACACGAAGATTAAATTATATAGAACAGTCCGAACACTATTATATGGAAGTAAAAATTGGATAATTAAATCGAAGGATCAAAGTAAAATACAGGCAGGCGAGATGCTATTTCTACCTAATGTAAAAGGATGCACAAGAGCAGATAAGATAGGGAACGAGACCATTAGGCAAGAGTTAAATATATATATAAACTAGAAGATAAGATAAAAACACAAAGAAGGAAATGGACAGAATACCTAATGAGATTGAGCGATGAAAGAATTCCAAAAGAGCCTTCCTAATCCAAGGGGCAAGAAATATGTTGGTCGACCTCGTAGTAGGTGGACACAACTGCTGACTTCGCCGGAACGGGCTGCATAGCCTAAACTTTGTTGAGAACGATGATGATATATTAAAACTATTCAAACAGAATTAATATTATTATAACTCTAATAATATCAGTAGCTTGGCGCTCACTATGCCGGTGAAAATGTGTAATCTAAAATGGGTAACGTTTTTCAATATTATATTGACTACTTATTACATTCCTTTGAAAGTTGTATTAAGAAAATTACGTAAGTATATTTCTGTACTTCTGAACTACGAGGAATCTTCTCATCCAAGACTGACAACTGAGTTATTGGTAAACTTTCAACAATATTTCGATAGCGTTATTGAATTACTTTTACATTTGGGGATTCTAACAAAGTTACGAGGAATCATCACAATCCGATGCTGACATCTTAGTATAATATCTCCATTCTAATGATAATTGCGTGTGTGAAGCGTTCTGTAAGTTGTAATGGACGGGCTTCTATTCTTCCCAATTATGGCTCAAATCTGGAATTCGGCCCAAGACAATCATTTTTAATTTAAAATCTTAATACCCACACACGATATTTAATTTACTCATGTTTTCGAACAAAAGTACGGTACTTCCCACATGCCACTAACCGAGATCCTTGTAAATTGATGAATTGGTGTTTTTGCCTCTCCGAACTATCAGCGTATAGAATCAATTGTATCTGATAAAATATTTTTCAACATTCACATACGCCGATTTCTATGAAGAACGCCTAAATACTAGTATAAACTAACTTAATTTATTTTTAATTTGTACTGTTTACAATCGCAGTACTATAATATACCGATCTGCAACAACTTTTCCTTTGCATAGGCCTATATGAAGGTGAAGACCTATATGAAGGTCACTGTAAATGCGACAATGATGAATGATTTCTGCAGAAGATTGTGTTTAGCGATGAGGCGACATTCCATGTCTGTGGACATGTTCATCGCCATAACGTCCGAATATGGGCTGCTGAAAATCCTCACACCTACGTTGAGTACGAACGTAACACCCCTAAAGTGAACGAGTGGTGTGCCCTAATGCATGATAAAGTGATAGGCCCGTTTTTCTTTGCGGAGCAGACTGTGACGGCAAACAACTGCCTTGGCATGTTGGAATTGTATGCATCTTTCAATATGACGGCGCTCCTCCACACCACGACGCCCTTGTTCGTGAGTTTCTGGATACAACATTCCCCCAGCTGTTGAATCCCCCAACAGGGGTTCTGTCGAGCCATAGCCGCCACGATCCCCGGATCTGACGCCCTTAGACTTTTACTTCTGAGGTTATGTGAAGCAACATGTGTGCAGTAAACGTATCAACGACATTGATCTTTTAAAACAGAGAATCACAGACGTTATTCACTCTGTTACACCAGACGTCCTTAACCGTGTGTAGGAAGAACTTGAATATCGTTTAGATGTGTGTAGAGCAACAAATGGAAGCCACGTCGAATGAATATGTACGAAACTTGTAGAGTTTTCCTTTCATTTGGTGAAGATTTCACATTTCTATCTTGTTTCGTTGATTTCCTGTGACCGGTCAAAAGTGCACCATGACTTTACGGACACACGGTATATATAAATTTAGTCGGCCACGGAATAATTTCCCTGAACCTTTTGCCTTGTTTTATCGTGTTTACCTTGGTTGCCATGCCCGAGGAGGAACTCTAACCCACAGTCTCCTTCACCGCGTCTCCAAAGCAGCATGCCTTAGCTACCACGGTTAAGGTGACCGCAATGTCTTAAGAGGCAAACGGAGCTGAATAATAAATATGACACTCTTATAGTAATATCATCTATCTCTTAATTCATTACCTTTCCGCCTTGCCCAAATGAAACCATTTAGGCCACTTTTGACTTGACTAATGTTATGTATTGCTTTATGTAGCCTTGTTTTGTAGAGGGGAGTGTGGCATACGGATTTGTTTTATATAGTTATTTCCCTTGAGGCTGAGGGGGAATCGAGAAGTTACACAGAAATAATTTTGTGGAAATTTGTATTCTATGGAGAAAGAAGAACTTTTAGCTTCTATGAGGAGAGAAATCATACATGGATAAGAGCTATGTTAATATGGTATGTTAGTGAATATAGGCCTATAATTGCACTGAAAATTAATCTCTCATGGTTTTCTTATTACTGGTTTGATTAAATCTAATCCGTGATAAACAACTCAATCCATCCGGGATGTTTCCTAGAGAACATTTATTTTTAAGTAAAAGGTTACCAGCCCGTTACACTATCTACAGGTTAGAGTACCCTAGTTTTATGTAGATTTTAGAAATCTTCTTGTGTAAATCTGACAGAGCTTTTTGGAAGTGACGGAAGTTTAAACCGGTATTTTGTATAATATAATCTAAGACTGCCCATTATATTGAGGTCACTACTTTCAGAAAAAATAAGTAAAACATGAAAAATACTTAATAAATATAAGTGTTATACGTTCCCACGGCTTGGAATGCAATGTTATAATAAATGTAAGAATTTTACGATTGTAATGAAATAAGCTATAGGCCTATGAATTCCAGGTGACGGAAACGCAAAAGTAAAACTAACTAAACTAACTACAGGTTAGAAATTAGTAAAGGGTCTGAATTCCAACCTTCTATGAATGTACATCTTTCTATTTATGAATATAGGGTTAGTTCACGGGTATTTATAAAAAGAGAAAAATACAAATATAACTTAAAGTGCAGAAACAGGACTTCGAAGATGTGTTGAAGTTTGTAAAATAAAATAAAATAGATTAAGAACTGACACAAAACTTTATATATTTCTTAAAACAGAAAAGACTGATGACATAAGGAATGCAATAATGCAAAGAAGGATACAAGATTTTCTGAAGTTTACTTCTTATTCTGGAAATCCTGCATCTTCTAAATAGAATAGAACAAGTGAGACATTATTAACGTTTGCAATAAACATGCACCTCTTCTCACGTCTTCATCTGATGCAGATAGAGTCAGATTTCTTGCAATAAGCGACAGGATATCTGGAGCATGACATGAAAATTATGCTACAATATGATACGCCATGGTAAACAATGCCAAGCCAAGTAGTGTTTTATAACATGAAATGGATGCTAAGCTAAGCTGGATAGCTGTTTAAAGGTGACTACCTTATTTGAAGAGGACGAACTTTTATTTGCTGAAGATGAAGATGAAAATGAAGATGAAGGAAGAGCAAGGAGGAAGAGAAAATGTTGGATGCGCGAAATTGGAAATTGGAAAATGTACGGTGATCCCGTCGTATTATGGTTCAAGAACTACATGGAAATGCTGAAGGATGTACTAGTTAGTCAGTTACTTTCGTCTAGTTCAAGAATAGTTTCATGATCTTCTGTCTGTTATTGAGGATGACATTAAGAAAAATTTACAAGTTGGATAGAATACTAGCAAAGAGAAACCAGTAATATGTTTTGGGTAAGAAAGTAATATTGTGTTTATAACTTTCATATAAAAACTTATTATAACTGACTATAATATTTACACTGTTATTCATGTGCCGTAATTAAAAATATTTTTAAACTTTAATTACTGCCACAACAATCTATAATACCACAAGGAAGTTGAACAATGTTTCAAGATAAGAAAATAAGACTGCGTTTATTATTAACTAGCAGGTAGCCGCGGCTTCGCCCATGATAATTAATTCAAAAATTAAAAGGTAAAATCAAAATAATTTAAACATTATATCTAAAACGATTAATAAATGTAACAAAATAGCTAAAACTCCGACTTTGGAGTGCATTCCACGATTAGAAAGAGCGGCTTGGAAAAAACGGTAACAGATTCTAGTACCCTGGCCCAGAAAACCCCTTCATAGTGAGTTCCGTCCAAATGGATCAATGTTTGCCGATTTAGGCCTATATCATTATTCCTCTTCCGTCAATGTTGAAAATTTCAGATGTCTATGTGACTTGAATCGACCAGGCAGGGAGAGCTCAAAGATTTTTTAAAGTAAAATTTAGCCGACCATAGGCCATTTTTCCTGAATGATGTATCTTTTTAAGTTTTGTTTTCCTTGTTTTTCATTTTTCCTTATTACATAGCCTACATTACTAATGCCCGAGGTGGGACTCGAACCCACTGCCTCCTTCACTACGGATCTAAGGCCTAATCTACCGCGGCTAAGAAGACCGGCGGAATCGAAGCGATCGTCAATTCCACGCGATAGGCTTATATTGAAAAAAATTGCGATGCTTTTATTTCCAAGTTTTGACAAAAAAGCGCAAAACCACCTGCAATTCATTAGACAAATGAATGTATTACTGAAAACTGATGCTTCGATAGCGCAAAAAATTCCCGTTTTATGCCAGTTGTTTACTCATAACTTACGAACGAAAGCTAAAATTAAAAATCCGGCCTTGAGGTGCATTCGGTCATCCTTCAATCCATCTATGTTTAAAATTTCAGATTTCTGCATGCAGTAGATTTCACTGGGCATAATTTATTGCAATATAACAGCTCAACCAATCTGTTAGATATCGGGGGAAAGAACTCTAGAGTGATAGGGAACAGGCGAATAAGTCAAAATTCCGAAGTTTCAAGAATGACAAAAAACTATTTATTACCACAGCATTGTTACACTATTTAGTTAAGTCCACCAGATATTTTTACACAGTATTTTATACTATTTAAAAACATCTGGGTGGACTGATCTAAATATTGTAAAAATGCTGTGAAAATAAATCGTTATTTGTCTCTCCTAAAACTTTGGTAATTTGACTTACTCGCTTTTTCCCGATCACTCTAGAACTGATATAACTGATGAGGTAAGATATGAACCAGGACCTGGGCAAGAATGCCGCTTCGAAGCCACTCCACAAGCACTTACTGCTTGTGACACGAGTTCTCATATCTCGCATCACGAGTACTCGGATTCTGCTTTCATCCGAGAATTTTTTTCGTTCGAATCATCACTGGATTCTTTAATCGAGTCAGGTTTTAGTAGTTCTCGCTTCTCAGCTTGCGACACGAATACTCGGATTCTATTTCCATCCTAGAATTTATTCATTTGAATGATATCAATTTTTACATTACTCGAGAATAGATTACTCGATTCTTAAAACCACTAGATTCCGCCCATCACTAATCTAAACCATCATGTATAACTATATTAAGAGCTTATACAATAACACAAGGTAATTTTTAAATAGTACATAAATGACGGAATGATTTTGATTTTAACTCATCAAGGAGTTAGACAAAGGTGTCGTACATCCTCAGCTCTTTTTAATAACTATGTGGACAAGGCCATTTAGACAACGGAAGAATAGAAGTATAGAATAAATTAGAGTTAATAGAAATATTATCCCAAATTATTAGAATAAATTAGAGTTAATAGAAATACTATCCTGAATTATCTTTTGTATGCAGATGATCTCATAATTTTGTCAGATAGAGAAGAAGCATTGCAAAGATTAGTGCATATACTGAACCAAATACGCCAGCAATACAGATTAAATATCTCTATGGAAAAAAGTATGGCCTTCATAGGAAATAATCTTTCAGGAGCAAAATTGTAGTAAACAATAAAATAATACAACAGGTACAACGCTTATACTGTTTGAAATGCGATGTTGGTTATAATTATTATCACGATATACCTATATATCTAAGATTTATATATATATATATATATATATATATATATATATATATATATATATATATGTGTGTGTGTGTGTATCTAAATCTAAATCTTAGATTTTGATAAAAGACTACAGAAACATCAGATGATGTGTGGAACAATAAGAAGAAATATGAAAATTACACGAAAAGATACACAGTTAAAATTTTACAAAGTGATGGCAGTCCCGACTCTTCTGTACGGGAGTGAATCATGGATTCACATACAAAAGATGAAAATCACATCCAAGCAGCAGAACTTTCGCGAGGTATTAGAGGTCGTACTAGAAGAGAGAGAATACCAAATACTCGAATACGAGAAGATCTAAATATTTATGCAATAAATTATACAATTTAAAGTAGAGAAAATTGGAGAGAACATCTGCAACGAATGGAAGAAGCTCATATACAAAAAATGGCCTTGAATTATCGACCTTCAAGATGAAGGAGCATAGGACGACCGAGAATGAGATGGTAGTATGACCATAACAGGCCGAAAGGCCTAATCATTGAAAAAATAAAGAAGAGGAAGAAGAAGAATTGTTGGAGTCTGCAGGATTTCCTTCTACAATCTGTCGGAATTGGTCGATCCGAAGCCAAGAGACCCGATGGCTAATACCTTGGTCAAGAGCTAACTGATTTCTTTTATGGGAAGCCACATGAGATGACACCCTAGCCCCTCTTTTTATTTCGGCTATTAGATGCTAATAAACTTGTTGGATCAGCTTTAACATTAGCGGTTATTGCAAAGGAAAATAAGTAGACAACTATCATTTTGGGGTATTCATAGTTGAAACCATGAGTGCATGGAGTTTTAATATTCGAGATAGGAAGATAAGAGTCCCTAAATGGTGATTCCTGGTAACTGGGTTTGAAGACAGAATGTAAGCAAGGCCACCTGACGAGTATTATGGGCCCTTTAACAGAGTCTACAGGCTTGAAATTTTTAATAGTGGATATGAGTTCAATATGACTACTTCCCATACCATCGCTTTTCTGCAAAAGAACACGTTGTTCCCAATTCTGAAAATCCAAGTTGATTAATTATTCGCAGCTTGAGTGGTGACTTCGTTGCTGTCTCAGATCGAATTTTCATGTAACTTGGTATACGCATTTGTAACGCCCTTGGGAAGAAGCCTATTGATATTGGACCAAATCGGTTGACCGGTACCGGAATAATGCCCAATTTAGTGCCTATTGTATGGTAATGTATTAAAAAGAATGTATGAAATGCAAAACAGTTCTCATGACAACCTATTGATTTACAGTGTTCATATACGTCTTTGGAAGTTGCAATACAGTTAGCTTTGACAAATAACACTACCCATATATTCCTTCACACATGCTTATCAAATTACGCCTTTACTCTTCCGCAAGCTCTGCTTAATAAATCGATCTGGAGCTCAACTCGGAAATCGATTAAAAACAACTTATTTTCTGCATATCATACTTGCAATTTTCACTGATTAAACAAAAAGCATTCTGGTACTTTCTTACATTGGTTTACATGATTTTATTATTATATTATTTTGCGTTTTCTGAATTGAAGTATTTAATATGGACCAGTTGCTCAACTCAGATATATTGAATATGTTGAATATATATTTTAATGGATAATATTAGTCAGTACACTACTAGAAGTCATTCTGCAATGTTGTCGGTTCCACACGACGAGCAGCTTTTTTATACTTTACCTGGAATAAGGAAAAATTTTCCTGGAACTGATGAAGTTAGGATCTGGCTGCTTACATCTGATTGAGTTGCTGTTCACAGATTGAAAGGTCTTAAGGAAAATGGGTAAAATAAAGTAAATAAGCAGTGCTTGGAAAAAAGTTAGTCAATTCATTAAACATTTGAAATAAATGTGTACTATTTATTGGTTTTAAAATAAATATACTTACATAAAGAACAACAAACATTATTTCATAAGAGATCTAAGGAAGCACGGAAGAGATAAACGAAGACGATAGTGTGAAAACAGGGCTTAATCTGATGAAAGAAATTGGTTATTCAGTCAGTTATTCAGTCAGTCAGTCAGTTTTTGGTGAACAGTGAAATGTGACAAAACAAATATATTTACAAGAACTCTTTCTTTTCCTCTTCCCTTAAAAACGAAATGAAAATACCAATTTACAATAGCCTACAGTTAGATGCCAACACAGGGGCGTTCAGCATACTGTAACAAATCAATATTGTCTGACTGAACAACATTTAAAAATAAATCCGAAGTATGTTAATGTTTCTTTATTTAATATTTTACGGAATTTTTATTATTATATTAGTCCAATTTCATAGCATAATATGAAAGAATGAGAAGTACAATTAAACAAGAACGAATGTAAAACAGCAGTGCCCGAGGTGAAACATGCCATAAAGATGACTCACGTTCTGTATTGCTGCGAGATGAGAAAGACATTAACTTGGGTAACTTGAGAATAACTAGAACTTTTCTCTACTTTTTTACCCCCTCCTTTCCGCATGTTAATGTATTTCTTTCTTCCAAGATGTAGGAAGGAAGTTTAACTTTCTCAATGAAGTAGGTTTTGTCATCTCTGTGCCGGCATTTCCTCTTTTTCTTACACACCCGTTCTTACATTTTTCCTCTTGCATCGCTATCTATCTTTTTTTTTAAACTTTTTAATGCAGTTTATAATAGGGACGACGCTTAACTATGATGTTGAAAACTGAAGTTTACTTGTAATTCAAAATATTTACGAAGTTTCAGAGTTCATTTCAGATAACTGTAAAACCAGGTTTCGTGCTGTCTCTGAAGTAATAAACATATTTTGGTATACTAAATACTATTCTGAAATAGTACTTTTATTAGAGTATAGATCCCGCACGAAATCTGTGCCGATTGCCTAAGTCATTGCATTACGTTTTCGTGGGGACTGTATTGTCGACTGGCCTGCTACCTATCTCTCTCGCACAACAGTACCTCCCTTTCTATTTGTAGAGGCCAAACTACCTCTCTCTCTCGCACAATAAGCATGTCTCTCTCTAGAGAGTAACGGTCTCATCGGCACAGATTTCGTGCGAGATCTTTACCACTAGTTTACGAACAATATCGATAGCCTATTACTCGTATCATTGACGTAACATATGGTAAGAACGATAGCACTGAATTAAATAAAATTATTTATGAAATAATGTCATACAAGGAAATATATAATTTAACTTTAAAAGAAGTTATTGGTCTAATGGTGAGTGCAAGAGGTAGGCCTACAATTCGTCACTTCTTCGTAGACTTCTGTACACGTTTGGCCTCCACATAGGAGGAAGCACACTGCCTCCGTTCCGTATCATTCAGTTGACAGTGTAAATAAATGTCCGGCCGCCCACTGCTTCAGGTCCGCACGCTTCAGCATTTCCTATTCTTAGGGCTATACTGAAGCAAGAGAGAGAGAGAAAAAAAACATCGGATTCGAGTTCCCTGGCCCAGAAAACGCCCGTATAATGAGTTTCCTCCAAATCATTCTATATTTTCCCGTTTAGGCGTATATTGTTTATAAATCTAGACCTGGGATTTTAAGGCAAATGCCTATTTTGTTCCTTATGAAATAACATGACAATTTTTAAATTTGTTGACTTTTCATGATAAATCACTTGTGTTTATAGAGTTTTATAGTGCCCTAAAATGCCTATTTGGAACTTTAGAGCATATTCTACTGTTTTAGTGCCTAAATGCCTATTTTGTACATTTAAAACAAAATTCAACTTCTGTAATTTGTACAGTCTTATAAAGGACATCCCTCAATGAAAAGCAGAGCAGCAGAGGTGGGTTTTTCACAGAAACTTGATTATTCCAAACAAATGTCGCTAAAGGATTGCTGGCTGACGGGGGAGGGGGAGGATTAAGGAGGAAGGACTACTGTGTCAAGTCACCAGTGAAAGGACATCTGTTTAAGTGAATATAGTTCGTGATGCCTAATTTTGCAGTTAATTCTGTTAAGAATACGTATACCAGGTTTCTTGCATTAAAAAAAATACCATTTTACAGTTCAAGTGTATATTTTAATATTTTAAATTCTGTTTTCTATCTATTTACACATTTTTAAAAGATATTTTAAGTGCCTGTTTTCTCTTTTAAAAGCCTACTTACTTGTTTTAAAAGCATATTTTAGGTGCCTAAAACAAATTTTTTTAGAGCCTAAAATCCCAGGTCTATTTATAACTACCGACTTAAGTAAGGTTTTGCAAAATGATCCGCCTTGTCTGCAGAAGGTTTAAAACTATTGAAATCCTCGATGTAACCATTAGAAAGAAAGTTAGTGACCTGAATATTTTATTTAAATGTTACACTGATATTCATAAAATTCTATTGAGTTCTGATGAAAACAATTTTAAACAATATTCAGGTAGGGCTTTGGCAGTTGCATTTTACTGGGCTTTGACAAATAATATATTTAGAGAGACTATCTGTATAATTCATGTTTGTAAATCAATCATGGAGTAAATAGCTTAAATATCGGGTGCGATGCATGAAATAGCTTTCTCTACCCCGGGCATGGACAATATAATTTTCTCACATTACATTTTCGTTTAGAATAAAAGGGTATTGTGGGGAGAGCGTTTTCAGTTGTCTCAGCCTGAATTTATGCCAACAATGAGTAGCGAGTAGGCCTATGTTAAGCCTATATCAGAAGTCAGTAAAAAAAATTCTGTCCACTGGTACGTTATTCATCGCTGTAGGCTTTGTATTAGTTGAGAAATCAGGATGTTTATTGTAAGCATTTAAAAAGAGACAAAAGTAGGGTGGAACATTTTCAGTCCTATGTGCGCAGTAAACTATGTCTCAGATTTTTGGGGAAGAATATGTGAAAGCGATATTGATTTTCTTTTGATCTTAGCCCTGAAATGATTGTATGTCAACATGAAAGTGGAAAATAAAGTATCCCGTAAAGACAGTAAAATGTAATGTTACCGAAATTTCTGTTTCTTCTTATTTCAACCCCTACGAGGCATGGTGTTTAAAAGCAATGGATTGCAAAATCCTTAGTCTTGTATGAGAGATAGAAGCCATATCTAAGTTTTCTGTGGGAATAGCTTGATAGTCACAAGTCGTCCTTCTTCACTTCTAACTCGTAGATACCTTAGCCTACAGCTTGAAAATGAAAAGTCCATAATTTAATTCTGAATTACACGCAAAATACAAAACCCGGGCGATGCAGGGCGTTTTAAGATAGTTTAATATAAATTGAACTCGTGTTTCCGCGCACATCCAATGCTACCTATTAACTAGACCGTATTCAATCGTGAAATTAATTGAAGATGGCCAAGCTTGGTTGCCGTACTTGATTCAATTGTGTATAACATCAAGAGACTCAGAGGTCTGACATTTTTACATAGGTGGGCAGAAGAGGATCACAAATGCACGCTTACACGGAAAAGCATTGAAAGATTTGGAAGAAACTGGGCTAGGAAAATCGAATCTAAGTTCGGCAAAAGATAAATGTAAGTCGCCCCTTATGCTCCGACCACTGCGTTGCTATGGCGACCACACGCTCGTTATCTCGGCATTCCCGACAGTACCAACTACCAGCTACCAACCCTTGCACCAAAATGACAACCCGCTAGCTCACTCGACAGTCCCGACTGTACCACAATCACCTCTGCAAATAGTCTAAATAATGCATAACACTAACCACATAGTTAAGTGCGCGAACCGGAGGCGGCAGCCGAAGCGAAGCGCCCTTGCATTTTCGAATAATGTACGATACACTGTCTGTAGGTTTCGAAAATGTGGCATATTATATCTTCCAGAGGTTTGTCAGCCTGTCACCTTTTGTTTAGCGGTATGACGTCACACCACCAACGTCCAATCACGAGTTTCTTCGTAATATGAGGACAGAAGAATTCGCTAGATCGTGGTATAAAAAAAGTGCATCGCGAGGGTGTGGCGGGCGGAACATTCATCCCAAGGTGCGACTTAAATTTATTTTTTCCCCTAAGTTCTTTTGAAATGCACCTTGAAGCCCGGTTTTTAGCTTTTTAATTATCAAGGTAAATGAATCTGTGGTACGTTTTAATCGTTTATCGAATCTGTAAGAACATATGGAAGAACTAGATTAGTTTTGTTTGTTTAATTATTTATATTTATTACGTAAAACAGTATAATTAAAAATCGTAATTATGTAATTCCAGCAATTTATTTAAAAACGATATCAGTGTTAATAAATATAATATTTTAATTATTTTCTCCTAAATATATCTTTTAATTAAAATTAAAAATTTAGCAGTTGAGTAAATAATCGCGGGTGAAGCCGCAGGCACCTTCTAGTTTATCAAAGACGGACAGAGCAAGTTTAAAGGGTGACTGTAGCCTCTTACTATTTTAATTTTGCCTAGCAACTATAGCCTCACTAGTGTTTACGATGGTATTTTAAAGAAATTTTGAACTGAAAGCAGTTTTGAGAAATGCCACTTTTCTGTTGAAGCCGTCAAGGGGAGAAAGTTAGCAAGATACGATATTCAGGCTCGGTGAACCTCAAGGTGCCTAGATGACCTTGCGTTGTCATCACCTTCTTCCAGCTCCCTCCCCATGTAATCTAGCAACCGAACCTTGTTTTTAGTACAGCTATTCTACCCCCATGACTCGTTGGTCGGTGATCAACTCGTGGAAACCAAACTGTACCCCCACCGCCCGTCTGCTTGCCCCTTGATTAAAGCCAGCAAACTAATCTAGACTTTTCGATATCAAAAAGCCAATGTTCCGTCTTGATTACTCCATCGAATGGGCTGAGAGTTGTCTCACTCTCTCACCACTACTTTCTCCTTCCCTCTCTTTCGTTCACGTGCTGCTTTAACGGACGATTTATGAACCTTCTTTACAGCTTATCCTGAATAGTAAAACATCAATACTGTATACCAGGAAGTGGACTTGTAAATTGCCATATACATGCTTAGGAAAAAGATTGTGGATATGACATGAAGACCTGGGAAGAATATCGATGAATGTCACATTTTCACTATTCCGAGATATTTCAATTGTGAAGTTTGAAACTCTATTACCCTTGTGTGACATATGGAAACATATTTATATACCCTTGCTGTGAGAAACTTATCCATAATCTGACAATGTAGGTAAAATGATTCATGCACTTCTGCTCAGCAGCAATGAAGAAATGCTAAGAATAACAATTTAATGTAAAGTCATAAAAATGAATAATGATATAGGTAGGCTTGCCAGACGTCCCGGTTTGACCGGGACAGTCCCGGTTTTCAGACAAAATCCCGGTATCCCGGCCGGTTTATTTCACGTCCCAGTAAAAATGAAATTTGATTTTCTAGATGACCAAAATAGTCTAAGAATAATTAACTGTGAAGGATTATTTAGAATAATTACTTTGTCATTTATTTCTGTACTGTATGAAAAGCGAAAAGTGAAAAGACTTTATAAAAAAAAGTCATATCCAATGAAAAGTACATGTAAATATTGTTCAAATTTGCATTCCTCATTCAAAGTGTTTCTTCTTACTTAAGTAACTTTTAAAAATTAACATGTTAAAAATAAATGTTTAAATTTATATACTTATGTCATTTATTATTACCTCTGGTTTAGGTTCCTAATCAGTAGGCCTAACCATTTATTCATAGCATTTAGAATAAACTACCCGCTAAAACATTCTAAAAACCCACCAAGGGTGTGTACCCTTGAATACCCGCGACGCTGGGGGGCATTCCGGTGTCCCGGTTGAACATTCCAGAAATCTGGCGAGCCTAGATATAGGTATAATATCCGGATTAAATTTCTAAAGGTTTCTTCAAGCAATTAGACTTGAATTGAAACAAACTTTAAAAGCCTAGACTATAATACTATGTTAGAACTTGATGTTGCTGTACACAATTCATTTATCGAGTGTACATTCACAGTGATTGAAGGTATTCTGGTGTACAGCTTCACAAGTTATTATAATCAAAGAAAAGCAATCTGAATTTAAAATAAAAAATTAAACACAAAAAAAATCAATAAACTTCACTCTTACTCACTAAATGTTACTTCTTAAGAGAAAAAACTCAGATATTACTCAAAGCGAATATAGCCTAACAGGACCCTCACTAGAGTTATCAACGAAAAGGTACATACACGAAAAAATCTCAAGGCGTGTTGTGTTTAAAATTGAAAATCATAAAAACTTAAACTTCATCATTATTCCCATCATAATATATTCCCATGGAATAAAAAGGATTAAGTGATTTTTAAAAAGCTGTCCTTAAAAGCTGCTAATGGAACAGTAACTATTGCGCGGAATAATAAAAAAACAAACAAAGAAACTATAGGCCTACTAAAAAATTTGGAAATGATGTACCATATGACATTGAAAGATGAATCATATGAATGGAAATGAGATTCTTGCATGGTGTTGTAAAGTCCAGTTATTCTTTGCATACCCAGGCGGCTTCCTTTTGTTAGGAGGAAAAGTTGTCGACAGTTCAACCCATCCTCTTCGTTTTTACCGCACCAACCATCTAGTTACCTCAGCCAATCAAAATCTATGAATGTCATGTGACGGCCGTGACAGCTACTCGTCTTCTCCGCGTGGAGCGAAACGCGGGGTTGCAAGATCTAGTTACAGTAAACAATAATGCGTGTGAATTGATTAAAGCGAGGGAAGAACTGAGGTCAGTGATAACTGATAACAATGGGAAAACATTGCACCGTTGCTTTCGTTTTGGAAACGGAAATCAAGACCGACTTGGTCAGATCAATTAACATAAAGAATCTCCGACTTAATAGTTTATTCCTTTGAAGCCGTCTGGGTATGTAATGAAAAACTCTACTATAGAGTGATTTATCCTCAAAAATGAAAATGGTAACATTTTATATAATACTCGTAGCACCGCGTATGGAATAGTTCACGTGGAGAGCGCCATGTGAAAAACGAAATTATTCGTATAATATGTTGAGATACAGGCCCTTTGCAAGACCTAGCAAGAGCCACATTTAAAATTTTATTTAAAACTTTTTCGTGTATGGTTAAGGGAGTGGTGATTAGTCAGAATTCTAAGAAAAGTTAAATTTCCCACTATTGCAAGTAAATGAGGAGACAACCACTAAACTATTTACACTTGTCAGGACTTGAAGTTAAATTGGTGAATCGGAACTGTATGTTTAACTAACAGGAACTGCTAAGAGTTAATGCAGCTGACACCCACCGAGTTTGGTTCTAAGTTCATCTGTCTTAACCAAGTGATCAAATTGGAAGCAGTGAAACAACAAATTCCAAACAGACAGATCCCAGATCCTAAGAAGTACAAAAGCACGTTTGCGAAATAAAACAAGAAATGAGGTATGTTATTGAAAGAATACACCTCCCGTTTGCGAAACGATTCTGACTGTTTTGTGAACCCGTTTGCGAAAGACCATTGCAATATTTTTGTTCCTGATTCCACTGATTCAGGGGTGAATAGAGTATGTTTATAAAAGTACAATTATAATTTTAACAGACCATAGCAGAAATTTTCCTTCCCAATTTCATAGGCACATGCCCATATATGTTGAGTAAAATTTGAACCAGTAAGTTAAGACGGCGTCAAGGGCGCCCATATGATATTTCCTAGGGGAGGGCATTTTTAATTGATTAATTTTTTATCGCTTTAACTTCTTGAGACACTTTGCAACATTATATTAATAATATAATAAATGGAATAATGACGTATTCAGAAAATAATTTCAGGGAGGGTAGAAAGTGCCGGGGGGGGGGTCCCCGGAAAATGTTTAAATACTGAACTAATGAAAATCGCATTAGGCCTATATGCTATTTTAGCACTAAAAAACTAGTAAGCAAATTTGTTTACCATACTCTAAGACAGGTATGGGCAACCTTTGGAAAGATACGGGCTAAAATTTACGATATTTATGAAGTCGCGGGCCGGAGATAAATGGTAATTGTTAAAAAAGTAATCATGATGCGGTTATTTGTATTTATAAAGTATAATGCTGAAGTTACGTGAATGAGAACAATATCGAACTGATTATGTATTTATTTACAATCAGCAGAAATTAATGAGAAGCTTGAGCTAGAATTTGAGAAACAAGATAATCAATGTTGCCATCAATCCGCGAACCGAAAATATTTACTTTTCGATTGCAATTATAAAATGTTCCGCGGGCCGGATCAAAAGTCGGGGAGGGCCACATCCGGCCCGCGGGCCGGGCGTTGCCCATATATGCTCTAAGACATGCCAACGTAAAAAATAAATCGTTACCTAAGTTATAATACTTATCACTATTTATAAGAAAAGTTAAATAAGTTAACACATGCAACACTGGAAATAATAGCCTTATGTTATGAAAACAAAAAAATAACTGCTATATCATATTTGACACACCAATAACATGCCCATTCTTTAATTTAATAAATATTTTTTTAAATACAAAAATTGAATTTTAGGTTTTGATTTTTAGGGGTCCGGACCCCCTGGACCCCCGTTTTCTAATCCGTTGTGGAGCCTGCTGTCGATTTGGTAAACTTCTGCAAACATTTTATGTTTCTACTGAGTTGTAAGTAATTGTCTTGAAAGAAAAACACCTGACCATAATTATTAATATACATTTTTTTTCCTTTCCCTGAGAGCTGGGGGGGGGGGGAGCGGTCCCCCTGCCCCCGGATATGGGTGCCCATGACTGGCGTTTAAAAATTATAGACGCGAGCACAACTGGGTGCTGCAGTTCTAACGGTCTCTTATTTTTCACTTAGAAGAGGATGAATATGCGGATTTTTTTTAAAATTTCCATCACTTCACTCATAAATTCGTTTAAAATTGTAGAAGTCTTATACAATTTTGTGCACCAAAAATGTTTATCGCCATTTTGTAACTGTACTGTAGCAAGGCAGCTAACTGAGTACGTTACTGACTGCGGTTCATTAGCGTGCCATGGAACTTCCTTAAAACAATGAAAACATGTTTTTTATGTAACCATCGGTAAAGGAAGTAATCATACTTTTTTATCAATAGGGAAAGTTTGCATTGATTGAAATACATTTGGTGCAATTCACACATTTCCATTCTATAACGGTGACTAATCATTAAGTATGGAAGGTACAACTTATCTAAAAAGGAACAATTTCTCTCAGCATTTTTACATTAATCTCAGTGATCTATGGCTATTTTAAAATGGTTTCATTCACAATTTTTAAGGCTTTATGGTCGTCGAAATAAAATTAAAAATTTTCATAAACGGGTGCAGATCCCATTTTGCAAACGTTCAGTAATTTCATTCTGAGTTTTGGTGACACTGCAAACGTGCCTTCCCCTGTGAAATAGATTTTGTATTAAAACGTAGTTTATTGTTAAAATGTTTCCCTCTGGTTCTAATTTAAATTAATATTTCAGTCTGTGCATCAGTTTTTACTGTTAGGTGAGAGTGTGCATCTATCGGAGCGTGGTCATTTAACGGACCATTCAAAAGTGTTCTTCAACTTGCCAAAAGTTTAGATATTGTGTTAGTTACGTGTGTTTGTTCGACTAGTTTTAAACAAGTATAGACGTAGTGAACAAAGGGGTCTGTATTTTAATCCTTGAAATACGCAAGAAAGTTAAACAAAGGACTCATAACTACATTATTCCGAATCACTTACTGCACGAAGTGAAATTGGCTATGAAAGAGAAGTTCAGGCTCCGGATACCGTTTCTTTGCTTTTAAATTCCTATTTCATTTGCGCTCCACATTTTGAGCAAAGCTGTTTAATATGCTCGAATGTTCAAGAAAACTGCATAAAAGGCAATACTACTACAAACTTTATATAATGTTAGTATTGCACATAAAAGAAACATTTAAATAAAGGTTTATAATAATAATTTCGTTCGACCACACTATAATATGCTTATTAAAAATGACGTAACAGTATCTTAATGACATAAATTAAATTACAGAATTTCATTATAACACTGTTGTTGTGGTTATTCAAACTATCTGCTGTAGACCTCTTTTTACTGTTTTGAATTTATATGTATTCTATTGTACCTATTTGTCAAGAAGAATCTAGAGAGTTTTACTGATATAGAAATGCATAATTATAATACAAGACACAGAGCAGATTTAAATTTACCAAAGTTTCGTTTAATCAGCTCTTATAACACTTGTTTTTTATAATGGAATTAATTTATTCAACAAACTGCCTTTAAGCGTCCGTTGCTTACCCATTAATAGTTTTAAAAATTATGTATATGCATGACTGATAAGGAGACCATTTTACTCTGTACACGAATTCCTTACTGCTGACTTTGTCTTATAAGAACTGTTATTACGTATATTGACGATGCCTCATCTGTATGGACGTTGGCTACTAAACATTATTATTATTATTATTATTATTATTATTATTATTATTATTATTATTATTATTATTATTATTATTATTATTATTATTATCGATTAATATTGCACACGGAACATTCTTCAAGCCTTGACAGCAGGAATTCAAACTGCACAATAAACAAATTGTATTTAAAATGGAACCAATTTTGTTCATGTTAATTTTAATATCATAATAATCTGGGTTCATTCCGTGCGTTTTAGTGTGCATTGCTATGAGGTTAAATCGTCAAGAGAAACCCTGCCCCTGGCACGCCTTTGTCACCTGCCATCTATTGCAAAAGAAGATAACTTACTAACAGCTGATCGTCGTTAAATGGTATTAAAAAACTCAAAACTTAGACCCTCGTATGCGTAATATATATATTCTTCATCCTGTAGAAAAAAATATTATTCAATGAGCCCATAATGGCATATATATATGTCTTAATGAATGCCATTATTTTTTCTACAAGATGAAGAATACGGACCATAAGAAAAATGTATTTATTGATATAAGAAGCCTTGTGACATCGGTAGGTTGTATTTCCATTCATTAAGTGTAGGCTATCTCCTCTAAAGTCAATGGTAGGTAAATTCAAATCCTACTCTCATCTCTATGAATGAGAAAAATCCGAAGAGAAATAGATTGGCGGTCCATGGAATTTATACTATAGCCTACTTGAACCAAGATGTGTACGGAGCAAAAGTAAACAACCGAAAGTGAAGTACTGTCTGACTGTGAGCTGAAGGCCGAGCTGGTGGCATACTGGGGAAGACATAGACAGTAAATGCAAGCGCATGGTAAGGTAGTGGGGGAACGCTAGCTCGGCCTTCACAGTAAATGCAAGCGCATGGTAAGGTAGTGGGGGAACGCTAGCTCGGCCTTCAGGCTCGCCGCCAGGCAGAGCACATTTCTCAATAGTTCGTTTTTGAAACTGTTTAGTCGATTACATACAGTAAGCCAATTGAACTTTCTTTTTTATATTATGTGCCAAGGGTCGATTCCCAATTTTGCCAATTGATTGTTTTCTCTTTGATTTTGGTTAAATTTTGACCGGTGACCTGACACCTCCTGTAGATCTGTATTCTTTTAGGACTTTGAAAACCGTATTTGAAAATACTCCCTCGGATGACGTCACTTTCACTCCTACATCTTGCATCTTTTAACGTTTTGTATATATTTACAATTTCTATCTTCTCCCGTTGGACAAATCTTTTCCTCGCACATTTCTTTATTAGCGACGTAAGTTATGAAAGCGGCTTGGAATTTTCTTCTATAATACAAATTATTAGAGGTTATGCCAATTACTTTTACTTACAATATGTGGTGTACTTCATCACAGATTATATAAATGAAAGCTACAACGAATTAATTAATTATGTTATAAAATTTACGTCTTGTATTTAGTAACTTATGTCCCTTGTTTTGTATTTTTACAATAAAAAAATTCCAAGGCGAAGATAAAAACAAATGAGATCTTCTTTGCTAGAAAGCCTATATGTTGTAAAACATGTAAGCCTATGATATAAATACGAAAGCAAGCAACTCCCTTAACGGAACTTATGTTTTCACAATTAGGCCTACATAAGATATAAATAATCGTACAATGTGTGCGGAATGGAAGTAAACATCTGACTGAGCTTGTCCCACTATCGTGAAGTATGTGCTGGTGCGATTTTCCAATGAAACGACTTAGTCAAGGCACGTCTGTTGTTTACATTTACTCCGTACACATCGTGGACCAAGTTTAGTTGTTCAGCGTGTCTTGAGTTCTGGGGAATATCTACTTTATTTATTATAGTATTTATTGTACCATTTCTAAAAAAAGAATAAAAAATATTGGCAGCACAAAACTTAATATTTTACTTTCCAAATTAATTTATCTTCAGGGCTACTAAAACTACAAACTAATGTGAAAATGTTTTTTTTTAATAAAAAATTAATGTAATTTTTTTATATTTCTAACAATTACTCTTACAAAACGTACATTTTATAAAACCCTAGAGTTAAACCAAGCACTAAGATATACTGAATATTATTCCTGGAATACTGAAGAAATGCTGACAAACAGAAGCTGAGAACATGAGGGTTTATTCTAAAAAATATAGTCTAAAGAATAGAAACACGGAGAATAGTTATCACAGTTTATTGCAATTCCCAGCTGAATATTATTCAGAGAATTACTTGTCAAGTGTGTTAGGTGCCGGTACCATAAAAAGCTGTATAAAAAACGAGCAATGGAAAGCAAAGATTCCTGTTATTTCGTGACAAAGTTAGAATATGACAAAAGTTAGGAATCTAATTTGGTTCTCGTTGTAGTTTTTTTCTTCTTGAGCTATGATGCTCATAATATAGATCTACAACAGAGAGGAGAGAGCGATAATATGTGTAAAATAAAAATAAGTTCCAGCATCACGCTAAACGGCTGGATCGATTCTGGTGAATCTTTATATATATATATTATATTATAGGTAGACTGAAAACACTGTAGGGAAATTAACCCTTCCCACCCCCTTCTGAGTGCGGTTGAAGGGGTGGGTCGAAGAAAACCTTTTAAGAAACTGAGATACTTTAATGAAATTTGATACACATGTTTCTCATTGGTCGACTAAAAAACCTGTATGTTAAATAAATCCTAACACACCCATTAATCCAACCCCTGTTGGATGGGAGAGAGTAAAAAATCGGGCGAACATTTTACGGGACAATAATATTCGAAAAAGCTCCACTTATTAAATTTTCAACCCCCTATTATGTGATCACTTTACAATTTTACATTCTTTGACCAAATTTTACCAAAATACACGAAAACCCTATAGAACAAAGAGAAAATTTAATTTTTGAAGAAACCACCCTTTCAATTTTTCAACCCCTATTATATGACCTTTTTTTTAATCTAAATTTTTTTTATCCATTTTACCGGACTTGACACACAGACCCTATGGAACCAGGAGAAAATTTTAGACAAACTAAATTTGGTTGAAATCACCCCATAAATGTTTCACCCCTATTATATGATCTATATTTAAATCTAAATTCTTTAACCAATTCTTATCAGACTTCACCCACAGGATCTATAGAACCATGAAAAAATTTTAGGCAAACCAATTTTGGAACAAACCACCAATTAAAATTTTCAATCCATATTAGGTCTACATTACATCTATTTAAACCGAAGTTATTTGACCAATTTTTACCAGATTTTACACATAATTTCTATAGAGCTAGGAGAAATTTTAGGTGAAATTATTTTTGTAACAACCCACTCCTTAAATACTTCAACCTCTATTATATGACTTTATTTATATCTACATTCTGTGACCAATTTGACCAAACTTTTCACACAGTCAATAGAACTAGGAGAAAATTTATGCATCACTATTATTGAAAGAAATCACCCCGTAAGTGTTTGTACCCTTAATATATGCTCTCTATACAAATCTATATTCTTTGGGCAATTAAAACAAGACTTCATACACAGGCCCTGTTGAATCAGAAGACATTTCTAGGAAACAAAATAACCGATAAACACCCCTTTAGCTGCTTTCTACCCCTTTTATGTAATTTTTATACAAATTTACATTCTTCCATATATTTGTACTAGGTTTCATAAATGGAATTTGCAGAATCAGTAAAAATTAAATGCAACAATAATATCCAAACAAACTTCCCCTTGGCTGTTTCCTATTTCTATTGTATAATCCCTATACAAACCTACATTCTTTGATCGGTTTTTAAAAACTTTTTCGTACAGCTCTTATAGAACCAGAAGAAAATTTGAGACAAAATTAATATCCGAACAAACCACTTTTTAGACCAATGTATTCTTCAACCCCTTGTTGTATATATGTACAAATATTTAACCTCGACCGATTTTTATCAAGTTTCACCCGTCGTCCCTCAAGACTACCAAACAGAGATGGGCTACTTCAAATTCGGCCGAACGACCCATGCCTATAAGATATATTTAAAAATATTATCTTTGCATATCTCCATGCTCTGACCTACTTTTAACGTAAACCCTAAACATTTAGAAATAAAAAATTAAACATTTTTTTCCTAAGTGCGCAATAAATTAATATGTCCCATGTTTTCAGGAGCAAAGTGTGAAAGTGATTTTGAATTTATTTTTTAATTCAGTTCCGAAACGCTTAGCCTATATGGGGACATGGCAGTGGGAAATAAAATATCCCGTAAAGACAGTAAACTTTTACGTTTCTTCTTATTTCTTCTTATTTCAACCCTTACTATCCGTGGTCCGTAGAAGAAATTAATGATAAATTGTAAGTCCTCTATGCGCGATAAAAATCGAAGTTAGCGTTTTCTGAGGAAATAATCTGATTGTGGTAAGGCGTTCTTCCTCATTCGACCTCTAAATAGCTATATAAAGATATA
This sequence comes from Ectobius pallidus, assembly GCA_964059195.1. NCBI lineage: Eukaryota > Metazoa > Arthropoda > Insecta > Blattodea > Ectobiidae > Ectobius > Ectobius pallidus. Next base: position 82,895,041 of record CAXKWD010000007.1, on the reverse strand, counting down.
GAGTTTAAAAATTGAAAGCCCTCCAAAAGTTCACTTCGAAGTAAAATCAAAATACAAAACCAGGGCTACGCCGGGCCCTTTAAGGGGAGATGATAGTTACCGCTAGCAAAATTATAGAAAATATAGCGAATGTTCAAGAAGCCATAACACAGGTGTTAACGGTCAGATTTTGTTGAATTTTTTTATGCTTTGCAAGTGCACTCTGTAGTGTAAAATAAGCAGAGAATGGTTGTTCTAGAACTCACTGTTTGGTAGGAAATAATTTTTTAACACATAGGTAATAATTTTGTTTTACAGTTACTTCCCATGAAATAGGTACGCTTTATTCAATTTCTGTAGCTTAGATTTTTGTTAAACTTTGGGAACTTACTAAAAATAGGTACTACTATTTACCCTAGCACAATCAGTATAATATGTACAATACTACGGCATGAAAACTTCACGACTAAAAAAAGAAGACTTTTTTTTTAAAATAAAAATAGTTGAAAATTCTGTACAGTCAAGACTTTTCCCATAATTCTGCTAAGGGAGATTTGTCATCTATCTATAATGAATTTCTGAAAGTTTCATTATTTTAGCATGAATAGTTTTTCAGAAAATGCTACCTGAAGTACAAAAAATGCAATTTTATAGGAGAGCGAAAAGAAAATAACATGCCTCATGATATTTTATCCATTTTAGAAAGCTCCAGGTCGCTCTGCTTGGTTTAATAATAACGCAACATATAAGACCTATATATCAAAATGTTCACAAAACTATGCTCTATTACATGAGCCTAAGAAAATAAAATCGATTTTTTTGACACTGATAACTACCATCTCCCCTTAAGCTAGTAATAAATAAAATTACAGGACCAATAACTGATCCCATGGCAATCTATTGTAACTTAATCTTATTCTAATCACGTATTTGTTAAATTTTACAGATGGAGGCTAGAATTACCTTGCCTACGTTTTGTTAGAAGAAAAAACTGAAACATCTTTTTTACGGCAGTAATATTGCAGACTCACTTTCGGGAGGGTATATTTCTCGGGGTCGGATGCAGTTCAATTCCATAATTTTATTTACTATATATTTTTAAAATAGTACATAAAGCAAATATAAGAGAGCTATAAAACACAAAAAATCACAGAAATAAAAGGAAAATCACAAAACACAAGAAAAAATATATTGATATTTAAAATTATATTTAAAAAATGTTACATAATTCATAAATCTTGTTAATTTTAGTGTATAGAGGTTAATTTTACACTATCAATGACTAGCGTTAATCAGTTCGATAATTTTTTTTCTTAAATCCAGTGCCGTTTAGTAATTTTAATTCAAGATTTATTTTATTGCAACCATTATATAACTTTGAGCCGTAATTGCAGCTTCGTTTTACACCAGCTTCAGTATTAAATTTCGTTTCAATGAGAGGCTTGTAATCTCCTTACAAATGCTTATCTCTTAGTGCTACACCAATGAAGTAGATTATAAAAGATTTTGATTATTATTTACGTAATTGCTAGCGAAAGTAAAAGGTGACCATAAGAGTGAGGTATGGGTAAGCTCCCAAGCGAATTTGTTTAGATAAAAAAGTGACTAATGCCCGGTTTCTATAAACTCGCGAAATACCTATGGGTAAATTATCCAATGGACAACTTAGTTCCAGAATCACCCACCAGAGCACTAATGGTATAATGAGGAAATAAAAAATAATATATATTACCATGCCGGGGATCGAACAGTGGACCTCTTGAACCGTAATCCAGCACGCTGACAATGAGCTACGGTGAACACTGAGAACACATCTTGAATAACGGAGATGTAATTATTTCTGCCTATGATTCCACTACTGCAAGTCAAGACATGGTTTTGCAATATATATCATACTAATTAGTTCGGAAGAACATTATCTTCATATAAATACTACTACTGTCGAGATCTAATGCGTAAGAGGAAGGAAAAATGAGAAGTACGACTCTAGTTTGCAATGTTTGCACACTCAGTGCTACCAAATACCGGCAAATACAGTCATTAGCGACAATGTACGGTACATGAAAATTTCAATAAGAAATATGTATATAAATTCTGATAAGTCCATCCTATTACGGAGAAACAAAGTCAACATTACAGATCATCTCAGCACTTCTAAAACTATATTTTACAGGTACTGCAATCCGTGCACGTCCGCCATATTTATCCTACGAGAGGTTAAATTTTATCCAGCCATCCATGAAAGGATAAATTAACCCAAAGATTTACCCTTGGAATGATCTAGCCCTAGTTTATAGAAACATTTTTTCTCTCATTTTCATATTTACCCAGTGGACTTTTATCTAGAAACTCGCCAAAACTGTGTGTGATCGTTATCTTTAAATTATTTCTGTTCGTAAGAGTTTTCCTTGTGTAAATTCTGTTCATGGGATAATTTACCCATAGGTAATTCGCGAGTTTATAGAAACCGGCCATAAATAGTTCGTTTGAATCGGTCAGCGATTTCAAATTTAATCTATAGAAAATTAAAAAAAAAAAATAAGCTAATGAAATTTATATAAAAATCGCAACAAGCACTCAGACTCAATTCCTAACTTATCTTGACTTACTTAATTACTTACTCAATGTCAATAAACAATTCCTAAGCAAGCTAATGGAATATTATCAAATTTATGGAACCGGGAGGTTCACTGCCGCTCTACTTGACTCCGCCATTCAACCCTATTCTGCACTAACTCCAGCCAACCATCCCTCGCAGATTCTATTTCCTTTATATCATCCTAATATTGTCTTCTCACCTAGGTCTAGGCCTCCCATGTGGTCTCTTCCCTTCGGGATTCCCAGTCAATGATTTAATAACTTATATGTATTTCCTCCGCCATGTGCGCAACTTGTCCAGACCATATCCTTACTGCATTATTTATTTTTATTAAATAAAATTATAAGAAAAGATTTCAGAAGCCTTCGAACTTACTCCTATATTCATGTAATAAAGAATATCCGTTGTACTGGAATCAGACGGGTACCATTTCACTATACATTCGCTAATAATTTTAATAAAAAATGTTTTGTACATAGCATCAAAGATGAAGTTAAGGAGTAGAATATACATTCACAAGTTCTGTCATGGAGCATGTTGTCTTCAGAACTAAGAGAGACACTTCACATGTAACAAGTGCTTTCTCAGAACAGACGACCGATAGTGAGAGAGAAAAGGTGGCAAAGGGGGGAGGTGCTAGAGAGCGTAAGACTTCAATTTAATGAGCGTCATTCAACAGTTTCTATGCCATTGCCCTCGTTCCAAAATGTTTCTTTAGAGCAGTGGTCTTCAACCCGCGGCCCGGGGGCTGCATGCGGCCTGTGGCTTAATTTTTAGCGGCCCGCACACATATATTAATTTTAACTAAAAGTAAAAATTGTATTATTTGGGACAGTTGTATAAAGCCACTAACTTAAGGTTATTTTTAACTGGAACAAAATTAAATAGCTACTGTCGGGGAAAAAAACATAGAGACTCGAGTTTGAAGTCTAAAATCTCAAGAATGGCTTATCCGATTACGTTAAAATAAAGTTTAAACTGAAGCTATTTTAAAGCCATTTCATCTGATAACAATACAAAAATTTTCGGTTAAGCGAAAGAAATGTTATGTATAAAAATCCGTCAAAAGTACCGGTTTTCTTAAAGGTCCGGACTAAAAGTAAAGTTTAAACTTTTATTGTAAAACAACCGCTAGTGCAATCGTTTTCAAATTTTAATAGGGCATGCACAGGCTTCTTGTAAACATAATCCTTGAATTTAATAATTTTATTTTGATTATTTTTTATGTTGTTGTCAATTTTCTGAACCTCTGCTAAAACCACTGTTTAAAGCCTAAAAATATAGTTCAAATCACCAATGTGATTGTCATTATTCAATTAATACTAATCAAATATAGTTTTAAACATTCCAAAGCAGTTGTTTTTAAAATTGATTTTTATTTGTCAACAAGTTTTAATCCCACGGCAGACATCAGACCACCGCTTCTCTGGCGAGCTGTTCGGGTGGGAGAAGGCGCGACGTTGCCTAGTTAGAATGTATCTTCGCGCGCGATACTTATAGCCTACGTTGTTATTATTAGGGACCGGATTGTTAGGTTTTTACCTACTTTTTCTCTTACTGCCAATACCAGAAACGCTCTCGCACTTTCTCGAGGCATGTCCATAGGATTCACACACATTAATTTTGTAATAGCCTACCTAAAAACACCTAAATGGTACGTGGAAACCTAAAATAACCTAATTTATTATTAAATCTGCTTGAAAAATCGATAATTTACACAGACATACAAAAAATCCTCTTGTTGCAAGTAAAACCACCTTTCGTAGGCTTATTATTATTCTTCTTCAACGCATTGGTGTCTGGGATGGATAAAGACAAGAGAAAAGGGGTTGAAGTAATATCACCAGCGTATTCTTTTTAAATAACAACCAGTTTCACATTATCCTCAGCCAACCATAAAGCATATTTTATTAATCCAATTAGAAGCATTGGGTTCGAATCCTGAAAAGGCTAGCGTTTAATAGATAGGCTACAGTGGGAATTAACTATTTTGGCCTCTTGCGCTTAACTTCTCCGGGATTTTGAGGTTTATTTTTATTGGACAGGTGAAATGCGAGCAGAAGCCTCATTTGCGGTGCTGCATTTGATTGTTTAGGCTTTCTTACTTAAAATTCAGCAAATTTAATTGAACTTTTAAGTTAATTTTTATAAGTAATATATGTGTGGAATTCTATGTAGCATTTTGAAGGTTCATTAAATCTATTTTTATAACCTAAAACGATAACTTGGAAAAAACCCAAAAAATCAATTAATGAAAACCCTAAAAAGTGTTTTATAAAACCTAAAAATCCAATTCCTAGTTATTATATCAGGATACAATAATGTAAAACACACAAACAAAAAAAGGCACAGGATCTCACAGAAATGGAGAGGGTCACAGGAATGGAGTACCCCCAGCCAATCGAGTTCGGGAGATACTCCAGTTGAAATATGAAAAAATATGCCTTTTAAAACAGAATTTTAAATTATTTCTGGGGTAATAAGACTAGAAAATAAATAAATGTTAAAGTCTTTGGTAGTGCAGATTATTATTAAATTTGTCCTTAAAATAGATGGAAGAACGGTACTTCCATGAGTCACGCGAGCAATCCGGAGGAGGAACATACCCACACATTCCTTTACGATGTGATATGCTTATCAAACTTTAGATCTTCCCCCCCCCCGTAAGCCCTGCTTAATCAAACAATCTGCAGTGTACCTCGGAGATCGCCTACAAAAATAACTTATTTTTTGCATATCATAATTGCAATTATCACTGCCTAAACTAAAACATTCTGGCAGTTAGCTTTTTCTACTAAACATGAATTCTCATTAGTTGTTATCCCTAATAACTAATCCGTAATCAAAGTAAATAATCTGCCCAACACTTGAAAATTTATTTATTTATATCAGTTTTATTACTAAAGAAAAAATATAAAATTCTGTTTTAAAAGGCATTTTTTCAAATTTTGCCTGGAGTACCGGTACCTCCCGAATTCCATTGCCTGGGGGTACTCCATTGCTGTGACCCTCTCCAGAATGAGATCATGTATCTTTTCTTGTTGGTGTGTTTTACATTATTGTATCCTGATATAATAACTAGGAATTGGATTTTTAGGTTTTATAAAACACTTTTTAGGGTTTTCATTAATTGATTTTTTGGGTTTTTTCCAAGTTATCGTTTTAGGTTATAAAAATAGATTTAATGAACCTTCAAAATGCTACATAGAATTCCACACATATATTACTTATAAAAATTAACTTAAAAGTTCAATTAAATTTGCTGAATTTTAAGTAAGAAAGCCTAAACAATCAAATGCAGCACCGCAAATGAGGCTTCTGCTCGCATTTCACCTGTCCAATAAAAATAAACCTCAAAATCCCGGAGAAGTTAAGCGCAAGAGGCCAAAATAGTTAATTCCCACTGTAGCCTATCTATTAAACGCTAGCCTTTTCAGGATTCGAACCCAATGCTTCTAATTGGATTAATAAAATATGCTTTATGGTTGGCTGAGGATAATGTGAAACTGGTTGTTATTTAAAAAGAATACGCTGGTGATATTACTTCAACCCCTTTTCTCTTGTCTTTATCCATCCCAGACACCAATGCGTTGAAGAAGAATAATAATAAGCCTACGAAAGGTGGTTTTACTTGCAACAAGAGGATTTTTTGTATGTCTGTGTAAATTATCGATTTTTCAAGCAGATTTAATAATAAATTAGGTTATTTTAGGTTTCCACGTACCATTTAGGTGTTTTTAGGTAGGCTATTACAAAATTAATGTGTGTGAATCCTATGGACATGCCTCGAGAAAGTGTGAGAGCGTTTCTGGTATTGGCAGTAAGAGAAAAAGTAGGTAAAAACCTAACAATCCGGTCCCTAATAATAACAACGTAGGCTATAAGTATCGCGCGCGAAGATACATTCTAACTAGGCAACGTCGCGCCTTCTCCCACCCGAACAGCTCGCCAGAGAAGCGGTGGTCTGATGTCTGCCGTGGGATTAAAACTTGTTGACAAATAAAAATCAATTTTAAAAACAACTGCTTTGGAATGTTTAAAACCTTTTTTGATTAGTATTAATTGAATATTGACAGTCACATTAGTGATTTGAACTATATTTTTAGGCTTTAATACAGTGGTTTTAGCAGAGGTTCGGAAAATTGACAACAACATAAAAAATAATCAAAATAAAATTATGAAATTCAAGGATTATGTTTACAAGAAGCCTGTGCATGCCCTATTAAAATTTGAAAACGATTGCACTAGCGGTTTTTTTACAATAAAAGTTTAAACTTTACTTTTAGTCCGGACCTTTAAGAAAACCGGTACTTTTGACGGATATTTATCCCTAACATTTTTTTTCGCTTGACCGAAAATTTTTGTATTGATATCAGATAAAATGGCTTTAAAATAGCGTCAGTTTAAACTTTATTTTAACGTAATCGGATGACCAATTCTTGAGATATTAGACTTCAAACTCGAGTCTCTATGTTTCTTTCCCCGACAGTAGTTATCTATTATCTATAATAATAAAAGGAAGTGTTTGTCTTTCTGTCTTTCTGTATTTTTGTCTGTCTGTCTCTGCGCGATGCCCAGCGAAATCTACTTAACGCAGAGATCTGACATTTTAGAGTTAGAGGCCTGAAGGGTGGGCAAATGCACCTCGAAGCCAGATTTTTACTTTAGCTTTCGTTCGCGAGTTATGAGTGAAAATCTGGCAGAAAAAGTGATTTCTTTGCTATCCAAGCATCAGTTTTCAGTAATACATTTCATTTGTCAAATCAGTAGCAGTGGATATAAAAGAATCGCTTCATTTTGTGAGCCCACTCTGGTCGATTCAATTGTTTATAATGCCAAGGTCCGCAGACATCTGAAATTTTCAGCGTAGTCGGAAGGGGATAATGATTATAGGCCTAAATAGAGAAACATTGATCGATTTGGACGGAACTCACTATGACGGGGTTTTCTGGGCCAGAGAGCTCGAATCTAAAATCGCTTTTCCGTGGCGGAGCTTTCTGCTAGTGTTGTATAAAAGTAACCGTAGAATGCGTAACTCATACTTAAAAATGATAAAACATATGACAACAGTGAAAAATATGGGGGAAATTTGCAAAGGGCATTACATTTGCGTCTTTGGTATTTTGATTTTCAACTGTATTATCAAATATGAGTTGATACGAAATCATTTCCATGGATGCTATAAATATTTATGCCTTTACTTTAACCTGTCTATATGGTGTTTAAATATGTAAGTGCAACCTGTAGCACATATAATGCCTGGAAAGTTATGAATATTATAGAAACCTAGCACTTTCTTACAACACTGACATTAGCTGCCATTGTAATAAACTGAGGCCTTAAGGCATTATTTTCTCTTGTCACTTTATGAATGGGTCTACTGGCTGCTCCTTTGTCCCCAATAAGTATTTGGAACTTCCAATCACAATAATTCACAATGGACATCATGGTCAAAAGTACCGGTATTAAGAAAATAGGACACAAAGCATTATTTAGCTAGTTCTTGGATGCAATGGGAAATGTTCTAATACAAATTTAGGTAACCTGCCATTCAGTTCTCATAAAAGATCCCTTCTCTCATGAAATACACGAGATGCATGGATTATCATTGTATTATTAGGTGAGATATCGGAATAATCCTAAATCTGGGAATTAATGTTGCAGTTTGTAATGTAGGACTACCATAACCTACAACAAACCTACCATATCTGTATTTTTAATGTCAATAGACAAATTAAAAGCAAAATGTATCTAAATAATATGAAAGTAATAATTAATAACACACATTGTACTTATAAAATGAATTCATAGTGTCTTTTCACTTTTTGAAATGTATTTAAAATTTCCAAATAATCAGTTAATGTTTTAACTTCCAAAAATTCACCAGTTATAATATCTAACTGTTGGCTCAGATGTAATAAACTTGGATGAATGTTTATACAACGAAAATATATATTTAAATGTAACTAAAAGTTAATTTTGCATGCTAACCACAGATTAAATGTTTATGCAACTGGGCCTTTGACGACCATTCTGAAACCAGTCTTCAGTATGTTAGGAGGGTTACAGCTGTTATTGTAGTAGGCCCTACAATGTTGATATATTTGTGTTATTAACAATTCAATAAATCAATGAGGCCCAACAGTCTTTCACCAAAAAAAGGCCTTTAGTTAAAATATGTTGAAGACCACTGGTTTAGATCAACATGGAACGTAGGCGAAAGTGTGAAGTTATTGTTGGATAATCTGAAGCAACTTAATTCTGGAGAAGAACAATTGGGAGATAGCCAAGTGAACAATAAACTAAACTATTCAAAACGGGGTGTGAATGTTGCAAAAAAAGAAGTGACCTAAAAACTATGGTGAAGTATAATTTTTTGTTTTTTGTTTTCTTGCACTATATGCACTATAAGCTTGTAGCATTGTGCACTCGAACTTACAGGCTCGTTTCGCAACCGTTTGTACTCGCAAAATAAAATCTGTGTGAGCAATTGTGAAACCTTGCTTGTTATATATATTAGCGGGTGTCCGCGGCTTCGCCCGCGATTACTTACTCAACTGCTATAGATATTGTGTTTAAATCATTTATTTAACAGAAAAATAATTGAAACATTACATTTATTAACACTGACATCGTTTTTACATAAATTTCAGAAATTAAATAATTTTTCTCTTAATTATATTGTTTAACGTTAATAATATGAATAAACAAACTAACAAAACGAATCATATGCTGCCATATGGGCATACAAATTCGAAATGAAACGAATAAAATGAACCATAGATTCATGAACCTTACTAAAATCATGCATAAACAATTTTTTGTAAAGATTGTCAAGTCTCGGTTCATTTTGTTTCCAAAGCCTTATGTGATGACTGCCAACAATAATGTTGTCAAGTGAGCTATGATTTGGATTTGATAATTCTGTGTAAAAAGGGATTAAGACGTACTCTCAAAAACATTTCATTTTTGGCATTTAATTTTTTTTTATCCTTTCTTAGTGAGCACCTACATTATGAAACGAATGTACTGTGAAAATTCCAAGTGTCTACCTGTTATAGTTTAGGATCTACGTGGATTGTCTGTCAGTCAGTCAGTCAGTCAGGACAAAGCCTTTTAAATATAGACTAGCTTAAAAGGCCCGGCGTTGCCCGGATGTTTTATTTTGTAATTGGAAATTAACTTATGAAGGACTTTAGATTTTTAAATTCTAGGTCCTAATATAGGTATTTATAATTTGAAATAGGAAGAACGACTTATCACACTCAAACTATTCCCTCAGGAAACGCTTGATATAGCTTTTTATGGCTCATACAGGATGTCGAATTTTGCATCCCATCGCTTGTACAGTACACAGCAAGCCTGGTAGGGGTTCAAATAAGAAGAAACAGTAATTTCGGTAACATAGAATTGTATTATCGTGCCAGAAAATTTTTATTTCTTACTCTCATGTTATCATAAAACCGTTTCGGGGATGAAATTAAACAAACTTCTCTTCCGAAAACATATTACCTTACCGCGCATTGTTTTCTCTATTTCCAGGCTAGAGAAAGTTATGTGACTGCATTATTTTCTTGTACTTCATTCATTAATATTTATTTATAATATGAATTATATTGATACCTTCTCTAATTTGTCAAACTTCCATTTCATTTAATTCCAAACCCATCTGATACCACTTGCAACAATACTGTTGTCAAGTTTTCTGTGATTTGGATTTGATAATTCTGTGTAAAAAGGGATTAAGTATGCTCAAAAACATTAGATTTTTGGCATTTAAAATAAAAAAAATTCAAAATCCTTTCTTAGCGAGCACCTTCATTATGAAACGAACGTACTGTCAAAATTCCAAGTCTCTACCTGTTATAGTTTAGGCTCTACGTTGATTCCTGGCAGTCAGTCAGGACAAGCCATTTATATAGAGAGAGAAGAGAAGAGGTAGAGAGATTTCTTATTTATTTCATGTTAATTCTCCAAAGTTAATTATAATTGATGCATTTGTTCATGGATGGCCTTTTCTTGCCGACCCTGTTAATTTCTCTACACACCGCTAACTATTTCATATCCTTCTGTTTACATTTTTTTGTGACAAATGAAGATCACTATTCTTTGCATAATATGCACCAACAATTATTTACACTTAGCAGTGAGGTGAACGTGACGTGAACGGCACGTAATCTCACCACCCGTGACCTCACAATGATTTCCATTTACACTGTAACGTAGCGTGATCGGCACCAGTCAGTATATTCCATAATAATAAATTAATTTTAACTTTGAGAAGCTAGTGGCACAGCCGTGAAATGAGATAAATATCGGTGGGGATTAATCTGACTGTCGCTGTACGGGGAGGGCGGGAGCACTTGACTGCACTATTTGACTGCACTTGACTCACCAGGCGCTGAGTGAGTATGAGTAACACCAATCAACTTCCCAGAAGACTATTTTCAGGATCGTCGATAGAAGCACGTGGCTTTCACGTCACGGTCACGTCACTGTTGAGTGTAAATTGGCCTTAAGGCTATGATATTGCTGTCTTTAAATATGCTCTGCTAGCCCAACGGTTAACATGTTGGATCATCTGCTGATGAACCAGTTTCAAATCACGGCTGACGAAAATTAATACTTCGTAGTTATCACTAGCGTCCATATGAAGAACGAGTACGTTTTCCAGGCTTATATAAATATGATTCTTACAACTTGGGCTTCAAAAACCCAATTGACAGAGTCATAGTCTAAAACGTAGAATTTATTCTTAAAATTGTCTACGACATATTCCCCTAAATAAACGATTATATTCAAAATAATCCGTGAAATACTTTTGAATGAATAACGGAACAGGTGCAAGTTATACTGCAAGCACCATACATGATCTGTGATGCGACCAAACGTTTTCTACTAGAGTAGTAGGAACGGCGTATGCAAAGCGATTCCAGAGTGCTGCGTTCAACATAGCTACAGCTACTTGAAAGTGCTGCGATGAATCACATTCTAATTACAAATTAATTATTAATTGAAAGACGAAAACCAAGAGAGTGAGAGGGAGAGAGAGGCCCACGGGACAATACCCTGCTGTGAAAGTTCTAAACATGCTTCGCATACAGTGTTGCGATTTAAAGCGTGCTGAAAGCAAATTAACAATTCCAGCACTTTCATTTCTGATACTACCAAGCCTTCCAGTTATACAGACTTTCAAGTAACAGTTACTTAAAGGCATGAAATGTTGGAAGAAATACCAACCGTTTTAAAAGGACACACAGTGTTCAAGGCAGATACTTTATAAAGTGCCGAATCTCTAGTTCCACAATATGCATTGGACTACTAGATGTCCATGAAAGGCAAAGAAGTAATTTGTACAAAATCCCCTTACGTATTTATTATATATGCCAGGTAAATAATAGGATAGCCAATATACTCTTTCGGAATATCGGGGTCTACCATGTCCCAAGAAATACCTCAAAACTTCTGAAATTATCTGAAGTCAAGGGAATCGAAGTGAAAGTCATTGTTGCGTTAATGTCACTGGCCTGAGACTGCGGTTTCACTTTATTTAAATTTTGGAATCAATTTAATTTATTTCTACCCTTCTTTGAATAACGAATTTATGTGTGTTTATTTTAGAGTAAGAGCGTGAGAGAGAGAGAGAAATAGAGACAAACAGATAGAGGCATAGACGTCGAGAGAGAGGGGGGACAGTAAAAGAGAGAGAGGGGGACAGTGAAAGAGAGAGAGAAAGAGTGGGACAGTAAAAGAGAGAGAGAGAGAGAGAGAGAGAGAGAGAGAGAGAGAGAGAAAGAGAGAGAAACAGCCGATAGTTTATAACTAAGCCAAAACGAACCATTGTGAAAGGGGCGTTAATAGTTTCGGGCCGTTTTACAGGACAGATATACGCTAAAACAATAAAACTTACATGGCGACAATTTATACCTCGTCTTATCTTATGGTCTTCTTATCTGCGAAAATATACAGTATTTTAAAGTATTGGCACAAGGCAAATTTTCTGAAAACTAAGCTCCTACTACGTAGTTCTAGATCTCAACAGAAGACCATAACCCATAACATTACGCTTATATTAAAAGTCATAATAGATCATTTCTACTGAAACAATAGAGCTCATAAAACTGCAGCTTATAAGATTTGTATACATCCAAAACAAGATTTCTAGAACGTGTCTTATTGCCAAGCTATAAGTTCCCGTCTTAAAGCATATTGTATCCATCTTGCTTCATCCTTCTGCGTTATGACGTGTCGTTGTTTACTTTAATATGTTACCAGTGACATAAACTGCTTGTCAGAGCTACAATTATTAAGCTACTTTTTGTAAAACGTGATAATCTGAAAGCATTTCAATATGTTATTACAAAATTTGAAAACAGTTACTGGTGTAAAGTTATTATTTTAAACACGCATGATTGACATCTATAAATTTGATTGCAGCGTTTTTGTTAGTTTATGGAATTATATTTGAAAAGTTTTAAAAATAATAAATTTGCATAATCAAGTACACTGATTAATAATTTTATTATAGACCTATTTATCTATAGGTTAAGGTGAAGTATGATTAAACAAAAAGCCATAATAGTGTATCTGTCGATGTGGTCTGTGGTTCGTCGCTAGATCGATGGGTTCACATAAATATTTCAATCTCCTGAAATAATTGTTCTTCTTTGCCTATTTCAAAATTTCGTAATCCGATTCCGGGTGACTAGAGATAGGCTACTGCACAAAACTAAAACAGACATTCGAAACATCATATGTGTATCGCGTGCCTCAGCAGCAGACCGTATGAGAATTAATTAAGGCTGATAAGAATTAAATGCACGCCATACATTCCGTTTGGAAAGCACGATGATAAGGTTACAAAGATAAAGAAACCATAGGCAATGTAACACTGACACTGAGATCTTCATATATCACCATCACTCGCTAGAAGTTTCATTGATGTCTTGAAGTCTTCCTGTAAGCAGAGATGAGTGATTCCGCCAATAAATGAAAAAAACTTGCTGGTTTAAAAGATATATTTAATGACAATTCCGGAGGACCACTTGAAATTGATATTCCAAGAAATGATGTGAATAATAATAAATACACATATGCAGCAATTATATGCTGTAAATATAACGTTCACAGTCAATGTGATACTTGAATTCCTAAATTATAACGCAATAATAATGTTACTGAACTATATTGCGTATCAATGTAAATACAGCTATGTTTGCGATAAAGTCAATGCAATATTACAAGCTGTATGAAATAATTTTAGGCTTTAAAGCACTCACTTGGTAATAAAGATTCCTTTCGTAGCTAATATCACCTCAAGAAGTAATCCTGAAGTCCAAATCAGGCCATAATCAAGATAATCAATCCTTGAAGAAATTCCTGGTAGAGACACTAAACAAATTCAGCCATTCTTCGGCGAATAAACGTGGAAAATTGCTTCTGTGCAATTAATACCAATTATGAAGAAACCTTAACTCGCAGGAAGCGAAATATAAGGATCTATAACGATAAAAAACCTCTGCTGGTTAAGTCCAGAATTGACTATAATCCTTTAAGAGGATTGTATAATGGCGACGTGAAAGAAGGAAAGAATGTTTTGAATAAAACAATGACTTACCGTATAACCGTATATAACAATACTAGTAAAATCAATCCCATTGGGCGAAGATTACGAAACGATTGAGCAATTATAATTTTAATGAAAAACGTAGATTGTGAAGCAATCAAAAAGAATAGTAAGAGAATGAATAAAATATGTTTATAATTATTCTGTACTTAAAATAATAAAAATATAAACTGAAAATAAACGATAATTTGAGTTTAATAGAGAAAAGAACTATTGATCAATTGTTTTTGACAATAAAAATAATAATTACTAGGAGGCAGTGAGGAAATTAGCATTGAATAAAAATATTACCAAAGCCGCAAGAAGACAAGATTAAATATTAAAGGATTATTAAAGATAGCCTTGATAATGAAAAACTCTAAAGCTCAAGGTATCAAACATAACTGAACAATATGAGCCAGGATATTCCCCAGTCATAGGTATAAAACTGTATCGATCCTGGTATAAGTCATGGTGACATCTTCAACCTCCGGCAGTATTATTCATGAGGTGAGAAGACGGTGTAGGGAACAATATTTTAGTATTCAGCTACCCACTCCCTAGTGTTCCGGCACGAAGACCTAGGTCTGAGACCAGGAGTTAGATTGTAGAATTATATCAACGGGCAAGACGAATGATGAACTTTCGGGAAGAGAGTGTCCCGATGATTTCGTGAGTCCACAACTCGGTAAAGATCTATTGGTGTCATCTTGGATATCATTAGAGACGCACCCTGAAGACAAACCGTCCACAATGGACGTAGCCTATTTGTACCTTTGCAGTAACTGTATGGTGATGACTTCGAAAGAAGACTTCGCAAGTGCATGGAAATCTGGGACTTCTACGGAGATTTCTATGTACGAAAAGAGGGTTTTTCTAACTAAACCACGGCCAACAGTCACGATTTGCTACTCTGCTCTAACGAAAATTATTGAAGGATACGACAGGAAATAGTTATTCAAGTGTCCACGCTTGGTGGGCCCAACTTCTTCTGACATCATCTGACGGCCAGGCGATTTCGACGCTTCCTCCTACAAGCTAGAAACGAACCTATGCGGAACGAAGCTGCCCTTGGTGCAGCAAGACGAGCCCTGGCTTCATTTGGAGTAGTAAAATATATCTACATGCCTCTCCGAGAAGATAGAATATGTTCAACGGATCCAAACTGTGGCCTACTAGATCGTTGTATTTGACCCCGATGGAATACATTCTATGCGGTTACATCAAATATAAGCTTTAAAAGTTCCTGCTGGATCGTAGAATACGAAATTACGAGTCGCCCTAGATGTTTTGTTGTGTCCATACCGATTGGGAAGTAGTTGCCATTTGTTCCTATGAGCTTAGCGAGGATAATTGGTTCTCAAAGTCTGAATCAAATTTTATATTTGACTAATCCAAGATGTAAGAATTTCATTGGGATACCGTATTCGAAGTAAAATTAATGCAACCGCTCGACTTCACATATTTGATAAGGAACTAGTTAACGAGGAACAAAAATTTATGATTGTGGACTTTGATCTCACCGTGATTTCTTATCAGAGACCTGAAGATTTCTCAAATGCTATCTGTGCTGTCCAAACAAAAAAGTAAATTTGTTGAGGTAGAAGCTCTATATACTCTTCCAGCAACCATTGAAT
Organism: Ectobius pallidus; assembly: GCA_964059195.1. Taxonomy (NCBI): domain Eukaryota; kingdom Metazoa; phylum Arthropoda; class Insecta; order Blattodea; family Ectobiidae; genus Ectobius; species Ectobius pallidus. The sequence continues at coordinate 82,879,221 of CAXKWD010000007.1, read as the reverse complement.
GACGAAAGGTATTTGCCAAGTGTCGCTGCATAGAATCTATTATTGGAATTACAAAGTAGAATAAAAACAGTGGCATGTTTTAAAACCTGAATTTTCTTATAAATTCAGTTTATATTTTCTAAACTTTTACATTTTCAGAATATAAATGTAAATATATGTAAATATTATATATTTAGTACAAGCAGAAATATAGAAGTTTCCCTTACTTTTTTGTATCCCTATTGGTAGACTTAATTCTAGAAATGCGTGCTGCTTAGTCTGTAAATCTCCCGTCTTTTCAGCTACTTGAGTGCAACCGAAACTGAAATTAAATTGAAAAAGTTGTAATAAATTAACGTCGGAATTATAATAGATACATCCTCGCAATTGTAGATTTGCTACCGTCTTATGAAATGAGGCAGAATATCTTGAAGTTGAACTGTTAGTGGGCAAAACTCAGTAGTAGAGTGCCTAAGATTCAATTGAAACATTCCGGATATGATGCCATTTAAAGAATTGACTTTTCTCTAGAATTATAATATTATTGTTGGGATGAATAAAACATTATTGTTATATTATTAGATATTCTAGACGTCAGTAGGTGAACGGAGTTCGTGTTTAATATAATAAAAGTTGACATGTTCAGGAATTCGCTTGACGTCATTATTGTTAGACTGGAATATAAACATGACCTAGACATTCTAGGAAATACCATTTCTTTCATTAGCCAGCTGTCATCGTTCGGTCCTGCCTTTCTCTTTTGTCAACACTGAATGCCGGGTCCTGACGTGAGTAAAATCCAATAAGATTAGTGAACAGTCACGTGAACGTAAAATGCTTTCTCTTATGGTGATAAAGGTAATGTCTCCACTTATATCTGGGTGTACGATATATCTTAAGATAATTATTATGCATTAAAACTGCAATATTTTCTTAACAACCCAGCCGACATTTCGCTCTTTGCATAGGTTTATGTAAAGACATGATAAATCGTGACTGAGGGCAAAAAATCATATACAAGATTCTAAAATACGACTGACATAAATTTTGTATAAAGATACTTACCTAAATATACCGGTACCTAAATACATAAGCATTTGAGAGTTGAATGATTTTTTAAACTGCTATTTGTTAGAGAAATACGATTTTTGAAATATAAATCAAAACTTTTTGGCTTCAAATTCCTTTGAATAGAAACTATTTGCTGCATTTTCAATTGCTAAAGTATCCATATCCCCATTGGCGCCGACCTTGGAGGGCAAGGTACTTTCTGCCCCCAACAATCAAGTTTTTATCATATTTTTACTACTAAAAATCCAATTCTTCTCCCCCAACAATATTGTCAAGTCTGTATACACCGTACATAATTAAATGAATGTCAAGTGCCCGAAAAGAACGAGAGAAGCACAGAATATTACCATGTTTTGTCATTCAGGGCTACTTTAAACAAAAGACCTACAGTATACGTAGAAGTTCCTAATTAAGCGTATTTACAAGCAGGACATGAAAGGTCGGAAAATATAAACAAACCGACCATAACCTCGCTGTGGAATAAGAAGATCCTATTACTTATTGCTGGATTCAGAATTCAAGCTCTGTAAAATAGTAAAATGTAAACACTTATAATCTTAAATGGCTTATCACAGGTTAAGCGTTTAGAAGCTAACCAAATGAACAAATTACCTCACAGGACACCAATATTACATTTTGTCCATCTCTTAATACATGTTTATTACTACTGTTACATCTAAATTAATTTAAGAATTAGATACTGGAAATAAATATTTAGGTATATTTTTAGATTTGCAAAAAGCTTTTGTCAACCGTGATATCCTTATAGAAAAACTGGACAAAATTGGTATAAAAAGGCGTTGGACTAAAATTGTTTAATTCCTATTTGATTAACAGGACACAGTCAACAAAAATCAATGAGCGCTGTAGTGAAATTATGAATATTAATATTGGTGTGCCGCAAGGTACTGTATTAGGTACTATATTACTTTTTATATATAATATTAATGACTTATTAAATATTGATTTGAGCAGGTATTCGGTGTAATATATACTCTTATGCTGATGACACAGTAGTTATATTCAGCGGTAATGACTGGGATATAACTTACGAAAACTCCAGTAGTGGTATCAACATAGTTAAGGAATGGTTAGATGCAAATTTGCATTCACTGAATACTACTAAAACTACGAATCTTCCTTTTTCTTTAACTACCCAAGGTCTCGACATAGTATAATTAAATAATACAATAAAAATACATATTACCATTCATAATAAATGTAATCGTGATAACTGCAATTGTCCCCCTTAAATTCTTCAACTCAAACCAAATACTTAGGCATTATAATTGACGAACTTGCAAGTTGAAATAAGCACATTACTTTTGTTTGCAATAGGCTTTGTAAAACAATATACGCTTATAAATTTTCCAACCTCCATTCTTATTTACAACCTCACATCCTGCGTTTAGTTTACTTAGCACTAGTTGAATCTATATTACAATATGGCATATTGGGTTGGAAAGGAATGGCTAAATCCACCAGCTAGCCTTTAGAAATTCTACAGAAAAGGATAATTAAAATATGTTTGAGTTAACCTCTGATTAGCCCAAAAAACTAATATTTTCAGAATTTAATATCTTAAATATTGAACAAATATACAAACTCAAATTACTGACTTACTTTCATAAGAATAGAAATATTTTCAAAATCAATAACCCTCATCACTACCTTACCAGACTGAATCAAAATTCTATTCTAAATGAACCCAAATGTATTGCCTCTGCTGGATTAAATCACAGTATAAATTTCGGCCCAAGATTATACAGCTCATTAATAAGAGCTCATCTGAACTAAATGAACTGTATGAACTAAATTTATGCAGATTCAAGAAACAAACTTAAAAAATTTATTCAACCTAATGCATGACTCATTTTACATTATCCTAATTTTTTGCTTTTCATTTTGGCTATTCATGGTTGTCATTCCTCTCTAAAACACATAGGGTAATGTTTAATATGCTTGTTTTGCTCTTGATTTATATTATTTACTATTTGCCTTGTTTGTGTGTATATTTGTGTGTGTGTGTGTGTGTGCATTGTATGTAGAGTTGCTTTGCCCCGAATTTTTTGTTTTGTAATTCCAGTGGAAACTGTCTTCTGTTGCTGTGCTGAGCTGTGCCCGAGCATAAGCTTTTACTCATTCGGACATCAGTAATGAAAGTATGTATTACGTTTTGCGAAGGTGTAATAAAATTATATATATTTATATATATACAGCTGGCTTTCAAAAGGGCCGCCCAAAAGTTGTAACTTCCAGAAACAGTAAACTGCGATTTTAAATGTTGTGCATCTCTGTTGATTCAATCATTTAGGGCATATGTGACTGAATGAATGATTCGAACAATATTAACTTGATATTTCACTTCGTTGTTTTTCAGTTTAGTAACATTTGTTGCCATGATCTTCTTTTTAAATGTTTTCTAATGCAATTTATAAATTGTCTCCATTTTTGTAATTTATAATGAAATTCAGCTAACAAGAGAACGTTAATTATTAAAATTACTTAATGGTATAGCATATTTAATTGGTTCTGGAGCATATTTCACAAATCTCAGAGCATATTTGCATGCGTATTTCGTTTTCTGATAGGTCATTAACTACCGGGGTTTATAAGAATTATATGTGTATATGAAGAGTATTATTTAGAAAGTTGCGTTTAAGAATATAAACCTGAAAACTGAATAGCTATCTTCCATAGCTATCAAATACTATCTAAAATCTCTCTAATTGTAAGCATTTCCCAATCCTGTAGTTCCGAAAGTAGGTATGTACGGTACGGATACATAAGTACCCAGAAAAGTGCCTTGTTGTCCAGTATATGCGAGGTCAGGATTATTTTGGGACTAGTGTGGGAACTACTTTTACATTTCGCTGCTTTAGTTGTTATAAGTTCCTAACAAAATTTTATTCAGTGTAAACTTGATTGGAAGTGTCATTTTTTACAATTACATATACAGATATTATAATAGAATTACATTTTTTATGTTTTATTTTATTCGCATTATTAATGTATTATTATAGAATGATATTCTTTATAACACCTTACAACTAACTGAGATATAATATACAAATATATAACGAAATGTAAACCAATTTAAGATAAAAATTCAAGAATATTTAATATTAATAATCAATTCTTGTAACTTTTCCTTCTCATTTGTTTAATCTGAACTTATTTCTATTTCTATTTTTAAATAACTAACATAAATATAAATTAGTAAATTGAAGTTCTGTTTTTTTATTCCTATTCTAGATTTCTTTTCTAAAATTGTTTTTAGTTTGTGTTTTTTTGTGTGTGTGTATATTTGTACATTTCGCTGTTCTTAATAAGAGATATGATAATTGCAGCTCCTAAACACGAGCTGTGCTTATCTGGGGGTTTCAAAGAACGTACATATATGCAAGATTTTGTAATAATGTTTAAAAATAATGTTAGTAATACTCAAGAAGTTGTCATGCTTTACGGTTTCACTTAGGGATCACGGCTTTTAACAAACCGTGAATACGATTGATAGCTTTTATAAAACCATTATTAAAATTTAGTGGTAGTAGTGAATGTGCCGATTCAATGATTCCATAAATCGTTAAAAGGGGAATTTAGGTGGATCGTAGCTGGTTATGCAGGTCCTGAGCATCCAACTTTTATTGGTATCGATTACTTATTTGCAAAGAGAATTAGGGGAGAGCTGCAGCTGGTTGTTCCCACAAAGACAGCGTTCTCGTCCGTCACTGACGGTGAAATCTACTTCCACCCCATCCTCTTATCTAAGACTGAATGTGTTCGACGAATCCAATTCGTGTAAGTCTTTATCGGTAAATAGAGTTTCAACTTTTAAAGATAGATGTTTCATCCAATCGAGTTTGAAATTAGTTTCAAAACTCCTTGTTAGTAAGATTAAGTCTATATTTCTTGGTGCTACTCTAATCAAATTATATTGTGCATGTCATTGAAAACCGTAGACAATTCTTAATTCGAGGCGTGGACTCGGATGTGTTATTCAGTGTGCTCAATATTGCATATTGTCTTTACTTGTAATTTAATTTAATTGGTGGCTTTTTTGCACTGGTTTGAGTCATATGATGTAAAACACAACTTACGGATTTCACGATGAATACCGGGGAATATTTAGTGCAGTATAAACTACTGGTAACTCAGCGTAATTCAATAGTGTTTTACATTAGTTGAAGCATGCACGAGTAATTCCATATGGGGAATATATTATACACAGCTCCGCTAAAATAATAAGAAAAACATACTAAAACAAGAGGTATGAACAGTACCGGTTCACAAAAACATGAGGTAATTTATATTAAATTCTATGACTAAAGCACCTTGGCACGCCTAAATAACTGCTCGCAGTAATTCACCACTTAAACAGATAAATATTTAGATACCGTTTGGAAATTGTAAAACAATCCTTGTTAGCCCAAATTGTAATAACAACAGCCTATATATAATTTATATATCGTTATTGCAATTTTGGGGAACGGTAGCCAACGCACGAATTAATAGCCTGGTTCTAGCTGATAGAAAAAATTTACATGAAATATAAATAATATACAGTTAATTATATTGTTTAAATATTTCCCAATAAAATTAGTTGTACAATATTTTATTTGCAAATTATATAACTGCAACAATAATGTTTAGTACGTTCTAAACCACTAGTGTCCGTTAACCAGTAACATCGAAGGCCGGCCGGCACACCGCCATAAGTATCTTGAACCGTAGGGTGCCATGGGTAATAAGTAGACTTCGGACTTTTAGGTCGCTAAAAATGCTGTTTTAGGTACCTAAAATAGGCTCTAAAAATTGGAAAATAGGTTCTAAAAATCGTAAAAGAGTCTCTTATAAAATCGTTAAGTTGCCAATTTTCTGAAATATTTCAATTGCAATGCAGAATATTATATTTATTGAAGTCACCACTAATCAGTAATCATAATAAAACAAAGATATAGGCCTATGGTACACAGAATTATATAGACCTATTACTAGGGCCTGTATTACTACCATAACAGTGAAAACCTAATCCCTTTGCCCAGAAGCTCCGCATATCATACTATCATATTCAACCCCTTGAATCCCTCAGTGATTCAGAGATCTACTTTTTTTTATTTTTTAAATTTTTTACTGGATGTGGGAGTTGGGAGAAAGACGCTACAATTTCTTGGGAATTCCAAGGAATTTTTCTACTGAAGACGAAACATTCCTTACTATCTAACCACGTCACAAATGTGTCATGTACTGCACATTTCGAGCTAAAAATTTAGTACGAACTGAAAATAAATGCTAGAATTTATAACAAAAATGACTTATTTTGAACTTTAGAGGAAAAACAATGAAAAAGGCAATATTAGGCACTAACGTAAAAATAGGCCGTTTTAGGTCCTATAAAAATATAAGTTTTAGGCATAGTCAATTATGAAACATGCATATACAAGTTTTCGTCCATATATCACTTAAGGATTAAAATAGGTTTTTACCTAAAATCCGAAGTCTAGATAGGTCTTCAACTTGTTTCGCAGGCATTGAACTTACCTTATAGCCAATATAATTTTGTTTGCAACCAATCAGGATGCATATTTTAATTTTTGACAGTTAGCTTCGACTTTACATGGAGTGTGCGGATATCCGTTTCCCTAGTTGTGCTGCTTTTCCGTTCTACTCCACTAAGGGTCAGATAATGGCTTAACCCTTAAAAATGCCGATGGTAGAATGCACTATACCAGCGGTCGCCATAGGTCTGTATTACGTTATGTGATTTATTGTTTTATAACTTCCCTCAGTCGAGGGATGCCGATGACTAAGTACACAACAGTAAATATCAAGTCAAAAATATTTTCTAAAATTTAAAAATGTGACAAAAATATGAATACAACATATAGGCCTAAATACAATAACTGGTTTCTTAAAATTGCCACCGATCCTCTAATTGCAGCAGACTGCGATGACGCAGTTCTCTGTCAAGTTCGTAAGAAACCCAAAAGTATGGAATTTTTTAGAGACTGTGCCTTTCTCCCTACCATTAGGCCAATGATCGAGATCTCATTGAAATTTGTCCAACTTTTTTGTGCCATCTAAATAAGCTATAGGCTACACTGGAAAATTTTACATTTTACTAGGGTAGCCTATCTAGGGTAATAATACATGAACAATGACTATACTTATTAGTCTTATTACATATTTAAAGAAATTTGAAACTTTATTTTTGTTTGCCTGAAGAAATATAGGTCTACAAAATGTTTATCCAATTTGTTCCCTTCTAAGAGATAGGTTGTTTCAAGTGAACATAATTGAGCACCTACATACAAAGATACTTTTTAATTAACCATTTCAGAACACTGCTGTTAATTCATCAGTAGAGAAAAACCTAACAATGGTATAGTTTTGTTAGAAACAATTGAAATAAATTCTTACCTTAATGGAGAACTAGCTATGTTTCCTTCGTGGTTAAGGCCCAGGTTCTTAGTACTTGAATCCTGAAATATACAAAGTTAATATTAGGAATTGCCCTGAATGGAATAATAAAAGGATACATTGTATTAGAATGATATTATCTGAGATAAGTCTTAGTACAGTAGATAAGATATAAATTAAACCTTTCAGATTTGAGTCTATTTGATATATGAAATTATCAAGTGAAATAATCAGAGAGTTATATTTTTAAATTTGATTATGAAAATTTCGGTACAGTAGCTGCTTTCCTGGAATAATAATTATTAGACCATGAGCCAACGACCAAAAATGTCACACCGCCACACTTGTTCGACCCTTCGGTAACAAAATTGTGTCGGTAAGATTGAACAAATAAAAGAAGGTTTAATTCAATGTCTTTGATGCTACTCAACAAAATATGTGCTGACGCTGCCAATGTAAACATTCCCAAATTTAGGAATATTTTACAAAGATGGCTTGCTGATAATATTAATCCTTTATTAGTGAATATTTTGAACATGTAGGAACTAATTTTTAATGTTTTGCATATTTTACTATTGACAATGTCTATATCATATACTTTGAACGTTGATGACTGAAATTGATTAAATTAAATTAGTGACCATTTGAATTAATTAGTAACACACGAAATCATATTGCACTTGAGTTGATTAAAAAGGAAAAGCTAGTCTGCTTACCTGTTCGCGTGAAAAAAGGTGAATATATGGACGTAAATGTATAAAAATAGGAGGCAAGCCACACCATAATCATTAAATAAATAAAGCAGGTCTTAACTCCGTGCTAACAGACGTTAAATTAACAGTTTTACCAAAACCTAATAAGTAGACCTGGGATTTAAGGCAAATGCCTATTTTGTTCCTTATGAAGTAACATGCAATTTTTAAAATATGTTGACATATCATGATATATCACTTATATTTATAGAGTTTTATAGTGCCCTAAAATGCCTATTTGGACCTTTGAAGCCTATTTTTACTATTTTAGTGCCTAAAATGCCTATTTTGCTCAATTAAAATAAAATACAACTTCTGTAACTTGTACAATCATTTAATGGACATCCCTGAATGAAGAGCAGAACAGCAGAGGGTGGGTTTTTCACACACACTTGATTTTCCCAAACAATTGACACCAAAGGAATGCTAACTGACGGGACTTACTCCGTCAATTTTTCATATAATCCACAACTATTTTTGATAAATGTATTTTTAATTCTGTCTTAATTTTGCAATTATTTATGTTGAGAATAGGTATACCACGTTTTTTACAGTAAAAAAGGTCAGGCTATAGTTTAAGAGCATATTGTAGTATTTTAAAGTCTATTTTCTCTCTATTTTCTCTCTATTTACACTTTTTAAAAGCTTATTTTAAGCGCCTATTTTATCTTTTAAAAGCCTATTTTAGGTGCCTAAAGCTAGTTTTTTTAGAGCCTAAAATCCCAGGTCTACTAATAAGACAATGAAATAGATGGCGCTATGGAGACACCCGGTTTTATCTATTTAAAAATGAAAACATGATTCATCCCCCAAACACAAAAGTGTTTAAGCATGCATAGCAATAAAGTCAAGAGGCTGAGGGGTAGCACATGATGTCGGAAGATCGGGCTACGTGGATAAACAGTATAAGTTTATACAGCCTAGCTGTGTAACATCACACTGTTGTGGAACGCTAGCGTAAACGGCTGGAGAAGATGGGATTATCCCCATTCAATTACGCTCACCGCGATGCTAGCTGAGGCTTGATTGGTTGTTGGTTTAACGTCCATTAAGGAGGAAAGAAGGAGAATCTTTACATACAAAGATGATGAAAAGCAAAGCAAAACATCGGATGAATAATGAGTGCTCCGATAAGAAAATTGGAGCAGACTGAAAAGGGGATTACCTTCCCGTGGTATAAAGGGAGAAAATAAATTAAATATAAAACGTACTTGGGATTTATGTTCAGAGCTATATTTTTTAAGAAGAATGAGCATGGATGTAATTACGTAGTTGATGAATCTAAAATACTTCCATTTCACTAATATAAAACCGTATTTTCGTAACTTTATCCTATTAGTATATTGCGCATAATATAAAATATTTCATCAATAAATCTGTATTAATAAAAAAAAATCTAGTGATTTCTGTGAGTCTTCCTGTTGATGTTCACGCAAAACGTATTATTCAGTATTATTATTATTATTATTATATTATTATTATTATTATTATTATTAATATTTTCACCTTCTTTGAAATCTCTCCCCTTATTTGAGTTTAACATATAAAAAGTTTTACAATAACAAGTTTGAAAGGATATGAAGCACACGATCCTCAAACCACTACCTGGAATCCATCCATATTGATACACTCCCATCCACTCCCACTTTCACCCTTCAATATTGATGTCTAATAAGAATGTCGTCAAAGTAAGGAAATAAAGCCGTCGTTCCGAAACACTTCATGAGCTTCCAACATTGATGTTTCAACATTCCATTATTCAATGAGGCCACATGTTGATAGACAAGTTGTCAATGGCACACTTCCCTACAAAATCTTGAGCTAAAGACTAAGGTCTACAAATTTAGTTTTCTTAAGGGGATAGGCCTACTCTACTCAGGAAATATACATATTTTTTAATTTACACACTATTTCACAACTTTCAAATGTGTATTTTCACATCCCAAAATGGTTTGGTTGAATTAGAGTTAGAGATAGACCAATATCTATAAAACATACTTGACAGTCGTTGACAAAATTGATTTTAATTTTTCCCGATAGTGAAAAATACTGTTCCTTATGTCATCATATTATGTTTAAAACTTCTAAATCTATAAGTAGTACCAATATAATAACCAGATATGTCTAACCTCAAAATGGGCAAAATATGCTATAACCAATCAACTAGAAGGAAGTTCGATTTTACTGTAAATTTTTCTTGATTTCATGTGATCGTTATACTGTAGGCCTAAACCAAATATTGTTCATTTTATTAGTATTTTAATTATGGATTTTTAAAGAATATATAATTTCTAAATAAAAAGTCAAATTTAAATATCCTAGTTAAACATCGAAATCACTGTAGAAAAATCTAAGTAAATAAACCAAATATTTAAAAATATGGATGTACAGAACTGTTAAACTATGGCTTGAGAATGGTGGTAAAAATTTAAAAGTTGAAAAATTGATGTCTTGCAATAATAAATTGGATTTTAAAACATCGCTATATATAATAAAGAAAAAATAAGTAGAAAATAATTAGGCCTACGTCTGAAACTTCAAACTACGGTAATTGTTATTTCTTTACATGGTTTCCTTCCAATAGGTAACATGAGAGAATTGTGATTATACCAAAATAAAACCACAGAGTGACTACAAAAGCTTATTGTGATTTATGCAGTAAAAATACTCTAACAGCAAAAGAATGCATGTAGACAATTATTACTTTTAAGTAACTTGGTGCAAATAAAGTCAAGAGAAAATATAAGTTTTTTGTAATGTTCCTAGTTATAGACCTGTATGCTATCGGAAATGAAAGTTTATAACAAGAGTCCATATTGATCAAGCTTTTGTGACCAACTTCGCTGAGTTTTAGTAGTCGTGAAAAAATATATTGGCGGGGTTATTTAATTTTCGAATCCTAAGGTTTAACGCCCAGAAATAACAACACACCATATCCTTCCTGAAATCAGGAACTCTTCAAATAGTTGTTTTATTTCCTAACAAATAGTTATTCAATTTGACATACAAATCAAAAATAAAAAATGAATAGTGTATTTACACTGTCCTTGGCATTTTCTTTACTTATTTACCTTAAGTGGTCATATGGGTCCATGAGCATGACCAAAAATGCATAACTGTTTGAGGAATTCGGTTATGTATAGCAACAGAAATGCATATTAGAGAATTCGGGACTATAATATAGTTTAATTTATGAGTTACCATGAAAGATAACTTCGAGAAACGATAGTTGATGCCGTCTCCATAATATTAAACAACAATAAAATAAAATAAAGTGTCCTATTCGCTAAAGCGTGACGTTTTTCAAAATGCAATTCATTCTGAAGATGTCTTGTACTTCCAACCATTTGGTACAGTGGCACGGCTTTTCAAGGACAATTTGCGACGTGAAATTAACTTGATTGCAGCCTTGGGGATGTATGGAGGAAAATATTCTTACACACTGAGTTCGGAAACAATACGTGAATTGAAGCATACATCCATTTATGTAAGGTTTATTTTTAATAAATTAATTACATTAAATTATAATTAATTAATTAATTAAATTATAATTAAAGATTAATTAGTATAAAATATGCATAGGAGCAATTAAATGTGATAATATCTGTATTCGTTCAAAATAAGGCACACATTCATAAAACTTTCTCTCAGTTATAATTTCAAGAATTTACGTGCAAACTAGTGCGTCACTCTGTATATGTTTGTCTTCTTCTCACTCAGCCTTCTTCTATTTGGTAGATTCTTCTTCTGAACAAAAGCGTTTCAATAAAATAAGCTGTTTTACAGTTTGTGGAATTTATACCTTGTTTGCAATTCTTATACTACGAACCTATGTTCTGTTCAGACTGGGTGGTTTACAGTTATGTAGAGCTATGTGATCCCTTTATAGGGTTCCGTCTCAAAAGCAGCAAAGAATTTAAAATTCAGATATGAATACCAGGAACAATTATATTACATTAATTGACCCGCTTAGTTTGAGATCCGGGATGTCACGGGATTAAATCTAGTACCCAACAAATCAGAGGACATGTTTAAGGGAACATTTACTTTTCATCTCCTAATAAACCAAAGCCATTATTAAGTGCCAGTATGGAACTTTATGAGATTGTGTGGGGAAGGGAAAATATCTGTCCGTCTGTCCGTGTGTCTGTACGCTCGGTAACTCAAATACGCTTTATCGGATTTTCATGAAACTTGGTATAGGCCTACGCATTTATAACGTCCATGGGAAGAACCCTATTGATATTGGACAAAATCGGTTGACCGGTACCGGAGTAAAGCCCAATTTAGTGCCTATTTTATCATATTGTCTTACAGCAATTATATACGGCTTTGGAAATTGCAATACAGTTAGCTATGACAAATAACATTATTCCGTCACATACGCCTATGAAAGTAGATCGTTAAATTGAGCGAGGTAGCTGAGATGGTAACGTCTTGGACTCACATTTTGGTTGTTCCTGGTTCAATTCCCATAGCCAGCCAATGTGACGTATCTTTTTTGTATTTTTATGTGAGTGTGCGATTGTCAAGATATCACAAATCTGTATAATTCTGCTGATGCTGGACGATTTAAAGGACGATTTGGCACTTTGTTACATCAGTTTACCTGATTTTATTTAGTATTAAAATAATATTTTAAAACCATGTTACTTTGTACCAAGAACAGCTAAATGTATAATTAAATGGCAAAATTACATAAAAACCTCTCTAAAACAACTGCATTCAAAATGCAGTTTTATCGGCCTAGGAGGCTAAAGTCGTCATGGAAAATTATAAACAAAATTCAGATGGCATTGACCAGTCACCCCAACTTTAACATGGATTTAAGCATATATTTGGTCATAAATCAACATGTTTCTTTATGATAATCAGAAACTTTACCACTGTTTTTCGAAAAACATGGTAGCCTACTACATCATATAACAACAAATATAAGCCGATAACTTTTCACATCTTGGTTCACAAGAGAAACATTGTGACGGGCTTTTCTTACTTTATGCTATAAAGTTCCTTAACTTCTTGGATTAAATCTTTGCCAAAATTCTGTGACGACTAATATGTGATTATTCTTAATCGTAGTATATAAGTTTACTGAACTCCTACAAAACAAGGTCACTCATGCACCTGTCGTGTCATCATAACACTGCCTGCATAGTCCACATTCCAACGTTCAGTACAACTACCTTTGACACCGGGTGATTGCAAACTTCCTACTCTCAGTCTACTTTCTCTCTCTTTTAACAATTTACCCAGTCTTGATAATATTGATGAAAATTTATATTAACGGGCGCCATCATCAATACGCTTCCTCTTTTCTTTTTGTTATGTATCAGCCCAGACACAAATTAAATTATAGATACACAGGCTATGTACCTACATGCCCCTCGACTAGCTTTTAAATAACAGTGGAGACGGGAGTTGGGTTCGGATTTATCTTTCTTTTATTATTTTGCTTCTTCTTTTTCTCCTTTTTTCAATACTCACTACCAAAGTATGTAACTTAGCACAAAAACCAGCTACTCTCAAACCATTACAAGGATAAGGGTCAAAAATCTGAACTTCACGTTAATTTACTTTGCATAACAATAACCATAATTTATTTAATATATTATTTTCTTTCTTTTTTTCAACAATAACAATCTTATATACAATAAATTACATTTACACTACATTAACCATTCAACACTTTTATTGGTAGGATAATATTTGATTATTCAAGGTTAGTATACCCAATTTTAACTATATAAGTACGTTCTCTGTTCAACAATAACAAATCCGTAATTAATTACTTTAATTTTCTTTCTTTTTTTTTTCAGGTATCTACTAGAACGTCTTGTATTGTTCTTCTAATTTACTACTGACTTGTGCAGTCATTTACATTTGCAACTTCAGGATAGCTCAATATATATACTGGGTGTTTTTTTTTTCTTGAATAAATAAAGGTTTTCAATTCATAATCCAGTCCTTACTCTACAGATTACACTCAATAATCCCACCTATGTCTCCTATATTAGTCTATTTGTCAGCTTAGTCCATGAAGAATTGTATTTAAAGATAGATAGAAAAGACAGTCTCACGAAGAAAGAAATAGAAGTTTAGGCCTATACCCCCAGAGTGACTGTGGCGATAGACCACCGATACAGGAGCGACGTCTAGATCTTGAGTTACAAACAATCTGACTCCTCTCCTGCAACCGGGAAAATATTAATGGGCCGCAAACAAAAATACAATTTTGTAAATCGACGTCAGAGGTCCCTGACACTCTCTCCTAGAGGCACGTGGGGCCGTTGTTCGCCTCCAACATCGATGGCTTTCACAATCTCTCATAAATTTCTTTTCTTTATATGTACTGGTATAGGCCTTGCCTACTACCAGATTTTATTTGTTTGATTCGGGATACTTCCGGCGTTCCCTCACCTCACCCTTACAATCTCTAGTACTTGCTAATAAGCTACTTATCATCAGTACACTACTCGCAATTTCCTATTCTCCTCTTTCTAACCTAACCAATCATTTGTTGTTATCTTTCAACTCACTCTCCTCTTTCTAACCTGACCAGTCATCAGCTATTATCTTTTAACCCCTTTCTCTCTTTAAGTAGAGTTCCCTTCAGCTTATACCATTGATTTAATTCACTCGGTGGTTATTCTAGTTTTCCTACTTCTTACGTTACTACTCTTTAGCATGGGCACCCAATCTTCTTTTGTCTCTAAATTCCCTAGAATTCTAACTGAAACTAATTCACGCCCAGATTAGTAAGCTTCTCTATAACCCCTTTAGTGACTTCTACTTCTACCCTAACATGTAAATTTTCCAATGGTACACACCTAATGCACTACCACTCGTAGGCCTTCTTTTGCCCTTCAATCTTTCCACTTCTTATCCCCCTCTACCATATTCCATCCACCTTCGCTTGTGGATAAATCTCTATAAAAAAAAACATAACTTAACACAACAGGCCAGCATGAAATCTATTTATAGATAGTCACCCGTCACCTGAAAGAAACCCAAGAGGGAGAGGCCCTCGTAAGAAGTACTAAGCATGCCCCTTAATTACCTTTCTTCCTTACTCCCCTCGCGTCCTGTCTCAAAAATAACAAAGTTTATATGAGCATCACCAATTGCCCCTAGCTATGTATTCATTCGTGGGACAATTACCCAAAAAAACTTAAAGTGAAGAGATATATCTTTGGCATTCAGTTGTTAGGCTCTAGACTGCTCTTTTATAATTAATTTAGACCAGAAATAGAAAATAGTTGGATTACTGGATTTCATCACTTTACTTCTAGAATTCTCACTTCTAGGTTTCTATTCTATTCTATTCTATTATTCCATACGGTGTCTAATCGCCATACATGACTTAGAAACCATCCTTAAAAAAAAAGGATATCTCAATTTTCTCACTCCCCAAACAATAAGAGAAAAAAGTCTAGACGCTTATACTCAACCAGTGATGTCCAACTTATCCTCCGATCCTGAGTTGTCTTCCATTACTTCCTGATGTCCATATCTGCTCTTATTCAGAGCGAGCAGTCACGACTCACTCTCACAGCTGATGTTCGCTGTAGCGGTGTCTCGTACTGGCCGACTTGGTGTATTCTTCTGATTAATGACTATCTCCA
Source organism: Ectobius pallidus (assembly GCA_964059195.1). Classification (NCBI taxonomy): domain Eukaryota; kingdom Metazoa; phylum Arthropoda; class Insecta; order Blattodea; family Ectobiidae; genus Ectobius; species Ectobius pallidus. Next base: position 82,863,374 of record CAXKWD010000007.1, on the reverse strand, counting down.
TATAGCCGTGTCAAGGAAGTTCACAACCAGAATTTCCTTTAGATGAAAGTCTGACACACCATTATGCCAGAACGCCTCTACCGCTGTCACCCATCCCAATCTCGTCTTCTCCCTTCTGCCTTTTCGACTTCTCTGTCTCGTGGTCAGGCACGTACTACTAACCGTCTTTCAGGTTCCGCACGTCTCCCTCGTCGATTCACCGTCGACGCATGCGCACCTCTCCTTTTCTGTAATTCAAATAAAATTCAGGGCAGTATCGATAATCATAAAAATGTTCAATATCGATTAGTTGCGGTCCCCCAACCCTTCCTTTGTTTAGGAATGGTCTCCTATCGTTGATTATGCACGTCGCTATTTGCGTCGTTACATTCTTCCCTCACTCACCATAAAAAAAATAATGTTGACACAGGTCACATTCATTTTTTTTTTTTTTGTGCGTGTCTCTTTTACCAGCCTTAAAGAATGTTTATCCAGGAACAAAGGGTTTCAAGTCTTTGACGTGCCACTTCCCCAACTTTTTACCAAAACGGTTTGTCAGTTCGTAGCTATTTTCACTGAACTTTTTCTTTATAATATAGGGCCCGACAAACTTTGCACTTAAACCTGCTGTATAAGCTTGTGAGGCATCACTTAATTTAAAGTTTCTTCTTAACACTAGATCTCCTGGACGAAATTTCATCTCTCTCCTCCGAAGATTATAATAATGACTCGAATTCTTATAGGCGGTTTCTAAGTTATGTCTAACCATTAAACGTACCGTTTTCAATTTATTGAGTCTCTCCACCCAAATTTTTGGAATTTCTTTATGAATCGGTTGGTTTTCCACCTTTTCAATCCTACTGATAATTTCAGGCTCCTTCCCATAATTTAGCATATAAGGAGTGCATCCAGTGGAACTATGCTTAGCCGTATTTATAGCAAAATTAAATTCTCTCAAATACACATCCCAAACTGTTTGATCCTTTTGAATATAACTAGAAATCATTGTTTTCAATACTCTATTGACTCTTTCTACTGGATTTCCTTGTGGCGAATATACAGGTAAATAACAAGGAGTTATATTAAAAGCTTTAGCTATCTCTCGCATTAATTTACTAGTATATTGCGGTCCATTATCCATCAGCAAATATCCCGGAATTCCCCATTTAAGGATAATCAATTCATAAAATGCTTCCGTAACTGCTCTACTGGTTGCTTTCCTTAACGCTTTACATTCTACATATTTGGTAAAGGTGTCCTGAAATACTACAATGTATCGGTTCCCTTTTTTGGAACGTGGGTAAGGTCCCAACAAATCAGTAGCTACAGTCATCCAAGGTTTCTCTTTCTGGTAAAAATGCATTGGTCCTGCTTGAGCCGTCTGTAACACTTTCTGTCTCTGACATATTTCACAAGCAGTAACATACTTAGCAACATCTCTAAACATTCCCGGCCAATAATACTTGTTTGCTATCCTAAAGAAAGTTTTAGCTATTCCCATATGTCCTGCAGTAGGTGCATCATGACATTCCTGTAATACTTTAATCCTAAAATCTTGCGGAATAACTAATTTCCACCTATTTACTGTTCCCTCTAAAGTTTGTTCTAACTGATCTAATCTAAGATGGTACAACTTCCCATCTACGACCTTCCAATCTGGCCAAAATTTAGGTTTACTCTGTACTTGCTCTTTCCGCTTAATATACCAAGCATCTTGTATATTTTCCCATTCCACTACTTCAGAGTTATCAGTCAACAAGAGGCAAAATTCTTCCTCTACCGTTTTCTCTTGAACTTTCCCTTCGTGTATTCTAGATAAAGCATCCGGAACTTTTTGTAATCTACCAGGCCTATGTATTACTTCAAAATCATACTCCTGGAGCAATAAACTCCACCTAGCTAATCGTCCGGTCGGATTCTGTAATGTATTTAACCATTTCAGAGCAAAATGATCAGTATATACTTTAAAATGATAACCTTCCAAATAAGGACGAAACTTTTGAACTGCCCACAATATAGCTAACAATTCCTTCTCAACTATTGCCCACTTTTGCTCACCTACCGTTAAAGTTCTACTAGCATAAGCTATTACTTTTTCCTCTCCTTCCTCTCCTGTCTGAATTAATGCTGCTCCTAGTCCTGAAAAACTAGCGTCGGTCTGTAGCACTAGGGGTTTAGTATAATCTGGACAAGTTAATATAGGACTACTAGATAATTTCGATTTTAATTCATCAAAAGATTCCTGACATTCCTTAGTCCAACGCCATCTCTGATTCTTTTTCAGAAGTGCAGTGAGGGGCTTTACAACTTCAGAAAAAAATGGAATGAATCGTCGGTACCAAGATGCCAATCCTAAAAATGCTCGTACTTCCTTGACTTTTGTAGGGGCTGGATACTCAAGGATACACGAGATTTTATCTGAATCTACAGCAATTCCTAATGGAGTAATGATATGACCCAAATATTTTAATTCACTTCTACAAAATTTTGATTTTTCCCTATTAATTTTCAGGTTAGCTTTTCTTAATTTCTCTAAAACTTTTTCTAACAAGGACAAATGTTCTTCAAATGTCTCGCTAATAAGTACTATATCATCCAAATAACAAAAGCATTTCTCTCCTATCTCTTCTCTTAATATAGTATCAACTAATCTTTGAAACGAGGCTGGTGCGTTATGGATTCCAAAAGGCATAACTCGAAACTGATACAATCCTCTACCAGGTACGGTAAATGCTGTTTTTTCTTTACTTGCTTCATCTAATGGAACTTGCCAATACCCATTTTTCAAATCTATTGTACTGATATACCTAGCATGTCGTAATTTACTCAAAACATGTTCAATGTATGGCAAAGGATAACTATCTCTTTTAGTACAATTGTTTACTTTTCTGAAATCTACGCAGAACCTCCATGTTCTATCTGGTTTCTTTACCATAACTACCGGAGACGACCAAGGTGAATTTGAAGGCTCTATAACTTTTTCCAATAACATTTTATCTATTTCCGCGTGTATAACTTTTTCCAAAATGGGTGATACTGGATAATATCTTTGTTTTATAGGTTTTGCATCGCCTGTATCAATAACATGAGAAATCAAGTCTGTAAGTCCAGTACACTGATCAAATTTCTGTAACTGATTTTCCAAAAACATATTCAATCTGTCCCTTTCCTGAGGTGTAGGTAAAGTAAGAATATTATGTAGTTGATCTTCTTCTTTTAAATCTATAGCCTTAACAAATTGAAAAATTTTTGCTGGTTCATCTTTGAAATACCAAGTCCCATCTTGCAAATCTACTACTAACCCAATTTGTTTCAAAACGTCCATGCCCAGAATCATATCTACTGCTAAATTTGGCATAATCTTACATTTTATCGGAAAAATCCTGTCCTGCAATTTCATCTCAAAAGTTCTCTCTCCTGTTATAGAACTATAAGTTTTATCTGCTAGTTGCACCACCCTAACTTCAGATTCTTCTACTGCTAAATCTAACATTTTACACAAAAAGTCACCTTTCTCTCCCACATAAGTTTTATCTGAACCGGAATCTATTAAAGCAATAAACGTAATATCCTCCAGCAAAATTTCAACAAAACATCTATCTCCATTAACTAAATCTGTAGGATTTATATTTAACATCACACAAGCCTGATTTTTAGTTAATTGTCATAAAGAATTTGTAGGCCTAACTTTTCTTTCTTGGGGCATCCTACAATCAATAGACCTATGTCCAAGCTTATTACAATTATAACATTTAATCGTAGCGCGTGGAGTAACTCTACGAGGTGCTTTACACTCGAACTGCCTATGTCCTGTTTTATCACAATTCCAACATCGCTGATTATTTGAAAAACGCAAAGTGGTGTTTTTACCATTATCCCTCGACTCATCCTGTCTCTCTTTATTTTCTATTACTTTAACCATTCTAGAATCATTTACAGGACTTGAATTCCGTTCCTTATCCCACGTCTTTGCAGAAAAACTAACATTGGGTTTCTTTTGTAACTCGGACGATGGAAGTTCCTGTTTTCCCTGAATTCCTAGCGCTGTATGAACTGAAGGTATAACAACTTGTCTCTGAGGTTTATAAGCCGTTTCTTTAATTGTAGCTCTAACCTGCGTTGGAGGAGGAATATATCTCTCAGAATCTAACAATATTTGTTCATACTGTCTACCTACACGTATTAAATCTGTTATAGTTTGAATCTCTGCAGGTCTAAGGTACAATTTTACATCAGGACGCAAATTTTTGATAACAGTCTTCATCATTTGTTGAGGACTCATTGGAGTACTCAGCCTCCTCATTAACGTTTGAATAGCATTGACATAATCAAAAATCGATTCTTTAGGACCTTGCGTTCTCTGTCTAATCTCATCCAAAAGCGAGTCTTCCTCATCAATAGGCAAGTAATATTCTCTAAATTCTTTCAAAAAAGCTTCCCATGTAGGCCAATCTGTTAATCTGTTCCTGTACCAAAGTAAAGCTGAATCTTGTAAAATTTCGGGTAATACTGACAATAACTCTGCACCCTGTAACTTAGAACTTTGTTTTAAATCTTCCAATCTCTCCAAAAATAAGTAAATACTATCCCCAGGTTTGAATTTAATGTTCCATTTACGAACCAGATCCAAAGTATTTGGTTTATGTGGCTCTAACTGAATTGTAAACGAGGGTACTACTGGTACAACTTCTTCTGAATCAGCTACCGCCATGGCCTTCCTACGCATTAACTTAACCCATGTATACACTACATCTCCATATGAATCTTGTGGAATCGTTATATTATGTTCAACCAAATCTTCTTCCAAAACTTCCTGACTCAGAGCAAAAGCCGTAATTAACACTTGAAATGACTGAGGGTTCTTACGGGCATAATCTAACAAGCGTTGTCTTAACTCATCCCTTGTACCTGTGGTCGGTAACTTTACTCTATCACATTCTGCCTCTAAATCCGCCTTCCTCAACTTCCTAATAGCTTGGGTTAGCTCAGCTGCTCTTATTTGTGCATACGGATCAACATAAGTAGCCATATTTATATATTAACAATACCACTGGAAAAAAAAAGATTAGAACACACAATAGTTCAGTCGTCTGTCTTAGTCATCTATAGAAGTCCTTACTTGTCAATAGTCATTATTCTTTTCCCAAAAATATGTTATTATTATTATTTATTTTTTTTTGAGAATAAATTTCAATTATACTAACCTAACTCCCAAAATTCTTTTAACCCTATCTCGCCTCACGTTAGGATATCAAACTATCACTGCCTCACGCTATGGGCTATCATAATATGGAACTTCAACTGAATAAAGGTTTCTTTTTTTTTTTTTTTTAACAATTTTAACTAAATTAAGTTGCAACAATTAGCAATACTGTTTTGTTTTAACACTACTCAGCCCCACGATATGGGCTATCAAAATCTGTGATTTTAACACAACTCGCCCCACGGTATGGGCGCCAAAATTATGTGACGGGCTTTTCTTACTTTATGCTATAAAGTTCCTTAACTTCTTGGATTAAATCTTTGCCAAAATTCTGTGACGACTAATATGTGATTATTCTTAATCGTAGTATATAAGTTTACTGAACTCCTACAAAACAAGGTCACTCATGCACCTGTCGTGTCATCATAACACTGCCTGCATAGTCCACATTCCAACGTTCAGTACAACTACCTTTGACACCGGGTGATTGCAAACTTCCTACTCTCAGTCTACTTTCTCTCTCTTTTAACAATTTACCCAGTCTTGATAATATTGATGAAAATTTATATTAACGGGCGCCATCATCAATACGCTTCCTCTTTTCTTTTTGTTATGTATCAGCCCAGACACAAATTAAATTATAGATACACAGGCTATGTACCTACATGCCCCTCGACTAGCTTTTAAATAACAGTGGAGACGGGAGTTGGGTTCGGATTTATCTTTCTTTTATTATTTTGCTTCTTCTTTTTCTCCTTTTTTCAATACTCACTACCAAAGTATGTAACTTAGCACAAAAACCAGCTACTCTCAAACCATTACAAGGATAAGGGTCAAAAATCTGAACTTCACGTTAATTTACTTTGCATAACAATAACCATAATTTATTTAATATATTATTTTCTTTCTTTTTTTCAACAATAACAATCTTATATACAATAAATTACATTTACACTACATTAACCATTCAACACTTTTATTGGTAGGATAATATTTGATTATTCAAGGTTAGTATACCCAATTTTAACTATATAAGTACGTTCTCTGTTCAACAATAACAAATCCGTAATTAATTACTTTAATTTTCTTTCTTTTTTTTTTCAGGTATCTACTAGAACGTCTTGTATTGTTCTTCTAATTTACTACTGACTTGTGCAGTCATTTACATTTGCAACTTCAGGATAGCTCAATATATATACTGGGTGTTTTTTTTTTCTTGAATAAATAAAGGTTTTCAATTCATAATCCAGTCCTTACTCTACAGATTACACTCAATAATCCCACCTATGTCTCCTATATTAGTCTATTTGTCAGCTTAGTCCATGAAGAATTGTATTTAAAGATAGATAGAAAAGACAGTCTCACGAAGAAAGAAATAGAAGTTTAGGCCTATACCCCCAGAGTGACTGTGGCGATAGACCACCGATACAGGAGCGACGTCTAGATCTTGAGTTACAAACAATCTGACTCCTCTCCTGCAACCGGGAAAATATTAATGGGCCGCAAACAAAAATACAATTTTGTAAATCGACGTCAGAGGTCCCTGACACTCTCTCCTAGAGGCACGTGGGGCCGTTGTTCGCCTCCAACATCGATGGCTTTCACAATCTCTCATAAATTTCTTTTCTTTATATGTACTGGTATAGGCCTTGCCTACTACCAGATTTTATTTGTTTGATTCGGGATACTTCCGGCGTTCCCTCACCTCACCCTTACAATCTCTAGTACTTGCTAATAAGCTACTTATCATCAGTACACTACTCGCAATTTCCTATTCTCCTCTTTCTAACCTAACCAATCATTTGTTGTTATCTTTCAACTCACTCTCCTCTTTCTAACCTGACCAGTCATCAGCTATTATCTTTTAACCCCTTTCTCTCTTTAAGTAGAGTTCCCTTCAGCTTATACCATTGATTTAATTCACTCGGTGGTTATTCTAGTTTTCCTACTTCTTACGTTACTACTCTTTAGCATGGGCACCCAATCTTCTTTTGTCTCTAAATTCCCTAGAATTCTAACTGAAACTAATTCACGCCCAGATTAGTAAGCTTCTCTATAACCCCTTTAGTGACTTCTACTTCTACCCTAACATGTAAATTTTCCAATGGTACACACCTAATGCACTACCACTCGTAGGCCTTCTTTTGCCCTTCAATCTTTCCACTTCTTATCCCCCTCTACCATATTCCATCCACCTTCGCTTGTGGATAAATCTCTATAAAAAAAAACATAACTTAACACAACAGGCCAGCATGAAATCTATTTATAGATAGTCACCCGTCACCTGAAAGAAACCCAAGAGGGAGAGGCCCTCGTAAGAAGTACTAAGCATGCCCCTTAATTACCTTTCTTCCTTACTCCCCTCGCGTCCTGTCTCAAAAATAACAAAGTTTATATGAGCATCACCAATTGCCCCTAGCTATGTATTCATTCGTGGGACAATTACCCAAAAAAACTTAAAGTGAAGAGATATATCTTTGGCATTCAGTTGTTAGGCTCTAGACTGCTCTTTTATAATTAATTTAGACCAGAAATAGAAAATAGTTGGATTACTGGATTTCATCACTTTACTTCTAGAATTCTCACTTCTAGGTTTCTATTCTATTCTATTCTATTATTCCATACGGTGTCTAATCGCCATACATGACTTAGAAACCATCCTTAAAAAAAAAGGATATCTCAATTTTCTCACTCCCCAAACAATAAGAGAAAAAAGTCTAGACGCTTATACTCAACCAGTGATGTCCAACTTATCCTCCGATCCTGAGTTGTCTTCCATTACTTCCTGATGTCCATATCTGCTCTTATTCAGAGCGAGCAGTCACGACTCACTCTCACAGCTGATGTTCGCTGTAGCGGTGTCTCGTACTGGCCGACTTGGTGTATTCTTCTGATTAATGACTATCTCCATATAGCCGTGTCAAGGAAGTTCACAACCAGAATTTCCTTTAGATGAAAGTCTGACACACCATTATGCCAGAACGCCTCTACCGCTGTCACCCATCCCAATCTCGTCTTCTCCCTTCTGCCTTTTCGACTTCTCTGTCTCGTGGTCAGGCACGTACTACTAACCGTCTTTCAGGTTCCGCACGTCTCCCTCGTCGATTCACCGTCGACGCATGCGCACCTCTCCTTTTCTGTAATTCAAATAAAATTCAGGGCAGTATCGATAATCATAAAAATGTTCAATATCGATTAGTTGCGGTCCCCCAACCCTTCCTTTGTTTAGGAATGGTCTCCTATCGTTGATTATGCACGTCGCTATTTGCGTCGTTACAACATTACTTACCATTGATGCACCAGCATTTAAATGCAATAATATATTCCTTCTCATAGTCTACTGCTGCCGTGATGTTACTGGCAGCAGCTCCAATTCAATTTTTCTGGCTTGGATTGAAATTTCCTCGGGATTGTCATTCATATTTTCACAAGCTTTTCATAAATACTAGTTCGTATGCATTATTGTTTGAAAAAAGCGATATAAGGCATGCACACCACATTTCGTATTGGTAGGTACGTACGGTTCATTGTTGTTCTGCGATTCAGGTGGCTGTGGGAATATGACGTTAACAAATGGCTGACTACTTTTCATTACAATTAAATAAACGGTATTTTTGTTGCATTTCATATAATCTAGAGAGCTTTTACAAAAAAAATATTTTATGCACCATTTACGTTAAAACTTTATCGGACTCATCCAATATTTCAGCCTCAGTTTACGCCTCGGCCGCTATACTAGATTCGTCCGCTAACGGATTATTTTGAGTACTTGATTTATAAATAGCTTTTAGGTTCACGCTCTCTCTAACAGCTGCTTGTCGGACTGGTAACACGCTGAAAAATTTCAGAAAACAATAATTAGATTATAGTTTTCTTGTTGCTATGGGAAACAAAATATCATTCATATTTTAATTAACATGTGTGTTCTGAAATTCGCATTTAAGCCATATTTATTTCGTTTTTATCTTGATAGCCTACCTATTAAATGTAAAGAAATTTAGCAAGAAATGTTTAATTTTCTGTACACCTTTACTGTGGTAGGTTTTCAAGTCGCCTACTGTAATGGAAATAATCTAGAAAAATTGAAAATGGATACGAGTAAATTTCCCCCTAAGTCATTTTTGCAGAAAATCGGCTATAACCATTTTATTAGTCATATATAAGAGTATCCAATTTAACATTTTTTATTAAAATAGCTAGAGCCAATTTAAAAAAAATCAAAAACACTTTTTCGGTTTGTAGGTATCGTGAAACATGTTTTCCCGGTGTTTTCTCGATTTCCATTTTTTGTCACGATCACAACACTTTCTCTATACTACGTTTATGCGAGAAAGTAAAAATAGAATGGATAGAATTAAAGTACAATTATGTACGATGCATCATTTTAAAGTATTATTTTAAGCTACAGATGAAATACATATGTGCCAATTTTGTCGCTCGTTTAGTAAGATTTATCTGTGTCATTTAATGTGTACATAGGCAGACATTTACGCCAAGATGTGCCTAATAATATGAAGCCCACTACTTTATAAGCAACAATTGGTAAAAAGTAATAATATAACCTAGCTACCTGGCTGCAAAATAATATTAGCTTGATGTGCTTTAGGAATGTGTGTAAGTAATATAGGAAATCGCAAAAAAATAATCCCGAAAATTACTGCTTCGTAACAGTTGGATTTCATATTATTTGATTATAAACATAAAATTACAGTTTCCATGGAAACATGAATCTAATATTTTATAATCCAGGTTATTTTTTGGTTAAAAAATAATATTCTTTAATTTTAAAATAAAAACATATTTCTCCCTCCGCAAAACACATGGAAAGCATCGCCATGTTCAATAAGAAAAATTGAAATGAGCCTTGTTATTACGATCATCATATAAATCTTGGTAAAGACACTATATCTCAACGTAATATTTAAAGTGTTTTTCATAGTATTATTAAGCATTCCGATTTCAAAACAACGAAACTTGTTTGCTATTTGAAATAATATAAATGTACAATGATTAAAATCACAATTTCGATACGGAGCAAGCAATTTCCTGTGCTTTTATTCTGTTCTGATGTTAGCTTATCTTAATTAGATTAACCTATCTCATATGCACCATTGGTACCACTGGTAACTCGAATCGATTCATCGATTGTTGATTCTTAATATGCCGTGAACTCGATTATTATTTATATATTCCGTTACAATTTATTCGTGGAATAGTCTTAATAAATCGAACTCGAGATTACCTATGATAATTCTTTCACACTGGCCGTGTGTAGGCCTACGCTAAGGTGGAAAGGTAGAATCAGACTGAAAAATTCAATGTCTTAGCCGTGAATTGAACCAGGAATCTACGGCTCTCCGCCCGATGCTCTTACCAATTAAGCTACCATGGCAACATACCGGTACAACATTAAATTCTCCAACTGACTCACTTTACTCACAATCCCGGCTATGGCATTGAATTTTTTTAGTATGACTCTACCTTTCCAACAATTAATTACTTAGTTAAAAGTACCAAATATGTTACACGATTAACGAGATTCGGAGGCTCGTCAGGGTGTACCACCGTTTAGCGACGGCTATGACTGTATCAAGTAAATGAAATAAGTGAAACTATTAATGAATTTCATCTTGAATACGAGGGCAGCTTAAAACAGCAAAAATTATAAGATTTTAGCCTATACCCTCAGCAAAAGAGCAAACAACTAATGAAGCGAAAGACGAATAAAGAAGCGTGAAATATTTAGGAGATATAAAATTAATGTAATTGAAGCATAGGCGTACCGAGGGGGGGTTTTGGGGGTTTGACCCCCCCCCCCATTGATTAAAAAAAGGAAAATTGTATAATTTTTTAAGTCTGCCCATAAATTACTTAATAAAAGTATAAAGCGTGGGAAGCTTAAAACTCGTTATTTTGCGTCTTAATTTTTAAAATTTTCCGGGGGAGGTCCCTCGGACCCCCCTCTCCCTGGGGGGTATTCCATACCCCCCAGACCCCGCGGATGTTATAACCCCCCCATATGGTCGGTTTGGTTACGCCTATGAATTGAAGTACTATCATTGAAGATTGGATTAATGGCGTGACGAATTTATCGGTCTGGTTATATTATTATAGAAACTATGTTTCTAGAATAATATACTTTTGAACATCATTTTCATTACAAAACATTGCACATTAATAACATAAGCAAACGCGTTTGTTTACGGCACAAGGTAGCCTACTGGATATATTTTACCAACTTCCTGTTCCTATTTCTTTGTATTTAAATAACAGAGTGCGGAAATTTAAGAAAACAGGAGAATGTACTGCCGAACTTTGTGTACATAGATTTCGAACTGCTAAACAAACAAGTTTCTCAGCTGTAAAGAGAACTCCATTCGATCAGCCGAGCCCTCATCACGAGGAGTGAGTGTTCGCTCTGCAGTCAGCTTTCCTCTTTGTGATCTCTTGCAGTTCCCTTCTATTTACGCCACTCGGAAACGCTTAAGTATACAGTTTTCAATTCAAGTTTAAATAAGGGTGAATAAAAATAACTCCCTAGTTTAGAAAGCTTTTCACCAATGACGGCAATTTAAAATAAAAGCGGAAATTAAATAAATAACCGGGCTTCAGACGATGTATTAAATGAAGGTATGCTAAGCGAACTTCCTCATAAAGTGAGTTTTTTGTTCCTTAATATGTTTCCAAGTGAACATAAATGATAATATCATACCATATAGTACATATGTGAACCAACTACGCGCAAGGAATACTGATAATTAGCGGGCGGATTTCTATGACATGTCATATTTTCCCCCTTTGCATTGTTTCAGGTTTCCGACTAATTTAAACCCGATTCCAAGCATCCTGGTGAAAATGAAATGGCTTTTATTGTGCATATAACTGCATATTTAGGAAATTTTCAACTATTGCAGCATATTTAGTACGAATATGCATATTTAGGTAATATTTTCGGCAAATTTGTGTGCATATTAAAGAAATTCTGAAGTTTCATATCATATTTTGTGAATTTTGCATTATACCGATACTTTTTGAGCATTTACAGATATTTTAAATAATTAACATTATATTTTAATAAAATGAATTGTAATGAAACTTTAAAAAATATATACATAATGTGTAAATGGTAAAGTCATATTTTAAATTTTATTGGTCATATTTTAATTTTTTTAGTTCATAAATGCATGCATATATCCTATTTTTTAGGTCATAGAAATCCGCCCCTACTGATAATTGTCTTGTTTAATCCTTTCAAAGCAGAATTTATATATTAATATAAGTAATCAGCAAATGAAACCATCACTGGCCTCTAATTTTGAAATCAATGAAGAAAATTTCAGTGAAAAGGCTTGTTTTTATAAATGACAGTCCTAATTTGTGGACAAAAAATCCTCACAATAAGTATAAATACTACTCTCTTGATAGTATATCTCTGATTTTATGGAATTTTTAAGGTGGCGAAATTATAAGTTAGCAGCAGTGAAAAAGTTAGATATGGTCTCTTTGCTTCAAAGTTTTAAGCTTATACAGTACTTTTTAATTTAACAAGATATACTAATTTATTAAGATATACTAAAATCTAAGTCAAATTGTATGGAATACAGTATATAACATTTCATGAAGAAAGCCTGTGTAATGACTTAATGATAAGCCAAAATGCAGAAATGTAATTTTGAAGAGACAGGGAATTATAATTTTTACACATTTAAATTAAAGGTAAATATTCTAACCTTTTATCTTAATGGTAGGGATATATAACAATTGCTTATCTCTTAGATGTAGTAGTATATACTATATGTTTAATAGTTCATTGCTACCAATTTTTGCGCTACCTGTCTTCTACCAATTAGAGTTACAAAATTAAATTCATTTAATAAAGCATTATAAGAAATCCTATAAAGTCAACTTATAAACCTAGACCATTTCGATATCTCCATATAACAGAACGACCCGTACTGTAGTTCAGGCCTATTAAGAACTGTGCTATTACTTGTTGAACTCACTAGCTCTTGATGAGTGAGTTTGTTGCTTGTTAGTTTTGGTTTGTTAGTTAGAAGTAAAACTTCTACTTGAAAGATTTTTTAGAAAAAAAATTAAATTCTCTGAGGGTAGTCAACTAGTCAACCACCCAGTTCGTAGAAACCCAGTCTTGCCTGAACAATAAGCATTTGCATCAGCTTGAATCAATATTGTATACGCACTCCCTACAATACAGCCTCTCATTCTTGTACCTACGTTAGTCGTAAGCTGTGCAGAGTGCTGTTTCTGATTAGACATTTGAGAGATTTCCTACCAGAGTCCTATGTTAGAAAGACCCATTTTGCATATTTTCAAAGCGTGATCAAGGATGGTATCTTACTGTGGCGCAACTCCTCACACGTACGCATTGTACTAAAGCTCCAGAAGAAGGCAGTCAAATTGCTCATAATCCTACAGCAGCTGCCCATTGTAGACCTCCTTTTGTAACCATAAATATTCTAACCATAATTCATTTATTTATAGGCTATAACGACTGTGAGTCATATGTGAAATCAAACTTAAGTACTTTTAATAGAAGGAACGATGTAGGCCTACATAGCTATGAAACCAGAAATAGACATGCACTAGATGTACCATACACTAGATTCACAACATCTCTTCTGATCACAATTGAGATATTCGAGTTTTTCATTCAGACCACTGTTTTGGCGGGATTGACTTCCCTTTGAAATTTGACAAACGATTTTAAGAAGCCGTTGAGTGCACGAAAGAGATGTTAACACAGCTGAGTGTCTGTAAGGCCGGGCGCAAGTTGAGACGCAGTTTGGTGACGTGAGGTCGAGGTGACTCACCGTAAGTTTAACATAGAATTAAATACAACAACGAAGGTTCGCACGCAGGGTGAAGTGAAGCAGATTCAACGAGTCACGAGCTGCGGACGTTTGTGATCGTGCCACAGTTTCTCACTAGTGACTTTTCACTGCGCGTGAGAAGTTGTTTGTCCACCATGGACATTGAGAAGAAATTAATTGAGGATAAATTAATTATGGCAGGTCGAGGGAGAAAAAATTGTACGACACGTCAAATTAAAATTTCAGATTTGGGAAGAAATTGCGAAGGGCATTGGAAAGAAATGTGATAAAGTTGTTTATAATGTTTTTATACTTAAATAAGATGGATTTATTTGAAGGAAACAAGGGAAAAGCTATAGTAGTGTCCGTTTTTATGGACTTTGAGATAATAATGCTTTCTAATAGTGAATTTGGAATTTTGGAATTAGTTTAGGCAGAAAGCGGTAATATTATAGGGGAAAAAGGATCGTACTCCATGCAGTTTGAAAGATTGATGTCCGCTCTGAAAGTAAACAAACCCTCTTCAACTCTTCATATTTATTGTTTATCAGTTTGTTGCTATGCTCTTTTCAATCAAAAGCGTTTCTTGAATTAATTTCTATACAATGTGTTCAATTTGTTATCCTTTTTCGTTTTCCGCTGTACCCTTCATTTGTTTTAGATAACATTTTATATGCAGTAGATTTTCGACGAAAAGAAAAAGTTGCATAAGCAGGCATAAAAGTGTATATTTTCTATACAGATGTATATCATAACTAGTATAAACCATAAGAATTAATTAGTTGGGAAGTTTCAGATTTGTAATTAAAAATAAAATGAAGGAGTCATCTTGAAATTTATTTTCAACTTACTTTCATAAATGTTTTATAATTATGTACAGTAAAATTGCTCCATGTTCCTTAACAAACGTTTCTGAAATGAAACATTTTCTCAAAATGATTTTACCAATTAGTTCCGTTTCGCTTTATAATGTTTTCCCGTTCAGAGTTAAACTTAGTATCTCACCAGAATTTGAAAAGTAACCTTAATTTAAATTGAATTGAATGATTGAGTGTTATAGTGACATTAAAAATAAGAAATTAAAGGGTATTATATTTATTAAAAATTATATATTTATTATGTCTTAATGATGAATTTTCGTATCATAATTATTAATTATATGTATATATGATCGCTGAATGTAAGTATTCGCAACATTACATTAAAAAAAATTAAATTTGTAGGAAATTAATACATTCTTCCCAGTGTCGACTCGTAGCTAAAATTAGTGCGATTGCTGCTTCATAAAATGTTTAGCCTTCGTTTTGAATATTGTGCAAAAGGAAATATACATATTTAAAAAGAAAATTGATTCAGAAACTTGAAAAGACCCTAAAAGAACAAAATCAAACTTTTTTACTTACTGTAATTTAAATTGTTACAGCTCAAGCTTGATCTATTCGTTTAAAAATTAAATCGATTATTCTTGTTTTAATTTCCGCGAAAAGATCAATAATTTTCTCATTATTATTGATAAACTTCATTATGCAGCTTAGTGTATGAATTCAACTAGTATAAGATAATTCAAGTTTTGGTAAGAAATTCAACCTGTATACTAGTAGTCTTAATAAACACCATATATTGTTTCGAATCCGATTGTGAATAAAAATTTTGGATTATATACATTCATTTTATTAAAGTATGTCTATATACAATTGTCAAATACTAAGTTGATTTTATTTATTATACACATGAACATTTATTGAACAGTGTATCTCTTTTTGTTTGTCAGTTGGTAATATTTGATAATTCTTTGTATAATAATAATAATGACACCTTAATTAAAATTTGACTTCTTTTCTTGCAGTATTGTTATTTGACGTATTGAAAAGTAATAAGTTAGGTTAGAAGTCACTCTGCGTCACCTCACGTCACCAAACTGCGTCTCAACTTGCGCCCGGCCTAAGGCCGGGCGCAAGTTGAGACGCAGTTTGGTGAGGTGAGGTGAGGTGACTCACCGTGAATTTTGTGTAACTCAGAAATAAATACAACAGCGAATGTTCGCACGCAGAATGAGGTGACGCAGTATCAGCGCGTCCGTGAGCTGCGAAGGTCTGTGACCATGCTAAATTTCTCACTAGTGACTACGACCTGCGCGGGCTGAGCGCAAGTTGAGACGCAGTTTGGTGAGGTGAGGTGAGGTGACTCACCGTGAATTTTTGTGAAACACAGAAATAAATACAACAGCGAATGTTCGCACGCAGGGTTAGGTGACGCAATTGCATCGCGTCTGTGAGCTGCGAAGGTTTGTGATCGTACCACAGTTTTTCACTAGTGACTACGACCTGCGCGTGAAAAGTTGTTTTTGTCCACCATGGTGGAGAAATTAATCGAAGCAGTGCGAGCAAGAAAGATTTTGTATGACATGTCCCATGCTGATTACTTGAAAGCAAAATTAAAATTGCAGATTTGGGACGAAATTTCTAAGGAAATTGGATTGAAATGTGGTAAGTTTTTATAATTTTGTTTACGTAAACAAGATTATTTATTTATTTATTTAACCTGGCGGAGTTAAGGCCATAAGGCCTTCTCTACCACTCAGCCAGGGCAAAAACATGAAATACATAATGATAATAATAATAATAATAATGATTAATAATAAATTAAAGAAGAACTGATATACATGAATACAAGAAACGTACATTAAATACAAAGAAAAAATTCGAACATAAGTACTTGAATAATATGAATATGTAATACAAATGACTAAAATAAAAGGATGAATGAAATAAAAAAGATGAAAGTCTAAACAAATACATTCTTAGTTATTACAAAATATAATGAAAATTAAAATATATATTACTAATTAGCATCAATTCCTAAATGTTATTGTTATTAAGAGGGTACAAGGGAAATCGGTAGTAGTCCGTGTTATTTGACTGTGAGGTAGTAATGCCTTCTAGTAAATTTGTAATGTTGGAATTAGTTTAGGGATAAAGCGGCAATATTATAGGTAAAATAAATTATATAAAGGATCGTATTCCATGCAGTTGTAGAGGTGAAATATTGATGTCCACTCTTCTCTTCAACTCGTCATATTTATTGTTTATCAGTTTGTTTTTATGGTCTTTTCAATCAAAAGCGTTTCTTGCACTAATTTCTATACAATGTGTTCAATTTGTTCTTCTATAAATGCCTCTTTTTTTACCACTGCCGTTTGCCGCTGTACCCTTTATCTGTTTTAGATAACATTTCATATACAGTAGACTTCCTGCGAAGATATATATATACATATATATATATATATATATATATATTCTAAACAGATATATGTCATAACTAGTATGAACTGTAATAATGCATGACAAGAATTAATTAGTTGGGAAGTTTCAGATTTGTAAGTAAAAATAAAATGAAGACATATTCTTGAAATGTATTTTCAACGTTTATAAATGTTTTATAATTATGTACAGTAAAATAAATACATTTCTCCATGTTAAGGAACAGACGATTTGAAATGATACATTATCTCAAAATGATTTTATTTACTACGAACTACCAATTAGTTCTATCACTTTATCAAGATTAACTTTTTCACGATTTTCCGTTCAGAGTTGGGGTTTAAACCTTTCCTTAAAGAAACTTAGTATCTAACCGGAATTTGAAAAGTAACTTTAATTGAAATTTCAATGCTTGAGAAAAGAAATGGTGTTACAGTGACGTTACAAAATAAGAAACATTAGACAACGTAAGTTATTACATTTATTAAAAACTATATATGTATTATGTCTTAAAGATGAATTTTTATATCGTCATTATTATGAGACATAGGATCCGAGGCACCTTATGATTGGAACTAAGTTAGGTTGATGTGGCATGGAGTTGCGATGAGTCATCGTACTGGATACAGTCTCGTTGAAGACACAAAGAAAAACTTATTACCGCTTTAGGTAAAACCGAGGCTTCTTGTATAACGGTAGCTCAATCCCTGATTTCGAAAGTTATTTGAAACTTTAAAGTTTATAAAGGACAATTTTGGGTGTGTAAACAGAAGTTATGCAGTGTTTTGATAAAAAATAGTGGGCTAAAAGCGATGCGTTACATAGTAAATAAATTTAAAAACATACAACAAATATCGTACTAGCAGTCGAAATATTTATATGCACCATTAACATCCTTGCGATGTCGAGTTCGTCCTTAAGGATGAATTCTCCGTGTGTCTTTCTTTTCTTTAAACAATTACTTTTTGGAAGCTTTTCGTGTAATGTTGAAATTACTTTTTCTTCGAGTTCATCTGACTCTGATTCTGAACTTAGTAATGATTCTATGTACATGGCAGCCATCGCGCACATTGCTCACTGTCTCGTAAACACGCAGTTGTGATAGAACTGCTTCCCAACTTTCGCTCTCCCTGCGCGTAGTTGATTGAATCCTGCTTCCCTGCGTCACTCTGCGTCACCTCACCTCACCAAACTGCGTCTCAACTTGCGCCCGGCCTAAGAGTGCATGAAGGAGGTACGTGCTAATATGCCATGTTTTTCCTACCTCCTTCATCCATTGGAACTGTATTTTGTTATGGTCACATACATCCTTCATGACACTGATATCTCTGTAAATAAGACTTCTAGAGAGCAGCTGACAGTGTCAAAAAACAGGTGAACACCATAGGTCCTTCGTCTATGATTTTTTTTAAATGTCACATACCTCCTTCACCCACTTACCCCTTCAACTGATGATAAACATTATGGACAAAACATGAATGATAAAGAAAATTAAGCAGCCCCTAGATGATAAATAATATTGTCAATATTCGCTTCAATATTGACGGAGGACAATATTGATGGAAATATTGATCGTCTAGGCGCGTATTGAAGAGAATATTGACAATATTATTGATCGTTTAGGGAGCCCTTTATAGGAGACACTGACACTAGGAATACCTCTGAATTTCTCCTATAATATTCTCATGTAATGTCCAACAGAGACAAAAATCTGTGGTTCATGAATGCATTTATTTCGACCATGAATGATAGGTTATAGAAATTACTCTTAAGAATCATATAATATGAGAGAATAAAACCTCTTGTTCTAACTTCACGATCTTCTAAGATCACTATTGGCAAATATCTTTAAAACTTTGTAATTAATGTACTTTTTCAGAAAAAAATATCAGTTACTGCTTAGAAATTAACTCTTAAAAACCATTTAATAAAAAAAAAACAAAAAATAAAATTCTAGATATAACCTTCCGTTTCTAATCTAAAGACATCCTAACGTTGCTACTGGCGAATATTTTTATTTTATAACTTTTCACAGTCATCACATTAAAAAGTATTAATATTTAAAACGTTGGAAATTATGTACTTTCCAGAAAAAGGTTTCATATCAGTTCTTGGAAATTATTCTTAACAACCATTTAATATGAAAAACAAAGAAAAAAATTGAAAAATAATGTAGATTTTCTAAGATTACCGTTGGCAATATGTAACTTTTCATAGTCAATAAAAACGAGAAAAATATTCCTATTTAAAATGTTCGTAATTATTTTACTATTTTCAGGGAAAAAGTTCCATATAAATTACTGCTTGGTTGTGAAATTTCCTAGAAGCACCACATAGCTCATTCAGCATTCAATCCTGGAAGCAACCCAGCATTATGGGCCCTTCCCTTACGTTGCCTTCTCTGTATGGTGTGTGTTACATATGGTACCTGTTCACATTGTATACGTTGTGCATGTACAGGCAGCATCGTGCTAATTTATAGGACTGGGCGGATAAATGCAAACCAGCGGCTCTCGGCAACGAGGGGATGGGAGGTGCAGAATAAAGTGAAATTGAAACACTCGAATTGCCTGAAGCGCTGCCTCTCTATTCGATACTTGTCATACTCTGGTGAATGTAAGTTCAGTTATCCATCAATGTCAGCCAGACCGACATAGCAGAGCTCGTTATTGAATTAGCACAAAAATGTGCAAGCCCCTGTGTACCACCTGGACACCGGGACACCTGAACACTCACTGTTTAAATGAACTGTTCTTTTTAAAGTACTTCACGAAAATACAAGATAATAGCTGAAAAATAAATTCAAGGACATAATCAGGAGAATAGTACTTAATATAAAAGATTTATGTTGGATTCCGTTTAGAGATTTATGTATGGAAATAAAGTATTATACAGTCACATATCTATCTCAATCCAAAGCGTGGGTAATACAACTTTTTCACTTCACGTTCTGATACAGAAATATCTAATGTGAAACAAATAACTTCCTCTGCCCAAATAAATGTCTTACTTCTTAGTTTAATATCTCACAACATTTACTATACAACATAATATACTAAGAATATCTCATGTAATGCACATATGCACAACATAAGTAAGGCCAATGACCCATCTCACTTCTTAGCTCATAGTACAATATCTCACAATATTTACTGTACAACATAATATACTACTAATATCTCATGTAATGCACTTACATAACTTTCTTTGCCCTAAATAATGCCAATAGAATTTCTCACTTCACAATCTGATATGGAATGCACGTGGTGCATAATACAGCCTACAGTTGTTTCAACCTGATGCAAAATTGATTGTTCAGACAAGAATGTGTTTCTAGAAACGGTGGCTAACTTAACTCATTGTATGAGATAAACGGAAACTTTTTAATTTTATAGTACATGGGCTACTTTTGCTAGAGATGGATCACTCTCCATCCTAAATTTAATCAGGTCTTCATAAATTAAGTAATTTCACAGTACCTGGTAAAGTTTTTAATTGATAGGTTGTGTAGCCGAAGGGGTCATTGAGGGGGGGATCTAGATGCTCCAAGATGGGCAGTCATTGTAGCCGAAGGGATCGTTGATCCAGAGTTGATAGTGTGAAGGGCTGACTTCGATTCCTGCCTGAGCTAGCTTGCCAGTCGTCGGTAGATTTTTTGCACGAGACCAGGGAAGGCGGTTTTGATGTCTAAGGTGCCTTGGGGTGATGTATGTGAACTAAGGAAAGCGACAGGTGGATACAAATGAAACATCAAAAGCACAGTATCGAAGAGTGTCGAAGAGTAATGTAATCTGCAATTTAAAATTGTAATGGGTTTCATACTTTGGCACGGAAAATCCCTTCAACGGTACAAAATTCTAAAGTAAAATAATATTTTAATGTGAAAACTAAAACGTTTTTACTTGTATTTCTTTCATTTAAAATTTGAAATGGTCACTCCTGAAGATCAACTAAGTCAAATGTCTTGGTTCTTTAACATATTTCCCTTAACGCAAAATTAGTTATGGTGTGTTTTGTGACGGTATTAAAGTTTAATGTAAGCTTATGTGAATTTTAGGCCTACCGTCACGAGTAGGCCTAATTAGTTTTGAACAACGAAATAAACGAACATCTGACTTAGTTTGATAAGCATATGTGGAGGAATAGTCATAGGTTACTGTATTGTAACTTCCAAAGCCGTATATGATCAGTGTAAAACAAATATGTTGTCATGAGAACTGATTTGTATTTGATAAATTCTTTCTAATATATATATACCATAAAATAGGCACTCGGTACCGGTCAACCGATTTGGTCAAATATCAAAATGGTTCTTCCCATGGACGTTATAAATGAGTATACCGATTTTCATGAAACTCCGATAAGTGTATTTAAGTTACCGAGCGTAGAGATGCTCGGACGGGCGGACAGACAGACGGACAGACATTTTTCCGTCCCGCACACAATCTTATACAGTACCATACTGGCACTTAATAATTTCGGACAGTGACAAATAAATTAATTTAACAGTAGCCTATAGATGTTTAAATATTTCTTCAGATTATCGCAAAAGATTAGGCCTATTAGGCCTATTAGGCCTAATGGTATGTATAAAAAGTTACATCGCAAACAGTATTCAATTGATCTTTATTTGTAATTAACAAACTGTTCCATTCTAAAGAGTAGAACAAATTTTTCTGTGTACAGAGACAACATTACAAGTAGGTTACAGATACTTTATATTCGAGACCGTAAAATAAAATTAGATTATAAAAAAAAAATAATAGCATAATAGGATACGGTATTACGATGGGAAACGTTCCGGAATGAGCTATCTGTATGTTACGTTTAGGGTACTTCATCTTCTATACCAGCCGGAAGCCAATTTTGTTTGTTGAGAACTGCTCCTATATCGAAACTTTAATAACGTTGTCTCAGAAACACGTCTTAATTATACATGTCGCTTGAAATAAGGAAGTAAGGGAAATGAGTGATACCTTAAGTCTATTTTTGTTTATAATGCTTCATAATATAATACAGAAAGCGTATATTTCCTTTCAATGGCGGAGTACGACGCATTGTGCGCCTTCCCACGGAAATATGTCTCCAACTTTAAGATTTAACATGGAACTGCACTCAATGAATGGTGAGAAATTACAGTACACGTTCTCCATTCATTGTTTAATTGATATGCAAAAAACAACTGTGAATCCCAGTGTCTCTCCATTATGCTTTATCAATTCTAAGCACTTACAATACGAGAACGACGTAACGGCCAGGAATGTAGGTGACCAGATGCCCTGCTTTTCTCCTCCATTTTTAACACTTTATCCTGCAGCATGTGAATGGGTTTGCAAATCTCATTAATATCCTGCTTTTTAAAAATATCCTGTGAAAAGTAATGCGAAATGGAATTTTATCACATTTTTAGTACACTAGCGGCAAAATTGTGGCAATTTATTTATATTTATTATTATTATTTATTTATTTATTTTTCGAAAAGCGGACTTAATTTCTGCCGTCGTTAGAAAGCGCGTTAGTAAGTTTAACTTTTAACATGTTTATTTATATGTAAATAGAAGAGAAACATTCTACTGAATAAATACTAATAGAAAATGTTGCATTATAATTCTAAAGCGGACAGGCTTAGCCTACATGAAATAATATGCAAACTAGACATTTTAAAATTATATTTGCAGCATAAATGTAACATTTCCGAATAAGCTAGCATTTGTGGCTGGGAGTTTTTCTTTATGCTTATTTTATTATAATTTACAGCATTTTCCATTACAGAATAATAATACTTTTCTTTTCGTTTACATACAATAATGATAAGACTAAACTTTAAAATAAGCATACTGCGAATATAAAATAATGTGCGTACTAATTCTTATATAACAATAGTATAATACATAATTTATAAACTTTTCAACAAACAAATTTTCGATTATTAAGTAAACTACTTTGTAATTCTTATGAGATATATTTATTGTGTAACTTGAGAAGAACTGATATTTCGATGGCCCAGTGCACACATACGTGTGTTAAGTACAATTTTGGAGTTAATGTGTTAAGTACAAATTTTGAAGCTCCTAACACATCCTATATTTACTGCATACAACATGTTACAAGTGAAAAAAATAAAAACAGAAGCTGGGTGCACAATCGTGATAATTAGGTATTAAAATGGATTTACTAAGAACAGTAGAATTTTACATAACATATGTGTGTCATCGAATATTCTGGTAAAAACTAAATAATAATTAATTCAACTAGTAAGTTATGTTGATTAAATTTTGGTCTAACTATAGACTATTTATAATTTTTAATTATTATAGGCCTACGTCTATTGTTTTTATGATTTCTACGATAGTGTAAATTTCTTGTAAATTCCATTCATTGTTGTCTGTACCTACGCGGTTATACAAAATATTTAACCCTTTCAGAGCTGAAATCATCAGTGGGCCCTAACCTTAAGAGCGATTAGGTACATTTTAGCAGAATATAAAGTTTTAACATGTGGATAAAAATCTATAAATTCTAAGTAAAGCATTATGTTGTTAAACTTATATATCTGCTAATATACAATATTTTGAGATAACACAAATATACGACAATATCAGGTTAAATACAGTATCAGGTATTCTTATCGCAATTCTTGCATAACATTTATTGTTCTGGACAATTCTCATGGAATGGCATGTGATGAATGCTTTACACGTACATGTGAAACTAGTGTTCTCTTACCCATTAAGGTTCCTAATACTTATTGTGTAAGGCTGTGAATCTGCAGTTTAATAGTGAGTAAAAATTCAATTGTTTATGAAATAGACTATAGTGTTATCAGCCTGACAAAACTGTTAAGATCAAGAAACATCTCAGTCAAGATAATGAAGCATAATGTGAACACGAGACAAGAGAACATTCGATATTGTTCCCGCTGATTCAAGCTCTTTAATAAGAAAAAATACAAAATTATCTCTCTCTCTCTCGTCAAGTGCAATTCAAAGAACATTCCGTACATCACAGAACGATAGAAGCCAAATTACTACTTGGCCCTTTGTGTGGGAAGGTTAGGACTTTAAGTCATTGTTCCTTAGTTTGAGAGAATGAATGGATTCAGAATGAAGACAAAAGGATTCAGATCTTACGAGAACGCATATCGAAGCCTTTACAAATGTTCAAATCTCTTAGTAGCGGCATTTGGTTTGTGACCGTGTTCAAGCTATGAAATATTTCCAGTCTGGAGTATTCCATGAACTCAATTAATAAAGTTATTTCATGGCATTATATCAAACTAACAAATTAAACTTTCATTAAAAAAAGAAGAAATTAATAAAACGAAGAATGTAAGAACTCCAGATGTTAAAGGCAGTGAGGGGAAACGTATTTGTTGTCTTGATTAAACTTGATTCCATCAAATAAACTTTGTGTAAAAGACTTCATAGGGATGAATTTAATTGAGAGCGAAGACCAACATTGCAGAAACTATTCCAAGAATACCGTTACCTCGAAATATTGTACATGCTCGACCATTCATTTTACTTCTAAGGAGGGTATGAAATATCTTTCTGAGATAACATTTTTAATCCACAACATTCACGTACTGATTCCTGCATTTATTTTCGAGAAATATTTTAATTGAATGAAAAGGAATTACATCAACATACACAAACAATCAGAAATCGGTGTATAGAAACTATAACCGCTGAGCCCATTTCAAATTCACAGACTTGTATTTACAATAATTTATCTTAGGCTCTTACGTGCGGAATCTTAAATAACAGACTCTTACGATGTTATTACTAGAGCCCGGATGTCCAGACACTTATTAAGTGCCAGTATGGTACTTTATAAGTAGACCTGGGATTTTAGGCTCTAAAAAAAATAGTTTTAGGCACCTAAAATAGGCTTTTAAAACAAGTAAATAGGCTTTTAAAAGAGAAAATAGGCACTTAATTATGTTCTGAACGACTCCAATTGGCATTTCATATGAGGTTAGAAATTGATAGCAGGGTTGGAGTTATTTATTATGTAGCCTATTTTTTAATATTCTGTATTAATAAAATGATTTCAGCGCCCCTGACAGCCACAAATTAAAGAAATTAATACGATACTTATATTCCTCAGGTAGTGCTGATTACCTGAAAGAAGCAAATAGGAACGCCTGATTGCAGCGACTAGACTACACGCATCACACACCGGAGATGCGGGTAGTCTAAACGTTACATTCAGGCGTTTCCTTTTATTTCATTACTAGACCTGGGATTTTAGGCTCTAAAAAAATTAGTTTTAGGCACCTAAAATAGGCTTTTAAAAGAGAAAATAGGCACTTAAAATATGCTTTAAAAATGTGTAAATACAGGTGGGGCAGAATGGACTCCCTAGTTTCGAAAATTCATTGGAGGCGCTCCAGAGCAGATAGAGGGGTGGGACAGGTGCCATTAGGTTGGAGTGACAATGCAGTTTTCAGTAGTCACCATGCGGTGGACAGGTGAGCAATGGGGCTTTGTTGTGGAGACGTTTTTTAAAAACAAATTTTTCGCTCACTTTTGCCAGAATATCTTGCAGAATTCCGGTGATTACATCCTCAATTGCCTCTTTCAGAGCTTCCAGGGTTTGAGGTCGAACTTTATAAACTGCAGCTTTCAGGTAGCCCCATAGGAAAAAATCACAGGGGCTCAAATCCGGGGTGCAAGGGGGCATTGGAACATCCCCTCATAAGGGAGATCAGGCGGCCGGGAAACATTTATTGCAAAACTTTGAGCGAATGACGGGCAATATGGGCCGTGGCTCGATCCTGTTGAAACCAAAAGTCTTCTAAGTCATATTCCCTGCCAAACTATTCCACTTTGGGGCGTAAAACGTTCTCTAACATGTCACAGTAGCGCGCTAAATTCACAGTCACAGTTGAGCCATCTTCTTCAAAAAAATAAGGTCCAATTATGCCTATCGAGGACGTAGCACATCAAACTGTCACTTTAGGGCTGTGAAGTGGTCTTTGGTGCAATTCACGAGGATTTTCAGTTGCCCAGTAACGAGAATTTTGCTTATTTATTGTACCGCTAAGGTGAAAATGCGCCACTACACTTTCCTCGTTTTTAAAAAAAGGTCTCCACAACAAAGCCCCGTTGCTCACCTGTCCACTGCATGGTGACTACTGAAAACTGCATTGTCAGTCCAACCTAATGGCACCTGTCCCACCCCTCTATCTGCTCTGGAGCGCCTCCAGTGAATTTTCGAAACTAGGGAGTCCATTCTGCCCCACCTTGTAGATAGAAAATAGACTTTGAAATAATACAATATACACCTAAACTGTAACATGGTCTTTTTTTACTGCAAGAAACGTGGTATACCTATTCTTAACAGAATTAACTGCAAAATTAGGCATCAAGAACTATATTCACTTAAACAGATGTTCTTTCACTGGTGACTTGACACAGTAGTCCTTCCTCTTAATCCTCCCCCTCCCCCGTCAGTCGGCATTCCTTTGGCGACAATTGTTTGGAATAATCAAGTTTCTATGAAAAACCCACCCCTGCTGTTTTCATTTTCATTAAGGGATGTCCATTACAAGATTGTAAAATTTACAGAAGTTGCATTTTATTTGAAATGTACAAAATAGGCATTTTAGGCAATAAAATAGTAAAAATAGGCTCCAAAGGTCCAAATAGGCATTTTAGGGCACTAAAAAACTCTATAAATATAAGTGATTTATCATTAAATGTCAACATATTTAAAAGTCTTCATGTTATTTCATAAGGAACAAAATAGGCATTTGCCTTAAAATCCCAGGTCTATTTATAAGATACTGTGGGAACGTGGAAATGTCTGTCCGTCTATCCATCCGTCTGTCCGTTTGTCCGTGTGTCTGTACGCGCGATAATTAAAATATGCTTTATCAGATTTCCATGAAACTTGGTATACTCATTTATAACGTCCATGGGAAGAAGCCTATTGAATTTGGATCAAATCGGTTGACCGGTACGGAATAACGAGTAATTACCGATCATTAACATAATATAAAGCCTCATGGCTGACTGACTCACTCATTCACTCACTGACATTAATGTTTGCCCACTTCCAGATGAGCTAGAAACCTGAAATTTGGTACACCTATAGCTTTTAGGCTGTAAACCACAGGAAAATTCCAAAAAGTTTATTTTTTATTTTTACCCCTAAAAACCCTCGAAAAAGTGCTCGGTTTCCATGGCAAAAGTATTATCAAATAGCGTTCACATAGGGCTCTGAAAGGTAATAGCCAATACAGCAGACTAAATACATGCACGCTATCTCCCATAGATCTTTTAAAAAAACCTTTCCTGAGAACCTCGGCGGGGGTTTGAGGGCGGAGCCCCCAATGAGCGAAGCGACTATCCATTATAAAATAATATTCGTTCTCCGAAAATCCGAAGCATTTTGATTGGTTCGCGGACAGTCAATTAGCGGCCGAGCACCCATAACTAATCTAAACAAGACACGTTCAGATGTATCAGTTTCTGTAAGTAGAAATAATAGGCTAAAACACTTTTTAAAAAGCATGCTTTCATTTCCAATTTAATATAAATATTAATTTTGTAATGGATATAAGACGCTACAATATTATTGCATGGCCCACAATATATTAAACATAACGTAACATATGGTCAATCGTTTATGGAGATTGTTAGCCCGCCTTGATTGATTCATTTCTTGATAACGATATCAGTGTAAATAAATGTAAATAAAAGATTTTTATAAAACAAGTAGCCGTTGAATATTGATATAATATTGTGCATTCTATCGATATGTATGACTACCGATATCTACATTATATTTTCATGTGAGTATTTTTCTTATTACAAAAATAACTTCTTTTCTGCATGGGCCTATCATAATTGCATTTGTCGCTGATTAAAATATTCATTCTGGCACTTTGTTATATCAGTTTACCTGATTTTATTTTGGTTATAATAGCCCGGAAAAAAAGGCACTTAAAACACCGAAAATGGGCAGCAATATAATTAAAATAAGCATTTATTAAAAGCAAAAAAAAAAGAGAATAATCCAACTCTTATTAATCAAAATACCTGTCTGGGATATTTAATAACTTATTTATCACATACAGTACTTACTCTTTCTTTTCTTGATTACAAGCACCAACAAGATGTCTTTTCAAGGTGTCTCTTTCCTGGTATTCATTATACCCTGCATTCCTTTCATAGGTACTGTTATTTAAAGAGCTTAACTGAATCGTTTGAAGAGGTAAGTTTCCAACTGCATGAAAACAAATGTGTTTATAGGGAACAGGATCCTCAATAGGTTATATCAGTGGTGCCCATCCTTTTTCAGCTGGCGACCCACTTTTCCTTATCGGAATACGTCTACGGTCCATCGGTCCATGGTGGAGTAAGAAACCTTATTTGTATCGCATCCCTTCCTTATGTATATATAATTTACCATCAAATATGGCAAAAATATATATATGCTTATATATGCTTTTTTGAAGATACAGATTGATTATTGATAAACAATTTGTGATCTGATTTGAAAATGGTTGAAGTACTTAAAGAACTAAGAAATCGATCAAAACAAAATTTGATTTGTTTCGATTTTTCTTATCTTTTCTGATGGTTTATTCGATGGTTTCTGATAGTTTTAGGATCGAGTCGCGACCCCCCTGTAACCCTTCCGCGACCTACCGGTTGGGAACAGCTGGGTTATATGTTTGTGACGTGAATGTGTCATTTCATTATTTATGTAACATTCTTTTCACTTTCACTGCCATACGTTGAAATTTTTTGTGGGCTTTTTAAAATGTGTAAACATTCACACACAAAAATACCGATCCAAAACAGGCAAGAAAAGGCATTACACCTTAAAATAGACAGAAGCCATACTAAGAAAAATAAATAAATAAATAAATAAATATAAATATAAATATAAAATAAAAAATAATAATAACTGGCTCTACCGTCCCTAAATGTACGGAAACATGTTTATCTCTATTTAACCCTTTAATATATCCACTCAAAAAGAAAAGGTACTTCCTAACTTCCGAGCTCTAGTTATTACATTAATATGTAAATTAGTCTGTAAAATATTAAAAATGTAATGTTCAAAAATATCTAAACTGTGGTGTGCATAGTAGCATAATTTTAAATCTTTGTATACTGACATATAAATCCGTCCCTTTCAAAAATATTATTGCAAAGAAAGCAGAGTTATAAGACTTCTAGTGTCAAGATTTTGTAAAATGTGAAGACTTTTATTCGGGTATTACATTTATTGTTTATGGAAGCCAGCTATTCTGCGAATTTTTTTATTGATTTAAAACTTAGGTTTTGCTCGATGACTGCGTATTATTATTATTATTATTATTATTAGCTCAGTAACATCCCTGTGCAGGCAAGGGCTTCCTGTCAAAGGGTGGCTTTCAAAAAGGTGCCTCGGACCTGCAACTTTACAAATTCAGCTGTGAAAACGTTAATAAAGTCAACTTGAATTTGCGCACTTTCAATTTCAAAATATAGTTAGTATTAACTCAATATGATGTATTGTTTCTGCATTTTAATCTCTGAATGAATCTCTTTAATAATTTCAAATTCAAAGAATTTAAGTTAAGCAATTTTTTGAAGTGAAATGCATACTATATAATAGCGTACAACTAAATAATTCAACTACATAAACACAATAACATACGAGGGTGAGTCCAAAAATAAGTTTCCCTGGCGACTGTGTACAAACTACAGAGGTGTAGATGAAAGACAAAAAAATCTGATGTGAATGTCACATAACTTCCTCTGCCCAAATAAAAGTAGTATTCACATATCCTTTTACAGAATCTCAAAACACAATTTTACGCTAATTATCCTATAAATACCTCTTCTTTCAATGAAGCGACTAAAAGCGCAAGGCTATATAACAAACTTAAAAAAAAGAACAAGTGACTGCAGACGTTTATTGAACTTTCCGCCGTAAAGAATAATTTCCGAACTTCATCGAATATTTCCATTATTTACTCTATGCATGGCCAACAATACAACTTACTCACTTTACATTCTTTTATAGAATAAGAGGCCATGAAAGAGCGTGTATTCAGTTGTTCATCACACAAGACAAAATTTCTACAGTGGGTGAACAGTGGGTGGATTGTAACTACCCTCAGAGAATTTTTTCGAAAAAAAGTTTTAAATAAAAGTTTTAGCTCTCAGTAAAAGAAACACATGTGCAAATTTTAAAGAAAATCGTTAGAGCCGTTTTCGAGAAAATCGCGAAAAACGAAAATTTCTTCATGTAAAGTCCCCTTAAAAATAAGAGAAAATAGTCGCCAATCTTATCCTCACATCTTCAGAAGGTAGCTGACCCAAATACGAAATTTTGTTTTCATACGATTTTCCGTTTTGGAGCTAGCTTGTTCACAGATATTTTCCACACAGACACACAGACACACAGACATGTTTCCAAAAATAGTATTTTTGGATTCAGGGGGCCTTGAAACGTGTATATATGCTAAAAACTCAACTTCGAATTTTAGGGTCGAAAACAATACTTCCTCTACCTATAGTACCTATGGTACGGGCAGAGGAAGTAAAAATATGAGACATTAAAGATAAGACGTACTTTATTATTCCACATAATTTCCACATACATTGAGACATTTTTACTTCCTCTGCCCGTACCATAGGTACTATAGGTAGAGGAAGTATTGTTTTCGACCCTAAAATTCGAAGTTGAGTTTTTGGCATATATACACGTTTCAAGGCCCCCTGAATCCAAAAATACTATTTTTGGAAACATGTCTGTGTGTGTGTCTGTGTGTGTGTGTGTCTGTCTGTCTGTGTGGAAGTTTGTGAACAGGCTAGCTCCGAAACGGAGAATCGTATGAGAACAAAATTTCGTATTTGGGTCAGGTACCTTCTGAAGATGTGATTCGAAGATTGGCGACAAATTTCTCTTATTTTTAAGGGGACTTTACATGAAGAAATTTTCGTTTTTCGCGATTTTCTCGAAAACGGCTCTAACGATTTTCTTTAAAATTTGCACATGTGTTCCTTTTACTGAGAGCTAAAACTTTTATTTGAAACTTTTTTTCGAAAAAATTCTCTGAGGGTAGTTACAGGCCACCCACTGTTCACCCACTGTTTGTAAAAATTTAGGTATTTATAGGATAATAATAGCGTAAAATTGTGTCTTGCGATTCTGTAAAAGGATATGTGAATACTGCTAACTTTTTTTTGGGCAGAGGAAGTTATGTGACTTTCACATCAGATTTTTCATACAGCTTTATAAGCTTCAAAAAGCCCTCCATGAAAAAAATCAGGTCTCTGCGCTCCCAACCAAGAGTTGCAATATGTTTTTGCGTTGCCGTCGCCGAGTGTGGTCTTGCACTGTCATCCAACAACAGAACGCCAGATTGGAGAAGGCCAGAGAGCTTTTTCCAAAACGAGAAGCAGAGTTGTTATGCATTCGGCAAAGTAACGTTGTGTATAGAGCTCTCGTTTTCTTCGTCCCCACTCGGCGAGTTAAATGTCGGCATTTCCTTTTGCGGTCAACCGGATTATGTCATTGTTTATTGATGGTAAACAGTAACTTGCACTCTCAAATCCAAGGAGGTGGCAGACACTGTTACCAAGTCAATTTAATAACAAAGTAATATATTACAAAATTTCTTTTTTTTTTTTAAATATTTATTCTGGTTTTCGGCTGTGACATGACAACACTTCAACACGCGGCTATTAACGAGTGTGTCCTCGCAATAAACAAACAACATTTCAAAGACTGGGGACGATGATAGCGAGACGTCCGGTTGACCTGGGAGACACGCAACTGCTGATTAGTCATTCTTATAGTCAAACAAATAAACAACAGCAAACAGTTGAGTAAGGTGAGTGTTAGATGTCCTAGTCAGGAAACTGCATAGGAGCGTTCGTTCGAAAATTATAGCATTTAAATAATGCTAGAGGCCCCTCAGGCTTCTAGCGACCAACGGGAGGTTAAAAAGAAAACGATTTCAGTTCCCTTGTACTTAGAATGGTATTAACAAACATTTGGTAATTGCAAAATTCAGGCTCTTTTGGTTGGCAGCAATTTGTTTCAAGACAAATCACCACCGGTATTTGAAACAGTTGAACATACCAGAAAGAGAAACATATGTGTATATTGAACTTTGATGTATCTGTAAAGAAATTTATATCTCCGTTCAAGTTAAAGATACGAAAGACAAATAATAAACTAATATTTAAAAATCCCTCACTGCGCTAAGGAGTTGCAGACTTTGAATGAATGAAGAGAAATGAAGTTCGTAAGCATTGTGTTTGTTGGCTTACATTTGTGCATAATCAGAAACATAAATGCCGATATCTAGGTTATGAACCAAATTACTATGCGGAAATAGTTATTTATGTTATTCTGAATATTTCAAAAATTTGTACAGATAGGAAGGTAATTATAGTGACATCTGAGGATTTCCACTATAATATCTATAACGTGCTAATACTTTATATTTTACTTTAATGGGCTCAACCGTAAATGAAATTTCACATAGAAAGTCCTGTTAAACGATATTTACGATTTAAATAATATGAAATATACTTACATCTACCGAAATATCAGGAGATTATATTTTATTTAGCGAAAGAAACTAATAGTACTTGGAATCAAATCGATTCATGGTAGCATATGTCAATCGGCAAACAGTTTCCTTTCTTCCGAAACTCTTGTAGGCCACATTACGAAGTCCCTGGAGGCATTATTGTGCCTTGGAGAGAACTAGTGTTTCTCTGGATAGACGTGGGCTACCAACATAAACCGACTCAACATTTCTACTCACGTTTTGGATTGGTTTCCTCCTTTAACCGCGGCTTCAAAAGGTAACCTCCAGTCCTGAATCGCTCGGGACAAGCCGTTCCAACTTCTCTCAGCTTTACCATCCACATCTATATCGAACCACATACGTATCGCATGCAAGATTCTTAATAATAATAATAATAATAATATATATTATTTTATAATTACAGCACAGAAAGAGTAGCCTATAGAAAATCATTAGTTGAACGTAACAATAAAAATCAGAGTTATTCTGTTAATTGGATAAAAGATAATGGTTGTGTGAGGAATTATATTCTTTATGCCCGGTTTCTACAAACTAGTGAATTACCTATGGGTAAATTATCCATGGACAAATTAGTTCCTTTTAACCTACAATGATATAATGAGCAAGGCCTTGGAGTTGTATAGTTAATTTAATTCAGAAGGCTTTGATTCTCATTGTTTAAATATTACTATTGATCCTATGAAAGGTTAAATTTTATCCAGCCATCCATGAAAGGATAAAATAACCCGAAGATTTACCCTTGGAAAGATCTAGCCCGAGTTTGTAGGAACATTTTTTCTGTCATTTTCATATTTACCCAGAGGACATTTATCTAGAAACTCGCCACAAGTGTATGTGATTGCTATCTTTAAATTATTTGTGTTGGTGTGGTGTTATTTTTGTGTAAATTCTGTCCATTGGATAATTTACCCATAGGCAATTCGCAAGTTTATAGAAACCGGCCATTAGTTAACCAATTAAATCTTTTCCGGATAATCCGAGCTCTAGTTCCAATCCACACTGTCAGAACTTTACATCAAATCGAATCCGGTATTCATTGAATTCTCTGCTTAACTTTTCAGTACATATTCAAATCTTACATAGGAAACCTCAAGGCAAAGGTTAA
The DNA here is from genome assembly GCA_964059195.1 of Ectobius pallidus. Taxonomy (NCBI): domain Eukaryota; kingdom Metazoa; phylum Arthropoda; class Insecta; order Blattodea; family Ectobiidae; genus Ectobius; species Ectobius pallidus. The sequence goes on along the minus strand of CAXKWD010000007.1, from coordinate 82,829,422 downwards.
TGAACTCATTATTCCTTCTATATTCCTATGGTGAGGATGAAAATGAATAAGTTTATTAGCACTAAATAATCTAAATTATTTATTAGCACTAAATAATACACCAGAGGTGTACAAATTTCCATTTTAGCTTGCCCATACCCGCTTGCACGCCAGGCAAGCAAGTTGCCAGCGTCGCAGCTAGCAAGCAGGCAGGATTGTTTAGACTTGGATGGGTCGGGCTGAACTTAACCCATGCAAGTCTGAATAAGCTTCCGACATTCCTATCAGCTAAACAATTGTAGTTGCTAAGTGTAGGTAATAACTTCTTGCTTTTCTGCATGCTGGTAGAAGAAATTCATCATGCAGATAAATAAAAGGTGGATGAAGTATTAAAAATCGTTTTAGCGTCTTAACACATTTATTATTTTTATTATTGTTATTATTGATTTTTTTTTAGATTTTCTCGAAAATGTTTGAAAATTTTTCCCATGCCGGACTAGTATCTTTGTTCATTGATAATTCAAACTCTCCACATTTTAGTTTCTCCTCGGCTTCCTTCAGGGTAAAATTCTCCATTCTCCTTTTAATTGCACTCTAAACACATCTGAAGTTCCTCAACTACGTAACTGCACGACTTACCAGTGCACTGATATACTCAGTTTCATATTATTTCAGCCAGGCCTTGCAGTTTCTTTAGGCTCCGTGAAACCCACCAGGTTATGAAGAGCTTGTGACTCATAGCGACAGTATTTCTTTTCATCGTTGCAATCTGACTTACTCTCTTGTCAAGCAAGTTAAAAGCTGTGGCTGGTTGCAGAATTTCAAAGGGGCAAGCAAGCTAAAATCAGAATATGTACACCTCTAATATGTACTAGCTTTACAATAAAATCTAGAAGGACTGAAGCGTAGAATTGAAGTTGCCACTAATGTAACTGATGATATCCTCCAAAGAGTATGGCTAGAGGTTGATTTGCTCATTTACACTTGGTTCTACAAAACCTTTTGAGTTACACGTGTTCCCATATCAAGTCATTGTGAAACCAAATATTGAAAGCAAATCCATTTGAGTTCCTATTTAAAACAACATAATATAGAAAATTTGAATAATTTGTAGTCTTTGTGCAATAAAATGCCATCGAACTTTAGGGACATGGTTAATTTCCGCTCAGTATTTAGTACAAATATCTTACGTGAGATAAGATTAAAAATCTGTATCATAAGTGATTTATGAAAATTACTCGTCAATACAATATAAGCATTCATAGAGTCTGTATAGTCCTTTAGAAGTGCATTTAGAATTTCAGTAGATCCACGGGCAATGGAAAGCAGAAGTATTTTTAGTTTAAGATCAAAGAGCTGAAAGTCATGGCGTCTAATTATCCTCCTGCTATCCCTTCCTAAACTTGACGTGGGATGGTTTTTAATTTCGAGAGCAGTGAATCAAAACCTCAACAAAGCTGTACACTCACTTTATTGTAAACGTGGTCACTAATAATATGAGATGATGGGCAACATGTCCCCTCACTTTGATGGACCCCTCACTTTCAGGCAAGTATGTCTCTTTCATCAACCGCTAGTGGGAGCAACCGTCAATCAGGTATTGATGTCTCCAGCTATTGACTTTGGTCCCGAAGCGCTCAACTAATCACAAATCATTGCTCTATACAGCATCCTACAATGTTAATCTCCATTGGACTTTTTTTTTTTTCAGCACTGGTAAACAATGTTCTAGAAGTAATTTTTGCTTCCTTTTTTAAAATACAAAAATACAAAAACAAATACAAAAAATGCTTTCGATGCCAGTGTTTCAGATACAATCATTCCCCGTTATATACAAGTTATATTTGACAGTTTCATTAAGTTAATGGCAAGTTACAGCGATCTCTTGTCTCCTTTGGCGCAGCAGCTAAAGGTATTCGTGATGGAGGCTTCATGTTCGAGTCTCGCATGTGTGTTTGTGTACAGTTACAAAATAACAATAATAAAATATAAGATTAGCAGGAATCGAGAGTTAAATGTATTCGGATGATGGACCACTTGTCGCCTGAAAAATGTCCACTACTGATATAAATTACTGTCCAACAGTGTACACTCATGTTTGTAATCACTCGTTAATAGACTATTAAATCATTAATTTATTTACTTACTGAAAAGATAACAAACAAACGCCCAATTACAATATGCAGGCTCTATCGGGGACGTGAAACTTCTTGTGCTTGTTGCTTACATCTAGCCTGCGCCGTATGTTACGATTTGTTTTCATATCTGCAATAAATAAAAAAATCCCTTTAGGCAGGCCTACAGGCAGAGGTAGATTTCGAAGTGCTTTTGGTTTAATTTATTGTCGCTGCATAGCACTCTTCTTCTTTAGCCTTGGCATGGCAAACCTGCAGTAAAGAGGAAGAGCCTACAATCAATTGTTTTGACAACAATAATAGGATATAATATTCTGGGAGGCCGTGCCCAAGATCAGCAATGAATAAAATTAGCAAAGCCGCTAAACAAGACAAAATTATGATATTATAATAATTCTTTCAAGTGTTATTATTTTCAAACATTAAAATCTCGCGTCATATGAGAGCTATCAAGAAACTATTTATTGATTTGTAGAGTACTCATCAAGAGCTTTTCAACGATACCCCACAAGACGTGGTTTCAAAAGTTTCGAATTTTCATCCCCCACCCCCACCCCCACCCCCACCCCCACCCCCACCCTCACTCGAACCCCCGAATCGTTGGTGTCACTGTGAACTCCATAGGGAGTACTCTAATTTATTCAAACAAAGTTTCCCTCTATACTTCATAGGGGCCGAGATATACATTTTTAAAAATTTCAACCCCCTCCCCCGACCACCCCCTGGGCCAATTTTGCTCATTAACGAACTTGTCCGAACTATTTGGCCTAGAAATAACATATTAAAATTTGGTTCAAATATCTTCAAAATTACGGCCGCTATCGTGTAAAGATATATATATATATATATAAATATCCCAATTTTTTTTTTTTTTTTTGAACGGGCGGTGGTTTCGTACTTAGGGGAGCATGAAACGTAAAGATATGAAAGAATTTTTCGAAAATCATAAAGTGGCATCCATTGCAATAGGTAGATTTTCTTCGAAATCTACCTAAAAAGAAGTTTGCATACACGCTTCTCGTGTGTTATAGCCTACTATTTATTTAATATTTTAAAATCAACATAGCTACAATTTAACATACCTTTTTCTGTAAAATTTGTACATATATACAGTAGAGTCGCGATAATTCGAGTTAATTGGGGCTGATGGTACCTCGGATTACACGGAAAAATTGTAAATAACGGAATTTTCAACTAAATACGCCTACGTGACTTACGTTGCCAACCCCCATCCCCACCACCTTCCTTTTCCAACTGCACCTTCCCCAAGCCTCCGTTGTATGTTGTCAACGATAAAAGGTAATTTATTTAGAAAAATTTTCGTTAAGCCTTTATATATGGATTTGTTAATTCCTGTTTTTTTGCAACTCGGATTGCACGGAACGGAATCTCGGATTAACGCGATTTTACTGTACACATCTCGTATGTTAGAGCCTACTTTTTAGTTAACATTTTATAATCAATATAAGTATAATTTAACCTAAATTCCCTGTTAAATTTGTACACCTGAGGTAAGGCATGACGTAATAAGCTTACAAACATCTGACTGCATTATAGAAAAAGCCTCTCTATTCAACATCATGAATTAAATAATTCTACTGAGGTCCCGATTTCTCCATTTATTTGTACATGCTTGATGTATTTCCGTACATACTGTTTTAGCATGCGATCCCCATGAGAAAGGGTATAAAGACGATTACAAAAACACCAAAAAAAACTAATAAAAAGTTTTATTAATAAAGAAGAAAGCTATAGAACCTGATTAAGAGAAAATGGAAAAATATTCGAAAGAGATCGCAATAAATGTAACAGTAAATATGAATGAAATCACAAAAAGCTAATCATAAAAATAGATTACTGTAGACCACCACCTTCAATGCAATATTACTAATTATATTGGGCCTATCTAAGCTAATACATGTATTTTAAGGCCAAAATTAATATACTAAAACAGTAATTAATCAAAATTCTTCATTTTTAGTCCACTACTGTTAGTAACTTATGACTATTCAAATTTCGTGCAATAATTGTAATATCTTTCACTAACCATACACTAAATTCACAACTTAAATAAATAATCTTTGTTTAGGGACTATTGCTGTATCCAGTAATGAAAATTCATGTATCAGCTTGGCCAGTGTACAAGTTAAAGTAATGGTTATCGGTTAATGTGTGGTTGTAAATATTGTGATATTAGCAGGATAGTTGTTAACTGGTTGCACAAATAACAAGTTATCTTTTATACAGTTAAAGGAATAACAGCTACCCAGATAACGTCGTTTTATCCAGTAATCTAATAATTTGTATTTATCCAATTAACTGTTAAAAAGGGTTTAGTCAATGGTAAGTACCGCTTGAATATCAGTTCCAGTAGAAGGAGATTGTTGAAAACATTGCATCACGTTTTACATGGACTATTCCACGCATATGCCGCGTGTTTGATATTGACCAATAACGTTTAGCAAATCCTCGGATATAGATCAATCACGGCCGTTTATCTTACAATATTCTTGTAGGAATCGCGAGGATAGAATTTTATCGGGTAAAACACGCTGTTCGTTACTGAACTGTAACAGTATCGGTAAGCAGTGATACTAGATTACGTCATCCATTGTCGGCGCTAAATTGAAAACAGAAATGGCAGCCTTAAGTTTGGTAATGCATCTGTTGACGAAATTGACATTATTATAAAGGAAGCTAGGCCACAAAATACCGAAAGAAATAGAAAATGCATATGGATTCAGTTCCAAAAGTTTTGTGAGGAACGTAAGTACGAATTGACTAATGAAACTGAAATGCAACAGATTGCTCATATATTAAAATTACGTTCTTGAATTAAAATGTGTCTTTATTTCGTATCTTGATTTTTAGGTTAACTACGGCATTTTATCAATATACGTTGGTAGTGGTTCACAACGGTATTTTGTCAATATACGTTGGTAGCATTGATTAGTATTCCATTATGGAGACTGTTCATTTATTTAGTATGCCGTGATCTGACAACTGACAGTATTAATGATTTCATTTTAAACTAACAAGAAGAAATTAATTATTATTCATGTAATCTATTACATTTTATTCGTGAAATAGTCTTAATAAATCCAACTCGAGGTTACGAGTTTCATAAGATAAATTCGCTCCTGCTGCGCAGTCGCGAATCTATCGATAAACTCGTAACCTCTCGTGGGATTACCTATGATAAGCATATGGCTGCTTTCGGCGCCTGTATAGGCTATGTAGTTTTGTCTATTTGGAGACTCATGAGAACACAAACGTGTAGACAGAAAGAGTAAGACCTAACAACGAATTAATCGTCCTTCGAAGGTTAATGGACATAATAATCCAGATAATTATAATAACATTATATTAAGTTAAATATTACAAGGCGCGTCCACAAAGTAACTTTCACAGGGGTCGTTTACAGAAACTAAACACAATTTCATGGTAATATTTATTGCAACAGATGCAGCAAGTGTTCAGCTATTTTTCAACACATTCGCCACAGGAATTGATACATTTGTCATAGCGTAGACCAACTTTTGCATCCCTGTGACATAGAAGTCTGCCGCCTGCGATTGGAACCACTGTTCGACAACCATCTCCACTCTCTTTCATTCTCTGATATTTCTTGAAGTGCAGAAGAAGAAGGAAATCACTGGGAGCGGGTTCCGGGCTGTAGGGTGGATGTTTGAAGACCTCTCAAAGTATCCTGCAGAAGTTCGACTAGGAGATGTTTAAACACCTCCCAGAATGTCTCCTGCAGAAGTTGGACTGGGAGATGTTTAAACACCTCCCAGAAAGTCTCCTGCAGAAGTTGGACTGGGAGATGTTTAAACACTTCCATTTTTTCCATCTTTTCCAACACCTAATAAAAAAAAGGACAGAGAGATGGAGATGGTTGTCACAGAGTGGTTCAAATTCTTGGGGGCAGACTTCTACGACACAAGCATTCAAAAGTTGGTCCCACGGTATGACAAATGTCTCAATTCCGGTGGCAAATGTGTTGAAAAATAGCTGAACACATGCTGTATCTGTTGCAATAAATATTTCCACGAAGTTGTGTTTAGTTTCTGTAAACGGCCTCTGGGAAAGTTACTTTGTGGACGCGCCTCGTATATTGGATATTATCCGTTTAACTATTTGTGGAAATAAGTGTTTTATCTCCATGCAGTTAACCGTTATCCTGTTATTTGTTCCAGTTCTAGTAATTAGTGGCCAGTTTTTGTCTTTTCAGCGACAATTTTGCTTATTAGTCCAAATTATTATTGCAAATTATTTGCAAATTAGTCCAAGTTAAACCTAAAAAACAAAGGGCAGAATTTGTCGAACTTAAATACTGTGAATTGTTATTGAACAAAGTAATTACAGTCTTAGAAACTATACAGTGTTGGAATGCGTATTTGTAGAATTTTTCTTCATAATTTATTCAAATAATTTACAGGAGATTTGTTCCTAACAAATAGGCTACATTGAGTTTTATTACGTACACGTCCATTAAATAGTTTTGCTCTCAATATTCAAATAACTTGGAACGTGACAATTTTCCTGATATCAGTCATTATATATGTAGCCTACTTTGTAAAATAGATCAGTCCAATAAAATAATATTGCATTCGGGTATCAATTCAATGAACATTATAATTAACTTTCTCATATAAAACTAAAGTTTAATTATTTTGGGTTTAAATGTACTTTTTGCTAACGGTTCATTGTGACCGACCAGAAATTTCTGTGTTAAGAAATTCAATATAGGCTATGTGGTTTTTAAAGTGCTTTGGCAGGAAATAGTTAGGCTATACTACATTCTTTCAAAGGTTTAACGCACTTTTTTGCTAACGGTCTTTTGTGAGTGATCTAAAATTTCTTTGATAAAAAATTCAGTTTACCAGGTATTTATACTGTAGTGTTTTACAGGAAGTAGTTATAGTAGATTCTTGTATGTGTTTTCCTGTTGTTTTCAATTATATATTTAGATTTAACTTCTTTAGGCTATTATTCATTATGTTAGGAATTCAGAATTTAAGCTCTAGTAGATTAGATTGTAGGCTATTATAATACGTATTGATATTTACCGGCTATACTCTACTTCCTCCTTTTCATATTCTCCCTCCATTTTTCATATTAATTTCCATTCTTTCTCTTTCATAAAATGAGAAACTAGTTCACTTTGAATTCATAAGTGCTTTCTTCGGAAAGTAATGCATCTAGCACTAAATTGGGACAGCCCCGGAAAATCCGAGACGATAGTAGGCTTAATTGTGTTTGCAATAACGAATACAGGCTGAAAACTCGACGTAAATATTATAAGAGTAATTTAATACCAATGAGAGCGATTAGAAATTAATTTCCGTTTTGTTCATCTGCCACCTATAACTTAAGGGAAAATAACTCAGTTAATTTCCAGTTATTCTTCGGAAGTTGCCATGTCCTTTGAATAGTTGGCGGGTACACAACAGTTGTAATCAAAGTAAAGAAACCAGCAGTGTCATCTGTGAGATGAGGAATTACTAGACATATAGAAATCGTAGGAATACATGTTCCCGACAATTCAGAACAGTTGAAATATTTCGAAAGAACACAATCAAACTTATTGCGGATTGTGTTATTCGATTACTTTACTTTCATAATGGAATATAAATTTTATGTCTATATAGAAAATTCATTCTAAATTCAATAAATATATTGAAAACATAGTGGGACAGGCATAACATATATTATTAATATAGGGATACAGTGCTGTAGCGTTTTGTAATTAACATACATGGCAAAATCCAAAGAAAGAAACGGAAGCTAAATCAGTGATGAAACCCATTTCCAAGTTTATAGCGAAAAATGGATACATTAACTGAAACCACATCATGAATATCGGCGGAAGCACTAATAGTTTTTCGTATAGTTCCGTTGGTGTTAATTATTAATGCATACATGAATTAATAATATTCTGTCGTGACATTCTAATGAGATGTAATTTCAAATCTGGCATATAAAATAAAAAGAATAATTAATCGGAGTGGTATAATGCAATTTACTGTATGACTGCATAATTTACGAGAATATTGTCTATCATATCTATATATTATACAAATATAGCATTCGATTTTTCTAAATGAAATAAAAGACGATATTTCGTACAGTTAAACAATCTACATAAATATAGTTAATTTAAATTTTAAGTTTTCATCACTTGAAGTTGAGAAATAAATACGTTGTTTTTGTCATCAACTTAATACATAGGCACATGGTTTATGACATAGCCAATATTTGTTTATGAATTATAACTTCATTTTAGAGCGTAACTCTGTTATAGTTTCCTATATCTTACTATTTATAAATGTACAATTTTTTTTTTGCAGTTTGTATTTGTGATGTAAATATTAATTTATGTATTCATAACATTCCTTAACATAATTATAAAATAAATTGTTTTATCATAAAAGTACTTTCTAATGCTGATGACTGCAATAGCCCTATCTTTATATTTGTTTAATTTATAAAATCTTTTTGTGGAAAACCCCTATGCACAATTTTAATTTATCTTGCTAGTTACAATTTTTATAGTTCGTAAGCTTATTAGCAGCTCATGCTAGCTAAAATTTAGCTAGATTCATAATGTTGGTATGATAATTTTTTTCCTAATGATTTTCCATTGTGGATGTAATGCATCTACTCAGACATGAAACTATTACACGAATTATATTGTATTTTGTTGGCATAAAGTGTTTTATTTAAATTACATCTACAAATTTGTGTATTGTTATATTCAAAATAACTACAATAGGAATAATATTTCTCCAAATAAACTTGTATTTGGACTGAAATTATTATATATCAGCACAATGCATAGAACAGCCCACAAAGTTATTTTAGATGTGCTTCTTGTTAACCTTACTTCATACACACTCGTGTACGCTCACATTAGACATTCTTAAAATATGTAAATATTCCAACAAAAAAAAGGCGCTAGCAATAGTATTAATTAATGATTCATGTGTACGATTCAGTCACATGTTGGTTATAGCTTTAAACCAGCCTTATGCGTTAGGAACGGATTACATGCAATCTGAAAACAACTTGTTAGCAATTACATTAGATCTATTACTTGCACATGAATCAGGAGTGTTTAAACTGTCTATTCCACTCATATGCCGCGTGTTTGATATTGACCAATAACGTTTAGCGGTTCCTCGGATATAGACGAATCACGATCGTTTATGTTATAAAATGTTTGCTATTAATGTGAGGATGGGATTTTATCCGATGAAATGGTCAGCTCGTTACTGAACACGTAAGCATCAACGTGATTAATAAGTCACATGCTTCCATTAACTAGCATGGAAACAGATTATTTTATACAACACAACTTGTTTGGAAATTGAAATAATATAAATGTACATTGATTAAAAATAAAACTTTGATTTGGTGCAAGCTAGTTCGTGTGATTTTATTCTGTTTTGCTGTTAGCTTACCTGAATTAATTAATTATGTCTTATATGCATCAATGGTAGCACTGGTCACAACATGGTAACTCGAACTGATTCATGGATGGTTGATACATAGTATGCCGTGATCTCGCAGCTGTTATTTTTGTTTTTATATAACAAAGCAAGAAAGTAATTATTATTTGTATAATCCGTTACCGTACATTTTTATTCATGGAATAGTCTTAATAAGTCCAACCGGATTTCGCGAGTTCCATTAGATAAATTCGCTCCTGCTGTGCAATCGCGAAACTATCGATAAACTCGTAAACTCTCGTGGGATTACCTATGGAAAACACTCACATTAAAATATAATGCAGATATCGGTACCCGTACATTTCGATAGAATGCACAATATTGTATCAATAGCAGCTGCGATTAATTATTTAACAGCTAGATGTTTTTAAAACCACTTATTTATATTCAATAACACAAACATAGTTGTAAAGAAGTGAATCAATCAAATCGGTCGACAATTAGATAGGTTGTGGTTAGGATAGTGTGGGCCATGAAATATTATTGTTGCGCAATATGTTATACTCATTATAATAAGTATTAATTAATGCCTATTTGCTGTCAAGTGGACAGAAAAGCTTATGTAGAGTACCAGGTGGATAGAACTTCTGGAAACTAAAGTATGCTCTTTAGTAAGTAGCCTAATTCGTCTATTACATACATGGGCATTTACTGGTTCGCGAACCACTTGTGGTTCTCGACCTTCGCGAATAAGGCACAATATGGCATTGCGGACATTCGGTGTACGTGGTGGATTATTCCCATGCATCAATCATATCTCTTTGCAAGCAGTGACGGGTTGCGACACAGTTCCGATTGGAAAGGCGTTATGGCACATTCTAATCCTTTGTATGATGAAATAATTGCACACGTAAATTAGTGAAATTAGTATTTCCCTCAGAATGAGCAACCGCCACTGCACTTATTGTCTGTTTGTGTCTCCATCTACCCGTTCTTTTCGAACTATGTGTAAGTTGACCAAGTTTGCGGGTTGCGTGTCAATGGATAGGGGTTTGCCCATGATTGGTCTATTATTTCTACAGACAGAAAACGATACATCTGAGCTTGCCTTGTTTACCTTAGATACTTATACTGATGTTTGTGGCGGCTCGGCCGCTCATTGGGTGTTTTCGAGAACCAATCAAAATGCTTCGGGTATTCGGACATCGCACTGTATGTAATAAATTTGTAACATAAATATTAATTTATATAGTAAAAAAAGTCTTACATATGAAAATAGTAGCAACAAAAGCAGTTTCCAGTGTTGATGATTCTTTAAGTACTTTACAAAAAATAGGTAATGATATTTAAGTATTTCAAACTTCCCTTGTGTTTGAATTTTGTTGTTATGGAGAAAGCTTGGTCTGAGTAGTTTTATCTGTCCACTATTGTGTTGTTTAATTTTAAATTACTAGACTATAGAGTAGGCCTGTCGAACAGTACTTCGAAGTTGTGAACTAATTCCCCTGCTTCCCCTCCCTTTGCTGTCTTCGAGAGCGAATCAAAATGCTTCGGGTATTTGGACATCGCACTTTCTATAATATAACAAAATAACATGAATATTAATATATGTAGTAAAAAATGCCTTACACATGTAAGTAGTAGGAATAAAAGCATTAAATATAACCACCAAAGTGTTGCGATTGGTTCAGTTGCGCTTTGGTGGTCACGAAGGGAGGGGAAGAAGGAGAATGACTTCACATCTTCGGAATACTGCTCGACAGGCGTAGTACAGAGTAATCACTTTTTATTTTTGAAATGAGTTTTTAGTATTTCAAGCAATGCTGTTTTATTACAATAACTGAATTCTGTCTCTTATATCTTAATTGCTGCATACATAGTATAGTGTCATTCAATTATGTGATAAAATGAAGTTATTTAAAAGAACAAGGCTCTTATAAAAGTATTCTTCTAGAGCAGCGTTTCTCAACCTTTTTGAACCCGAGGACCTCTAAAGTGTCTAAAAAATTTTACGGACCAATAATTTTACATCCCATTTTTAAAATAAGGCCTATATTCCTAATATTTGGGGTTTTAATTATAGGTCATGATAACGAAATAAGTGAAAAAATGTTACTTCTTTACTTTCCACTTGCTTTATGATATTTTTAAAATTATGTCTGCGGACCATTTGCACCATCTTCGCGGACCATCAGTGGTCCGCGGACCATACGTTGAGAAACGCTGTTCTAGAGTAACTACTGACTTATGATAAAACCACTTTATTGTATAACTATGTTAGAGCATTTTATGAATATATAAATTAATATTTATCCTACACCAGATGTGTACAAATCTTGATTTTAGCTTGCCCAAACCCGCTTGAACGCCAGGCAAGCAAGTTGCCAGCGTCAAAGCTAGGAAGCAGGCAGGTTTCTTTAAGCCTGATGGGTCAGGTCAAACCCAGCCTAGGCAAGTCAGAATAAGCTTGCGACATTCCTATCAGCTAAACAACTGTAGTTGCTGAGTGTAGGTAATACTTTCTTGCTTTTCTACATGCTGGTAGAAGAAATTCACCATGCAGATAAATAAAAGGTGGATAAAGTATGAAAAATCGTTTTAGCGTCTTAACACAATTATTATTTTTATTATTAGGTAGATTTCGAAGAAAAATCTACCTAATGACTTTCAAAAAATTCGTTCATATCGTTACGTTTCATGCCTCCCTAAGTACGAAACCACCGCCTGTTAAAAAAATTGTGATATTTATATTTATATACAGTATATGTATATGTATATATATATGTATATATACATATATGTATATATATGTATATATATGTATATATATATATATATATTTATATATATGCATATATATCTTTACACGCTAGCGGCCGTAATTTTCAAGATATTGGAATAAAATTTTATTATGTTATTTCTAGGCCCAATAGTTCAGACAAGTTCGTTAATGAGCAAAATTGGCCTAAGGGGGTGGTCGGGGGAGGGGGTTTAAATTTTAAAACATTTATATCTCGGCCCCTATGAAGTATAGAGGGAAACTTTGATTGAATAAATTAGAGTACTCCTTATGGAGTTCACAGTGACACCAACGATTCGGGGGTTTGGGGAGTACGAGTGGGGGTGGGGTATGGGGATGGAAATTCGAAATTTTCGAAACTACGTCTTGTGGGGTATCGTTGAAAAGCTCTTGATGAGTACTCTACAAATCAATAACTAGTTTCTTGATAGTTCTCATATAAGGCGAGATTTGAATGTTTTAAAAAGTTCTCTTTCCTCTTTTTTTGCAGTTATTATTGCGGGTTTGTCATGCCAAGGCTAAAGAAGGAGAGTGCTACGCAGCGACAGTAAATTAAAACAAAAGCACTTCGAAATCTACCTCAGCTTGTAGGCTTGCCTAAAGGGAGTTTTGTTATTGTTATTAATGATTTTATGATGTTTTCTCGAAAATGTTTGAAAATTTTTCCCATGCCGGACTAGTACTTTTGTTCATTGATAATTAAATCAAACTGTCCACATTTTAGTTTCTCCTCGGCTTCCTTCAGGGTAAAATTCTCTAAATACATCTGAAGTTCCTCAACTACGTAACTGCACGACTTACCAGTGCACTGCTATACCCAGTTTCATATTCTTTCCGCCAGGCCTTGCAGTTTCCTTAGGTCCTGAGCAACCCACCAAGTTATGAAGAGCTTATGACTCATAGCGACAGTATTTCTTATCATCGTTGTAATCTGGCTTGCTTTCAAGTCAAGCAAGTTAAAAGCTGTGACTGGTTGCAGAATTTCAAAGGGGCAGGCAAGCTAAAATCAGAATATGTACACCTCTATCCTACACCACCAATACAAACTATAAAAAAAGTGTGAACAAAATTTATGAATAGTAAGATGTAGGAAACTATAGCACAGGGTTAGGATGTGAGGGAATAAGATGAGAATTTAAAATTGAAATTTCTTATACCCTCACAGATATTAACATGAATCTATCAACCTAAGTTAAAATATTCAGGTCATACACTAGGAAGTTAGTAGTGTAAAATTAATAAAGTAGCATGTTACGACTGTTTCTTCCTCTTTATCACAACCATTTTTATTCAAATTTGTATAACTTCTCTCCTCATTAGGGTCGTGTCTCTTGCTGTACCTCCCTGCCTCTGCGATCTTTATTTCAATTTTCGCCTGTTTCTGTAGGGGGTACTATCACTATCAAAGTAGGGAAATATGAAGATCAATGTACACAATAAGATCTGATACACATATATTCTTAATAATCCAGCCATATTTCCTGAGGTACCGGTAAGTCACAGTAGAATATATTGTTTTATTGGTGTATCTTGCTATATTTATATATTTAAATATATATAGTTATCAAAACAATGAGACCATCGTTAATCTTAGTTATAAGATATTTTAAATTTTCAGCTTTAGTGTAAATTGTTAAAGTGCTGCTTTTATTCCATATTATGAAACATATAATTGTTCGCACCATCTGTAATAAACAGAGATATTATAAAGGGGTGTTTTAGTACACACAATAGGAATTTGATGCATATTTTCATAGAGATATAAACATATCAAGAGATTGCTTGAAAGTTCATTAAAAAGCCAGGCGGGCCAACCTTTGTGCTGCTTTCTGATGGCGCCCCCTAGTGAGAGGCACCAGGGATGCTAATTTCCAACCTGTCGCCAACAGGTAGCGTTCCAAAATGAGATTTCAGAAAACTTTAATGGACGATGAATTACTGACTATACCCAGCGTGAGGTGAGGAGCGATGGAGGGGACAGGAAAAGGAAACTTACGTAATTGTAGATGAAACTTAAGGGTGATTGCTCTTCACAATATAGGTATAACATTTACTAAATTGTGCAATTAAGATATTTCTAAAGAATTCCAAGCTCCATCAAAGGTGGAGTGGGATTTGATTCTGTAATGAACTCAGCTGAGAATACGCTGTAGTGTACACCTATGTATGAGGTGTCGCTCTACAAACCCAAGGTCATGGATTCGGCCCTCGACGAGATCACTGGGGTATTCTATTTACTTTACTTTCTTCCTGCTATTAGCATTATGATGTCTTAGCCCTCATGGAAGTGTGCACTGCAAGAGAATTCAGGAATTTCAAGATGATCGATGAATAGGGCGATAAAGCTTGCTATCATCTTGGACATTAGTCTGAAAATGAGCGAGACAGAATATAATACGAACATTAATGTTATTTCATATTGTTATTTTATTACACATATAAAAACGTGTTACATTAATGTGCAGAGCATAGAATGAATATTAACCAACGACTTCTTCACATCAGTGTTTACTTTTGAGCCCAGCTTGTTTCGAATGTATGATATCGTTTGCTTCTTCCAACTCTTCCGGTAAATCAGTTTCTAAATTAATTAAAGTAATTCTTATAACTTTTACTGCACTTCTGCATACGTCATATCTGATAAAATGAAAAATGTAACCGTGCACACCATATTATGTTATAGACAAATTGCCCACTAGGCCTATACATTATTCTCAATTGCTGCTAATTCAGTTACATTTAGCCTGTAATTTAATATTAATTCAATTTACAATATAGGCTATTATAGTAATTCAAAATCTCATCAATAAAGAACAGGTCACAGAATAAATTCAAATAACTGTTGGTCATTTTAAAAAAGACAAAATTAATTTTTTTGCATGTTTGTATTGTCAAAGTTCACCGCAATGGTGTAGGGGATGCGTTCGCTGTCCTCACGCATCGGGCCCGGGCTCAATTCCTGGTCGGGACAAGTTTCCCATGTGGGGTTTTCCGTGGATTTTTTCTCATCTGTGAGACGTATGTTGGGAAACTTGGAAGCCCTTGTGGTCCCCAGACATCAACATCTGTCATTATCATATTCATGCCATCCGCTCCTTGTTCAGCATGAGTGTGTGTGTGAACGATGTATCTCGTCCTATGTATTCGTGTTGTCTCGGAGGTGGCCCCGGCATTGAGCTGATCACTTCCAGAGAGGCCCTCCACGTCCTAGTCTTGTAAAAAAAAATATTTGATCCTAACCCCCCTTCGACAATTCGCGGTCCTGTGAAAGCCTCTACACATTATACAATTTGTCCGGACAACTGCCCAAATGAATCCGAAGAATTGGGTAGTGTGTAAGTCGGTTGTACTATCAAACCAACGGTTGGATAGGTTGGATGGGTGAAACCGGGTGAAACCATCCAACTTTATCCCACTTCTGCCTCCCCACCTATCCACCAGACAAATTGTATAGTGTGTAGTTGGGACAAACAGCGGACAAAATTCCCTTCAATTTTTGTTTGCAAAGCGTTCGATACACAGCTGTGTCGTTCATGTAGTAGGCATTTCATTGTGAAGATACTAAAGAAGTCTACTACAAATGTTACAGCTTCTGTGAGACGTCAAACAACGGCTTTTTAAAATGAGTAATACTGTTAAACAAATTGTGTAACACCTTTGTTCTCAATTTGGGATATTATTATGATCCATCATCAGGGAATCTTGATTTGATGAGTCACTATTTAAGATGAATAATATTATCCTACTATTGGTGTCACTTAAAATGTTCTTAAAAAAGCAGTAAAAATAACTTCTTCACTCTTCTGATGTGGTTTCAAACAGTATTACTCAGTTATTTTATTTATTCAGCGAAATGGTACCCAAAACTCTGCAAAAATGAGGTTCATAAGGTTTCTGTAAAGAGGTTGTTGCAAAATGTACACGGTTATCCGGATATTGGCTGACTCAGTTGGTACAGCGTCATCACGGACAGCTAGTCTGGTGCCAGATGAACCTTTTTCTTAATTATTCTTGTATAATATCAATACATATATAATAATCTGTGGAAACATAAATATAGATATCTTCACTTTGTATCAGTTTATAATAATTATCGACACAGTTTGTTCTGATAAAAAAAAGCAAAATTAATTTTTTTTTAAAAGTCTATTTATTTATTCATTTCCTTGCTTTAATATACTCTTAAAACAATCATAGAAGAAACTAATCCTAAACCATCACAACGCAATAACATTCATCATATTAGGACGAATAATATTATAGACATGATACCCTTAGGGGTTTCCGGAACTATCGCTGATAAAAGTTACTACATGAAATTTTAAGTCTTCATAGTTCTTTCTCTTCGTCAAAAATATGAGTCCCACCATTTCTTTCTTCTGCACCTACAGATTCTATCAGAATAGTAGGTTGTTACGGTTTTTCAAATGAAAAGGATTCCCATACTGATGGAACTAACAGAAGCCTTTCTCATATGCATAAAATAACGAACATCATTTGTGTTTAAACCTTTCAATATAAATTTATAGCATCGTAAACAACAACTCTTTTTTTCCCACATTTTCTGATTAAAAATACTGTCAGAAATTGGTCATCTCGAGGTAACTATTAAAGTTGGACTGTAAGACAGAGTGATTATATGACACCCTGGCACGCTTTAAAGTAATAATAATGCCACTTCAAGATACAAATCTTTGGGCAATAAGAAACGTTTACAAAAATGTAAAACTTTGTTATTGTACCCCTACTGCAAATCATTAAATCCATGATTTCTACATCTTTCAGACATTACTTGTTTTTAAATATTCGATAGTGGTTCGGATATCTGTCGCTTTTCATTATGGATGGCTGATCTTTGTCAGTTTTATAGAGGACTGTGGGGTGTATTATATAATGTCATTGTATTCATTAACCTTTATTTATTAGCCTTGTAATTTCTTGTAGCGTAGTCATGTCCTTACTTATCTCTTTCAAATCTAGGAGGCTGAGTTTGTTTGGGATTATCCAAGTCATATAGGAGCTGTACTGATAAAGTGGATAGTATGTGGCCTCGCATCCAACTTGTCCCGACCGTCGAACCCGACAAGTTGGACAGTGTGTGGCCGGTTTAACACTCAGGCGGAGTGGGCTGCATAAACAACCCCACAAAGGGGGAGGTAAAACTCAGGGAATGAAGTATTGTAAAATTTTAGCTCATTAAATGCCTTGAACTACTCATTTACATTAACAATGATCGTTTGGACGATTGATCGATAATAGTTGACAGTGATGTTAACTGATCTGTTTTAATTTCAGCCCTGAACTATAGATGTTTGTAAATTTATTTAATAGAAAATTTTGCTATCAATAAAGCATAACTTTTGTACATATACTAGTCTATATTTCTGTCACAGATATAAAATAGAGAGAGAGGTGAATTTAACAGCACATAATCCGTATCGGTGTACACCTGCTGACGGAAGGAAACGGGTTTGAATAATCCAGGGTTAGTGTCCGGGTTTGAAGCACGCCCTGGGCGCCAGTAAATCTGGCCTCCTCCCTCCCTCTCGCCGCTGTAAACAGGTGTTCACGGTGCTGTATGCCTTGCCTGTAAGGATTATCGTTCTAGCCCCTGTTCACTTGTAACAGCCTTAACAGCTAAAGCCTCAGATTCCAGACTTGCTCTCATCTTTTCCAACTGAGCGCTAACTAAAGGATTAAGGCAACGTATCAATGAATTGAATTGAAATGCGTTGATAAACGAGTTCCTTCTTTCCAGGGTATTTAGCAATAAATTATTCTTTTCATTAGAATGCCTGCTGCTGCCTAGTATTAAACCTGGCAAAGGGGGATAAATGTAAGCACTCTGCTAGATTGCCTACTTCCCAATGCGAAAACTCTAAAAGAGCTTACAATTTAAGTTGAGTCAATTCCAAAATTATATTACTCACCTTAGTCATTATATTAGCAGATGTTCCTGTTCTTTGCAAGGATAGAGATTTTATTTTTTTACTTATTTATTTATTTACTAGGAGGTGCCCACGGCTTCACCCCCGATTATTTATTTAACCGCTGGATTTTTATTTAAATAATTTAATAACAGAAAAATAATTAGAACATCATATTTATTTACACTGACATAG
The DNA here is from genome assembly GCA_964059195.1 of Ectobius pallidus. Taxonomy (NCBI): domain Eukaryota; kingdom Metazoa; phylum Arthropoda; class Insecta; order Blattodea; family Ectobiidae; genus Ectobius; species Ectobius pallidus. The sequence continues at coordinate 82,810,932 of CAXKWD010000007.1, read as the reverse complement.
TTTTTAGATAAAACATGAATCACACATTTTAATTTTTAATCATATTGTTAGACGTTGCTATGAGAACAGAGCAAGTCCATCTGCAGTTGATTTTACAATTGAAATATATTAACCAAAACTGCAAATTCGATAGCGCAAAAATCACGTTTTCTCGCGAACGAAAGCGAAAATTAAAAATCTGGCTTCCAGGTGCATTCGGGCAACATCCATTCCATCTATGTTAGGAATTTCAGATCTCTTTGTTCCCTATATTTGACTGAGGATTGCACACAGACAGCCAAACAGACAGACAAACAAACACTTGAGCTTATTAAAAGTAACGGAATTGATGCAAGTGCTGTTGAAATGTTCCATGTCCTGAATAAATCTGTTTCATAATACAACTTGGTACCATTGTTTACATTTTAATCTGCCTTAATTATACTGATATGAAATGTACGTTCCTAGTTACAGATCCGTTCTCGCTGTTCTGCCACTGGCTGTTCCATTCGATAACTTGCCTAATGATTTCTTCTTATTACATTTTGGTTAATATTTCCTTCCTTACAGTGATCGACTTTTGCATTAAAACGCATTCTTGTATTAGGATAAATTTTTAAATTACATTTTTGGAGCAAATTTCGGTTCCTTATCATAGAAAATCCTATTATTTTAACTGGTATGACTTTTGTACGAGGGAGAATCAAATGAAAACAGCAATAAAATTTTTCCCACTATTTTACTGCAGGAAGAATGCTTGCTTGCACACTATTTTTCCACATAGTCCCCTCTCAGTTCAATGCACTTGCGCCATCGGATAAGAAGTGCTTTGATACAGCGTGAGAAAATTATTTTGGTTGACGCTGTAGCCACTGGTGCACGGCCTATTGGACGTCTTCATCAGACTTTAACTTCTGCCCTCCAAGATGGTTCTTTAATGGACCAAAGAAGTGGAAATCTGATGGTGACAAATCTGGCGTGTATGGCGGATGTGGGAGGCAGTTGAAGCGAATGTCATTGATGGTTTTCGTGGTTGCACGAGCAGCATTATCATGTCTAAGCAAAACACCTGCACTCAGCAATCCCCTTCCCTTTGGCACCATAAGACTTCCACTTCTTTGGTCCATTACAGGAGCACCTTGAAGGGCAGACGTTCAAGTCTGACTAAGACGTCCAATCGGAGGTGCACGAGTGGCTACAGCGTCAACCAAAATAAGTTTTCTCGCACGGTATCGAAGTACTTCCTATCCGATGGTGTAAGTGCATTGAACTGAGAGGGGACTATGTGGAAAATTAATGTAAAAGCAAGCATTTTTCCTGCAGTAAAATAGCAGGAGGAAAATTAATTGCGGTTTTCAATTGATTCTCCCTCGTATATAGTACCATCTTCTTATTTCTATATGTTTGACTTGTAGATTAAGACTGAATTTTAAATAAAACTTTAAATGTCACAGACATTTTGAAATTTGACAGGATCCCAAAATTCAAGATTACAGACAAAAGTGATTGGTAATGTGCATATATGCGCTTCTTAAACAATGAAATGAATTGAAAACAAGGAACAAAACTCCAACTCCAAACTCCGAATCACAGTGGTGGAAGCAGAATCCCTGCTTTTTTTAATGAGCATGCTGCCCAATACTCACTAAACCAGACAAATTAAAAGTAAACAAGTTTGTGATTAATTAATTTATTTTAAATAAATGTTTATATTACAAAAATTGAAACAGAGACGTACAGCGTTTTTTTAAATGCTTGGTAATGTTTTCTTAGTACACCGAAGTCAATTATATTATTAATGATAATGAATAGTTGATAATTAATTAAAGTCTTAAGACACAAAGTTGACCCTCGATAAGCGCAGAAAAAAATCTGGCATGTAACTAAAACAAATTTGACCACAATGATCTATGCTAAAGTTACTGAAAGATCATGAAAATAAAAATATCAATATGTGATACTATATTTATGTGTCAGGACTTTTCATGTCGATATCGCTTGGTCTAATGTTTTTAGTACTTTCTAGCTGAGCAAGAAATATCAACCCTGGACAAAACCTAGTTGAGAGATCGTTGACTTCACAACTTCCATCTCTTGAACCATTTTCGGGTCCTTCACATTAGCTGTAGGTCCCAACTGCTGTAATGAAATATGACATGTAATGCGAGTCCCATTGATTCCTCACCACTTACCAACTTAGCAATAGTACGATACGGGTATAACTGTATCATCATCGATCATGGATTTTACTTTTTCCCAATATATTTTTACTGTCGCGACTACTCCCTGACTAAAACTAACCACAAATGCGGGTCACTCTTAAGGGGAGGTACTAACTAATCGAAGTCCCGCCCAGACAACCACATTATCCCATCAAAGGATGGGTGCAAAGCTCTTGTTCAACTCATTTAGACCAAGTTAGGAAGAAGAAAATATGAAATTGTACACACCTATTTTAGAAAAATAATCAAAATATTGCGAATTAGATGTGTACCGAAAAATTAGGGCGAGAATAGTTTTAACGTAAACATTGTAAAATAAAACTGTCATGTCTGTTATTACTGATTTTTATACTGTAACCCTTTCAGAACTGAATTTATATTTTTCTTATAAACAATTATCAACAATTTTAATAGGTTACTAGTTTCCAAGGATGACAATTATAATACAGTACGTGGATAAATATCTTCATATTTTAAGATAAAGCATTAATTTATAATGCTTATTTTTGTTTAGTGTATTAGTGTATAAACTGCTGGCAATAAAAGCTAGAACTTCAATCCTAAAACCGGGATTCCACTTTTCCGTAGAGGAAAAACATTAATAAATATTGAGTAATAATGTAATAATTCATGTCATGTCTGAATGAAATCTTCCTTCCAAGCAGCAGGGTAAAAAATGGGAGATGGCCTCAAATTACGCAAGCTCTAAAAGCCTATTTATATAATAAAATAACTAGCGGATCTTTTTGGAAGCAATTTAGTTAAAATATCCGTGAGAAAATAACACACACGACATAATGATAGGCTATCTGCGTATATACGGTGTTCGGCTTCGCTCCATTTTCTAGATTGCTCTATGCAAACAATATGGTGGTTTCCGAAGTTAACACAAGGCAACCAGGGACGCATTATATCGTCTTGGAGGTAGCACAGTCAACTTGCAGCATTTTATGCATGATAGTGTTTTTATACTTTTCAGAACCCATTTTTTAGGAGGATGTCCGTGCATTTCTTGGATATTGTTATTGCAAAAGTTTCGAACAAGTGCAAAAATTATTATGGGATATTTTGTGGCGAAGTTTACGACATCTAGGTTGAACTTTTATATTATTATGCAGAATCATAAACAACCTTTCTTATAGGGTCAAAACGATAATCTGACGACACGTTTCCAAAGGGATCAATATTTATAGGTTATTATTTTAAGAATGGAAAGACAGTTTCCTGTAGGGAAAACATGTAAATCCACATTCTACTATACTTGTTCACCTGAGTCTGCTATATTTTTTCTTCTGTCATGTAGTTTTTAAAATACAGCAAGCTTATTCTTATCCTGTGTTATCCTCTGTTTTTAGACGATCTGTTTTTAGAAACTTTTAAAATTAAAATAACGATTATTTTAAACTGTGTAATTCGCCTAGCTATTTACATTCATATTCATTTTCCTTTGATATGAATATCTTTATTAACTTAGGTTTTATTTTTTAGAAGATTGTTTGGCTTAGGGGTTAGAATCACAGTGTGATAGAAAATAATTATATTGACTTTTTATATAGTAAAAATCCCTTCTTCAATTTTCATGCTTAGGCTATTGTAAAAAGTATTGGTAACAAAATATCGTTTCTATGTCCTAATCCATTCAATTAATTATCTGACTTAAAATTAAGTTATTCTGAATTATTGGAACTTTTTGTGGAACGATAGTAACAGTCAAGTTCGTGGGAAGCAAAGCGAAAGAAAAAATTAAAGACTTATCCGTATCTTAGGTAACTGGGGGGATATGTCATGGAGCATTTGGTTGAGGGACTCTGCTATAAACAGGATGGTCGCGGGTTCCTTCCCGATGAGGTCATTTGGATTTGTCAATTGGCACTATGGCCGTTGTAGACTCAGCCTCTAATAGAAATAAATATTGGGATAAACGGTCGGTGCGTAGTTCTGAAAACCTTCACGTGCTTTCCATCAGAAGTTGATGCTAATTTACAATTTATTGGTTGGTTTAAGAGACCCTTACTTGTCTTTAGTCATCTCAAAATCTAGCAGCCTCAACCTGCTAGAACCCTAAATGCTTCCACGGCCTGTATAACAACCTCTTTACCGTTACTTTTTAGGTAGCTAGGTATAATCTTGAACAGGCGGTCCCAGAATCTTTCCTCGGGAAGAGTTTTCTTTTAATCTTCCATAACTTGTTTGCATTATTTTATTTAGCTATATCATTACCTTTACCTGCTTTTATGCGATTTAAAGAAATTAGAGTCTTCAAAATTAAGCACTAAATCAAATCCATCATTAATAAGATATCCATCAATGTCATGCTTCTACCATTTCAATTAAACATAAAAATAGCAAAGAGCTTATTGAATAATAAGAATAATACTACTTATATTCTATTAGTGTGTAATAATTAAAACAACTTCGAAAGATTAAACGGGAAAAGAAGCAAATACATGCAATGAAATCTCATTGCAAGTTACAAGAGTAAGTGTCAAAGCAATAAACCATCATGTTCCGAACATGAGGAAGAATATTCTTTTCTAGTTAGCGATGCAAACCAAGTAAAAGCTAGTAGCCTAAATGCTGAAAGTTAACTTAGTATTAAAAATTAACTATTTTTAAAAGTAAATTCAAAAATATTTCGATTGAAGTTTGTGGTTGAAAAATTCGATTTAACAAATTTGAGCCTACTGGAATGGTTTCCAAATCTATGAATTGGTTTCCAAATCTATGAATTGGTTCCCGGATCATCCCAGAGCTATTACTAGAGCTGGTACCAGCTTGATTTCATCTGCGTACTGCAGCTGGTTCCCACGCTATCAAGCCAGAAAACTTTTCTCTTCCCATTTTTATAGGCTACAGCCTTACGACCGTCTACCGTCTACATTAGGCCTAGTATGTAGGCAGATGAACCTCGGGTCATAGGTGGCGGTAGGCCTATAGATATAACAATTATTAATTCATTCTCATATCATACAGCCATAGGACCTACTCGCTTTGTTGATATTTGACGGGGGTACAACATGAGAAATCAACTCGTGTTGTTAACATTTTGTTTGGAAACCAACTAAAAAACGACGACAAATTCATAATGTATTTAAAAATAGACTGCGCCTATGGAACAAATAAAATCCGTGCGAGTTATTCAAAAGGGTTCAGCTTAGATTGCATTTTTTAAGCCTAGTCTTGGATTGCAGGGGGTACGTCGTAGCGTAGTGGTTGAGGCGCTTCGCTACAAACCGGAAGGTCGCGGGTTCGATTCCCGATGAGGTCGTTGAGAATTTTCAATTGGCCTAATCCTTCTGGTGACACTATGGCCCTGGGGTCGACTCAGCCTCTAACAGAAATGAGTACCAGGAACAATCCTGGGGGTAAAGGCGGCCGGTGCGTAAGGCTGACAACCTTACCACCTTCATGTGCCGAATGTCCAAAATCTGGGAGCCTCAACCTCCTGGAACCCTCTGGGCCTCCATGGCCTGCATAGGGATCACTTTACTTGGATTACAGGCTACTGTACAGGAACAGCTTACGTAATTTACGTGTTTACGTAATTACTAAGGCGGTTTTACACATGGCATCTCAGATGTTATTTTATATTGTAAGTTATGACGAGGGGGATGGGTTTACCACCTGTCCCTCTGCCCTCTCTAGGAAAATTCACATCGGTAAACAGAAACCTCCATTTGGAGGCCCTTCGCCCCAACATAGGGGCTTAGGATTCGAGAGAGAGAGAGGGGGAGAGGGAGAGTGATGGAGAGGGAGAGGGAGAGGGAGAAAGAGGGAGGGAGAGAGATGGAGAGGGAGGGAGGGAGAGAGAGGGAGAGGGAGAGGGAGAGGGAGAGGGAGAGAGAGAGAGAGAGAGAGAAAGAAAGAATGAAAGAAAGAAAGAAAGAAAGAAAGAAAGAAGGAAAGAAAGAAAGAAAGAAAGAAAGAAAGAAAGAAAGAAAGAAAGAAAAAAAGAAAGAAAGAAATAAAGAAAGAAATTATGAAGAATCTTAGGATATGTGTATCAAAATTAAAATAAAAACTCATCTTTCAGTACCACTGATGTAATAGGCCTAGTTAAATCTTAAATTACTTTTTTTTGACCATATTGTAATACGCTTATTATACGTCACGTAACCATATCCTAATAACATTCATTACAGTACAGATTTTCAGTAAAACGCTTTCGTGGTATCGAGTAATTATTATCGAACATGGAATGATCATGAAACCTTGAGATCAGCAACATAGTTGTGTAATAAACTACTTGTGTTTCAAATAAAATAAATTCTGTTCGTGATAATTATAATATCATACAGAATTGATTTCATTTCGTGTTTCAAAGTCCGTTGGTTTAAAGAAAACGGCCAAGAAGAAGTTCCAACTTGACCGCACTCAATCAGCTGCCATCTATTCCAGAAGACAAGAACTACGAGTACTTACTAACAGCTGATTGCTGAGGTCAACCGTTTTAGTTTGTTTGATTATTCTAAAATCTCAAAACGTAAACATTTAATCATGGTCGAACAAATACAATCGTATGCAGCTTGCCTATAATGGTAATTAAAATATTCATATGATAATTATGAAACGAGAGAAGAGAATAGTTATCCAAGTAATTGTTAAAAGAGGGTTTAGCTGATGGTAAGTGCCGCCTGAATTATCGGTTCCAGTGCAAGAAGGTTGTTGAAAATATTTCGACACTTGGATGGATAAGCATGTGGCTTCTTATGGCGCCTATGTATATGACATTCTCCATATGCAGGTCACTACTGTACAACACACACAAGAGTGTCCAGCACATACACCGAGAGAGTGAGAATTAATTGTAATTATTAATTATAATTATAATTATAATTAATCATTAATTTTAATTATTATGTATAATTATCTAGGGTTAATAGACATTAACATCTAGATAATTACAAACAAAATCAAATTAACTATGTGTTCAAATAACAGTAACAAATTGATGAAGGAACGGAAATTTTCGTTTTTGTGTACGATTCGTTTTCCCATGCTGTGGAGGATTTGTGTATTTTTATTTAAAGCAGGGGCGGATCAAGAATTTATTGAAGGGGGCCCGAATAAAGCGGAAGTTTGCATTTACTGGAGTGTGTGGGGTATAGTATATCCACAATAACAGAGAGGTCCAGAGTCTTCCCCGGGAATTTAAAAAAAAAGTACAAAATGATACTTTTTAGGCCCTCTGGGTGATTCCTCCAAATTTCTAAGCAAATTCTAAAACTCATTTTGCCCAAATTTTAGTTGTGTTGAGAAATTTGTTATTATTGTATATAACATCAAAATTAATAACATTAATCAAATATCAGTCTCTTTACCTTCAACTTAAAACAAATACTGGTCTGAAATAGTTCACAAGAAACTAAGTATAACGATATTAGAATAGCATATAAAGCATTTGAACAAGTGGAGAAATTCAGATATCTGGGAGCAATAATTACAGATAAAAATAATATTAAGGAAGACGTTAAGCGTTGACTGAAATCAGTAAATGCTTCTTTTTATCAATTCAGAAGCTCCTATCTTCTCGTTTTCTGTACGGAAATCTAAGAATAAGAAAGCAAGGGGATTTCAGAGGTAACAATTCGACCTCTTCAGTACAAGGCTAGCAAGGCCGCTTATAGCAACCATTTCCAGTAACGCCTATGCAAGACTTCCGTACGTACATTTCGCGAATGATACATTCTCATATAAAAACTATGATTTTACATTGTAGATCCTTTCGAAAAGAAAAAACAATTATGTATCGAAAGAATTTTAATTTAAGGAAAGAATTTAAAGCATTTTGACTCAAAATTCCGCGATGACCCGTGGACAAAGAAGAAGTCGCAGTCACAAACCACAGAACTTACCGACACCAAGTGGCAACTGGCTGAACACTCAGCCGCGCGGAACAACGGCCAAATAGATTGCATCGTTGCGGAGGTGCAAGAACATTCGAGAAAAGCAGAAAGGAGATAGAGCGTGTGACGAAATTCATCCCAAAAGAAAAAGGAAGGTTTAGTAAGACCAGTGGAGAATAAATTTAGATCCTACCAATAGCCTTAACAACTTAAGGAAACCATGGAAAACCCTCAGTCAACTTGACAGGTCACCGGATTTGAACTCGCGACTTCCCGAACGAGAGCGCCCTCGCTTAATGATAACCGGAATGCACTCTATATGTAACGTGGGTTGTATACAATACCCTCGTACGACGTAACAAGCAAGAATTTTTAATATTTGATAAATATTTATTTTATAAAATATTGCAAGTAGAAAAGGCCTCGGGAACAATACATCAAAATATTATTGCTTTGTAATATTTTCTTAAAATAAAAAAGCCAACTATAATTGTGGTAGTTTCGCTTAGAGTCCCCTCAATTAATGCCTAGTAACTTGTGTAAAGGAGGGCTAACTTATTTTGCTTAGTACTGTCAAGTTGCTATGCGAATTATTGCAAAGTCTTCTTATTATAGGCATATCGGCCATACAGTATAAAGCAATCCGAACTAGTGCTGTGAATTTAAATTTTCTTCGATTTCCAACTAAGAAAAATTTAAAAACAAAATAGAAAGGAAATATAAATCAGAAATAAAATAAATACTCCACGGCCACTCCCAGAAATTTCATTTACTATAGTAGAATCAAATTTAGTTATTATATAAATAGCAATCAGTGAATTCAAAGCTGAGATAACTTCTATGGAAGTTTATCATAAAATTCGTTTGTAGTTAATTTATAATCACGTTACTTGACTCTATAGATTTCCATTTTTATTAGCATGATAAAGAGGATGCGTTCGCTCCTCTCACGCAGCGGGCCCGGGGTCGAATCCTGATTGGGACAAATTACCTAGGTGATGTTTTTCCGGGGGTTTTCCTCACCTGTGAGACAAATGTCGGGTAACTTGGCTCTTATGGTCCCCGGATATCATCTGGTCGTCATTATTATCTTCATCCCATCCTCGCCTTGTTCAAAGTGAATGTGTGTGTGAATGGTATGTCTTATCCTACGTGTTCGTGTTGTCTCGGAGGTGGACCCGGCATTGGGCCGATTACTCGTCCGAGGAGGCCCTCCATGTCCTTGCCTGGTCAAAAAAAAATTATGCATATGATACACAGATAATCCCTCTCCCGACAGGTCGCGGCTCTGTAAGGTCCGAGCGGCGTGGGTTGCTTGAAAATGTCCCTAAAAGGGAGAGGTGAAAACTAAGGTAAAGAAAGAAAGATTAGCATAATAGGTAGAGACAATAAAATGCAAGTCAAATGAAGATTAAGAGAATTCTATTGGAGTAATGAGAAAAACAAGAGGAGAGTTAGGAGGAAAACAGAAATATAAGGACTAGAAAGACAGATGAAGAATTGTGACATTAAGGAAATCGCAGGAAGATCACTTCCATGCAGGCCTATGTGTCCCTTTCCGGGTGAATACAATCGATTATTTTACTCGATTCTAAACATTTCAATTTTATTAGAATGATGTTCAGAATAAGAATGCATGTTAAATAGAGAGTGAGATAATTATTTTGAAGAAAAGAGAAAATCATGAAACGAATTAAATAAAAGCAGATAACCAGAGGGAGAAAGTGAAAGGTAGAGAGAAACAGATGAAAAGAAGGTTAAACAGCTGAGAGCCTGACAGAGCAAAATTCCCAGTTTCATCAGTTTGTTCCAATGTGGAAGCTAATAAATGCCCACTGTAATGAAAAAAGTACTATTTCGTATATTCTCGAGACTGGACCTGTCATGATGGGGGCCATACTTCACTGAACGCGTCTGTCAGGGCACGTATAAGCTTCTAAAGTCGTTTTCCAAAGTCGAAACGTTGAAAAATAAAGAAAACAAGATCAAGAGAGTGAGAAGGAAAGAAAGCATGAGAAAAGAACTGCAAAAGTCATCGAGGAAAGGGTTGAGGTAAGACGGAAATAAGAAGAGGACCGGAAATAAGATGAGAGGGAACGATGACGTCACGCTAGCAAAGCAGGAGGAGGATGTGGGCAAAGCAAAGATGTGGAAAAGAAGTCCTCTTCTTAGGATGGGGAACATGAAGTAAGGGATGGGTGCAGCGAAGCAAGAAAGAAGCTTAAAAAGGAGGACCTTCCTCGTACCTTGCTGTATGTTTTGTAAGGTGGGGGGTGTGGGAGGGGGGCAGCAAAAGGTGGAGAGTTCAAACTTCGCTGACAGGACTTGACTAGAGAAAAACATAGGCAGGTTTCTAACAGCTACTGTGTGTGACAAGCCACATAACTGACAGGGCTATATTGAGCTGAATCCTAAATTTAAATCCGCTGTTGGAATACTAATATCTTTTCTATGTAAAGCGACAGAAGTAAAAGAGAAGCAATTTTTAAAAATAGCCTACATTTATATTTCTGATCATTATAGTACAAATATATTGTTTGTTATTAATGTATGGGCCTAGGAATACAATTTTGTTAAATTTTGAAAAATTGTTATGGATAGCAATGTCTGATATCATAGATGTACAAAGAGGTAGGAGAGCTCAAGTAAGCTACCGTATTTCTTAAATAATTTTCCGAGCTTTCTTTCTCTCTTCAGACATGAGAATCTGACAAAAGGTATATTTAAACATATTTATTTCCATCTTATACTTAACTGGTATAATGTTATTTGCATACATAATTATTAAGTGCCAGTATGGTACTTTATGAGATTGTGTGTGGGGACGGGAAAATGTCTGTCCGTCTGTCCGTCCGTCCGTATGTTTGTACGCGCGATAACTCAATTACGCTTAATCGGATTTTAATGAAACTTGGTATACGCATTTATAATGTTCATGGGAAGAACCCTGTTGATACTGGACCAAATTGGTTGGCCGGTACCGGAGTAAAACCCAATTTAGTGTCTATATTAAAAGCGTTATAACTCAAATACGCTTCAACGAAGCGTTTATGAAACTTGGTATACACATTTATAATGTCCATGGGAAAAAGTCTGTTGATAATGGACAAATTCGGTTGGCCGGTACCGGAAAAATGCAAAATTTAGTGCCTTTTGTATGGAAATATATAACAAAGGCGCCGATAACTCAAATACGCTTTATCGCATTTTCACGAAACTTGGTATACGCATTTATGACGTTCTTGGGTACAAGCCTATTGAATTTGGGCCAAATCGGTTGAACGGTAACGAAATATCAATATTAATTTTGTAATGAATATTCTTCCATGGCCCACAATATATTAAAATAACGCAACAAATTGCCAATCGTATATTAATATTGTTAGCAATCTTTATTGATTTGTTTCTTCATAACGATGTCAGTGTAGGCTAAATAATAATGTAAATAAAAAATTTAATATAACTAGCCGTTGAATATTGATATTACCTAGAGATACTGTGCATTCTATGGATATGTAGACTACCGATATTTACATTAAGGCTATATTTAAATGTGAGTATTTTCTTATTCGTTTCTGTGCAGCAATATACCTAATGTAATTCCTGACAGATTACATATTGACTTTTTATTCATTTATAATCTTTAAAGCTGCTTTAAACTTGAAACAGACATATCAGCGAATCGTAGGCCTATTGCATCATTATTATTATTGCCAGCGCATTTTGTTTTTGGATTTTAACTCTGAGATCTATTACAAAAATATTTTTTCTGCATGGGCCTATCATAATTGCGTTCATCACTGATTAAAAAAATTATACTGGCACTTTGTTATATCAGTTTACCTGATTTTATCTATATGTTCATTTATCTAGTTTTAAGCTTACAATTGTCTCTATAGCATTATCCAAAAGTCATAATATTAGGTTTGTTGATTAAAGTAAAAATAAAAAACAACAATATTTGGGGTCGGGGAAAACTTAATTTTATAATCATATGTATCTTTGCTAACCCTTAGACAGAAGATAGCGAAGAATTGGGTTATGCAACAATGAATTACGCTACCCAGAGTTATGATATCCAACCGATGCGATGTTCTGAATGTCTTACACCATGTGATGGGTGTCTTTATAAAACTTTTCACTTTCCTAATTATAAAATTGAAAATAAAGGAAGGTATGGTCATATCTCGGGAATTCCTATGACATACACTACCATATATTTATCGTTAGAATAACCATTTCACTCAGTTGTGATTTCCAACTAAAACAAAGTACAACTTGTACAAGAATTTCTGATAGGTTACCGCATTTCTTCTACTTGTGAGTGAAAGCAAATTAATTCTTGCAAGCAGAACTATTTTCAAATACAATAAGAGATGTGATCTAGTATTTTAATATATTCTCTTATAATTGCTACAGTTTTCTTCAAATTACAATTCTAAAATACGTTTTTGTTCGACCATACTATAATACGCTTATTAAGTGTGACGTAACGGTATCATAATGATATCCATAATGATACAGATTTTCATTATGACATCGGTGTGGTATCGGACACAGAACGATCTTGAAACCTTGAGAGTAACATCTTCAAACTGCGTAATAAACAGCCTGTATTTAAAATAAAATCATTTCTGTTCGTGTTCATTTTAATATCACACTAACACGGATTCATAAGCTGTCGCCGTAAGCTGTCATCTGTTGTAGAAGATAAGAACTACGAGAACCAGCAACCAGACGATGCAAAGGACAGCTCGGGCGTTTGAGTGAACTTAAAATCCATAAACTTAAACATTTAGACTAATTATGGTCGAAAAAAGTCGTATGCAACTTGCCTATAATGGTAATTAAGACACTCGCGTTGCTCGTTTCATAAAAATATTGTATCTTAATAAATAATAGGCTTGCTGCATAATGTACTCTTGGAATAGCTGTTCCCAATACTGATTTATACAACTGAAACATTTTGATTCCTCTTACTCTTAAACGAAACTTATGAAACCTGATCGCAATTCCTATCTCGTGAGGATTTTATATACTTTATTGTTTATCGATTTACTTTCCTTCTCATTAGACGCAAATAAATGGGTTCAAAGTTAGTCAAAGTTATGTTTGTAATAATTTTAAAAATTATTATTGCAAAATGCAAGATGTAATATTTGATCTGAGAAAATTACATAATATTATATACTACAAAATGTCTTTATACATTTGATTGTATCAAAAGGGTCTTCAAGTTGACAAATATTATAAGTATTGTTAGAATGACGCCACTAGTTTATCATATCAGGTGAATTAATTATCACATCAATTGAGCTAGATCGAGAAGCCTCACAACTAGTGGATACAAGGTGTGGCAAAAAAGAAGGCACACAATGGTTAAAAAGCTTTTTTTTTTATTTCGTTGATTGTAGAAATGTCGCCAGGAATTACTTTTCTCGAAGTGACCAAAGCTCATGGGTTACAGTAACTTTGTATGCCTTCCATAGTTTAAAATCATGACACTTGAATTCGATTTCAAGTTAGGGAAGAGAAATTGGAGGGGGTTGTTTTTGGGCTTTAGGGAAGAGGTGGAATGGTGGATATATTTCTTAGCCAGAACTTATCTAATTGAAAGCGGGTGGGTACATTTATTTTTTAATTGAAAGCGCTGCGTGAGTTCTCGTTACGGTGGTGCTTTAGGCCGGGCGCAAGTTGAGACGCAGTTTGGTGACGTGAGGTGAGGTGACTCACCTTGAGTTTTGTGAAACACACAGATAAATGCAACAGCGAATGTCCGCACGCAGGGTGAGGTGACGCAATATCAGCGCGTCCGTGAGCTGCGAAGGTTTGTGACCATGCGGGCTGTGCGCAAGTTGAGACGCAGTATGGTGAGGTGAGGTGAGGTGTCTCACCGTGAGTTTCTGTGAAACACAGGATTAAATACAACAGCGAAGGTTCGCACGCAGGGTGAAGTGAAGCAGTTTCATCGCGTCCGTGTGCTGCGGAAGTTTGTGATCGTGCCACAGTTTCTCACTAGTGACTTTTCACTGCGCGTGAGAAGTTGTTTGTCCACCATGGAGGAGAAATTAATTAAGACAGGTCGAGAGAGAAAAAATTGTACGACACGTCAAATTACAATTTCAGATTTGAGAAGAAATTGCGAAGGGCATTGGAAAGAAATGTGATCAGTTGTTTTTTTTTTTTACTTAAATAAGATTAATTTATTTGAAGGGAACAAGGGAAGAGCGGTAGTAGTCTCAGTTTATACGGACTTTGAGATAATAGTGCCTTCTAGTAGTGAATTTGGAATTTGGTATAGGCAGAAAGCGGTAATATTATAGGGGAAAAAGGATCGTACTCCATGCAGTTTGAAAGATTGATGTCCGCTCTGAAAGTAAACAAACCTCTTCTCTTTATATTTATTGTTTATCAGTTTGTTACTATGCTCTTTTCAGTCAAAAGCGTTTCTTGAATTAATTTCTATACAATGTGTTCAATTTGTTCTCCCATAAATTCCTTTATGTTTTCCACTGTACCCTTCATTTGTTTTAAATAACTTTTTATATGCAGTAGATTTTCGACGAAAAGAAAAATTTGCATAAGAAGGTATAAATGTGTAATTTTCTATACAGATGTATATCATAACTAGTATAAACTATAAGAATATATGACAAGAATTAATTAGTTGGGATGTTTCAGATTTGTAATTAAAAATAAAATGAAGGAGTCATCTTGAAATTTATTTTCAATTTACTTTCATAAATGTTTTATAATTATGTACAGTAAAATTGCTCCATGCTCCGTAACAAACGTTTCTGAAATGAAACATTTTCTCAAAATGATTTTACCAATTAGTTACCTTTCGCTTTATAATATTTTCCCGTTCAGAGTTAAACTTAGTATCTCACCGGAATTTGAAAAGTAACCTTAATTTAAATTGCATTGAATGATTGAGTGTTATAGTGTCATTAAAAATAAGAAACTAAAACGTATTATATTTATTAAAAATGATATATTAATTATGTCTTACAGATGAATTTTCATATCATAATTATTAATTATATATGTATATATGATCACTGATTGTAAATATTCGCAATATAACATTAAAAAATTTAAATTTGTAGGAAATTAATACATTCCTCCCAGTGTCGACTCGTAGCTAAAATTAGTGTGGGTGTTGCTCCAGAAAATGTTTAGCCCTCGTTTTAAATATTGTGCAAAAGGAAACATACATATTTAAAAAGAAAATTTATTCAGCAACTTGAAAAGACCCTAAAAAAACAAAATCAATCGTTTTTAATTACTGTAATTTAAATTGTTACAGCTCAAGCTTGATCTATTCGTTTAAAAATTAAATCGATTATTCTTGTTTTAATTTCCGTGAAATGATCAATAATTTTCTCCTTGATCTGCCATGTTTCAAGTTTTCTGTTTATTTCTGCCGAAATAAATGAATCAAATAGAATAGCCGGAAACAAGATAATTATCTAATTCTACGCTTTATCACATTCAAGAATATGGTACATGGTTTTTAAGCCCAACACAAGGTCACTGTGGAAGTGACAGTGCTCTCTCTCTCGCAGCCTGCGCGCAAGCCCCTTCCTATGTGGGCATGCGCACAACAGTCGAATACCACGCCGCTTGAACTTTGGAGCGCACTGGGGAATGCTACTGTCATTAAGCTGAAGGATTATATATTCTACAACTATAAAGAAGAATTAAAGAAAAAAGGACTCATTTCTTTTCTTTAAACAACGCTTTTCGGAATCTATGTTGAAATTATTTGTCCTTAGAGTTCATCTGACTATGATTCCGAACTTTGTAAAGATTCTATGTACATGGCAGTCATTGTGCACATTGCTCACTACCTCATACACACGCAGTCGTGATAGAACTGCCTCTCAACTTTCGCTCTCCCTGCGCGCAGTTGATTGAATTCTGCTTCCGTGCGTCACTCTGCGTCACCTCACGTCACCAAACTGCGTCTCAACTTGCGCCCGGCCTACAGTATACAAAGTCACCCGCAATGTCATTCTGTTCTCGCTGGACCCATTTTTGAAGTTTCTCAAGGCATATTCATAGAAAGCACAATTAAATATATTTCCTATGGCTAAAAATTCTATCATAAAGAATCAAGGCGGCCGAAGAAAATTATTATCACCGTTTTCAAACAGGACCTGCATGCTTTTCAGCTATTACATTTTAACCTGGATATTGCTATTGGAAAGATAAAGAGAACATCAGAGTTCAAAAACTTGGGGTCTTGGTTGGACTAAAGTGGAAGTAGTCGCCTAGATATACAGCGAAGGATAGCACAAGGAAGAGCTTGTACAAGGATGTTACACCCGGTATTATGGAGCCCAAGTATGACATTTGAAATTAAGAAACTTACATCATACCTTATTTGAAAGCATAACCTTGTATGGCTCAGAAGCATGGGAAATGACCAAGGTGCAAGAAAGGAGTATGAAGTCGGCAGAGATAAATTTCTGGAGGAAATGTAGCAGGAAGACATTGATGAATCGTGTGAGATTAGAGGACATCCAAATGGCTGTGAATCAAAACACCAGTGTTATGGATCGTATTGAAGAGAGACGTTTGACTTGGTACGGCAATGTGGAGAGGATGGAAGATCATAGGTTACCTAGGAAGGTGCTCCACTGGACCCCTAGATGGAGAAGAAGACGTGGACGTCCCCGTATAAGTTGGATGGATGGAGTAAGATCAGCAATGGCATCCAGAGGTTTGGAGGATGAGGACTGGCAAGACAGGAACTATTGGCGTCGCAGAGTAAAATGAAGATATCTAGCTGCAGGCAATTATCCCGAGGGGAAATACCTGTAACTGAATTGAACTGACATTTTTAACTCTTTACTGCCAAACTATTCCACAGTAGTGCATTATGCAACAAGCATTTATTAAGATAAAAGTATCTTAACTATAATTATAGGCAAGTTGCATACGACAGTTTCTTCGACCATAATTAGATGATTAAGTTTTGAGATTTTAGATTCACACAAAAAAATTAATAAATCGGCTGATCGCGGCAATCAACTGTTCTTGCGATAGATGGCAGCTGATGGCGTACTGTCAAGACGAAGATTTTTCTCGGCCGGTTTTATTGAAAGGAATGGACTTTTACAAGATGAAATGAACTCAATTTAATATAATATTAAAATTAACACGAACCAAATTGCTTTTATTTTAAATACAGGTATTTATTTTGCAGTTTCATTTGCTCTCTCAAGGCTTCAAGATCGTTCCATGCTCAGTAATAATCGATATCACATCTGTATCTTAATGAATATTATTATGATACCATTACTTCAGATGTATAAGCGTACTATTGTATGGTTGATCAAAAAATATTTATTTTACTGACGTCGCTTTTGGCTTAATAAACATGCTAACAGTCAATATTAGATTCTGTTAGGCTGTTAAGAGTATGACCTAATCTGGTATGGTATGGTTCAGGGGCTGAGCCCTGACGGGCTCGCGCAAGTAGGCCACATAGACGGGCCCTTTTTGCACCCCCTAGGAAACGGAATGATGTGCATGCCCTAAGGCCCCCTGTCAACAGCCCCCACGGAGCTCCCCCTAATCCAACAAGGACTACAGTGTTTTGCAGATGACAACGCAGTTTCTTCCTTCTCCTGCTTAGATACGCGGTCCAATCAGAGACGGCGAGGCGGAGGGAAGAACCTTACTGATAGCGGCACCTCATTAGCTCGTACACGTGATTGGCGGTGAAGGAATTGGCTTCTCATTTGAAAAATACTTGTAGGTACGACTACACGTGCACCGTACCCAGGGTCCCTCCTACAAGAGCCCCATAAGCGCGGCACACCCTGACGTGCGCCACCAACCCAGGGTCCCTCTGAGAGCACCAAAGGCACGGGACACCACCAGCAACTCTTGACCACAAGCAACGGGGCAGGACGGGGTAGGCCCGCAGCAGAATCTGCAGCAGGAGCTGGCCCGAAAACCAGTAAAGGGGAACGGGATGATAATGAGGGGGGAAAGGAAGTTGAAGTGGAGAGTGTTGGTGGAATGAATGAAGGGGGAAACGGGAGGATCCCCGAGAAAAAACCCCAAAGGTCACGGCTCTTTGTCCACCACACATGACACGCCCGCCGGCCCCGACATTTGTACTCGGGACCGCTAGCATGCCAGGCCCGCGCGCTAAGCACGAGCCACCGTGACGGCCAACCTAATCTGAATATCCAGGCAATCTGTTACAGAATTTTTCCACATGACTTACAATACAATAGTGATTTTTGTCAATCGTCTACTTAAACAGATAATTTTAAGGCCATAACAAAATATATGCTGGAAAGATAGAGTCGTAGTGAAAAATTCAATGCCAAAGC
The DNA here is from genome assembly GCA_964059195.1 of Ectobius pallidus. Classification (NCBI taxonomy): domain Eukaryota; kingdom Metazoa; phylum Arthropoda; class Insecta; order Blattodea; family Ectobiidae; genus Ectobius; species Ectobius pallidus. The sequence continues at coordinate 82,792,530 of CAXKWD010000007.1, read as the reverse complement.
CGGGATTTTAACCACATATCTTTCGCTCTCCGTGCCGCTGCTCTGCCAGTTGAGCTATCATGGCAACGTGCCAGTACAACTGAGTTTCACATCCCAGTAGGCCTATATCACCAGACGTATTCAATATTGAGATGACAACCAGGCAGTGACTTAAAATCTCGTAAGTACTTTAAAGCCCAGGCTTTATATTAAATTACTAGTAGATCACAGTGGAATCATAATTCTCTCACGCTGGCTGTTCTCTCACATGCTCTTTAACCGAACAAAGCAAGGTCTTACCGCCATCGCCGAACATCGAGGGTCTCGTTTCCTATGCGCGGATAACTTCATTCATGTGTTCTCTCTAGAGGTGTACATATTCTGATTTTAGCTTCCTTGCCCCTTTTAAATTCTGCAACCAGCCACAGCTTTTAACTTGCTTCAGAAGAGAGCAAGCCAGATTACAACGATGATAAGAAACGCTGTCGCTATGAGTCACAAGCTCTTCATAACTTGGTGGGTTACACAGGGCCTAAGGAAACTGCAAGGCCTGGCGGAAAGAATATGAAACTGGGTGTATCAGTGCACTGGTAAGTCGTGCAGTTACATAGTTGAGGAACTTCAGATGTGTTTAGAGTGCAAGCAAAAGGAGAATGGAGAATTTGACCCTGAATGAAGCGGAGGAGAAACTAAAATGTGGAGAGTTTGAATTATCAATGAACAAAGGTACTAGTCCGGCATGGGAAAAATTTTCAAACATTCTCGAGAAAACATCATAAAATCAATAATAACAATAACAAAAATCCCTTTAGGCAAGCCTACAGGCTGAGGTAGATTTTTAAGTGCTTTTGGTTTAATTTGCTGTCGCTGCGTAGCACTCTTCTTCTTTAGCCTTGGCATGACAAACCCGCAATAATAACTGCAAAAAAAGGAAAGAGAGCTTTTTCAAACACTCAAATCTCGCCTTATATGAGAACTATCAAGAAACTAGTTATTGATTTGTAGAGTACTCATCAAGAGCTTTTCAACGATACCCCACAAGACGTAGTTTCAAAAATTTCGAATTTCCATCCCCCCACCCCTACCCCCACTCGTACCCCCAAAACCCCCGAATCGTTGGTGTCACTGTGAACTCCGTAAGGAGTACTCTAATTTATTCAAACAAAGTTTTCTTGTATAGGCTACTTCATAGGGGCCGAGATATAAATGTTTTAAAATTTCAACCCCCTCCCCCGACCACCCCCTTGCGCCAATTTTCCTCATCAACGAACTTGTCCGAACTATTGGGCCTAGAAATAACATAATAAATTTGTTTCAAATATCTTCAAAATTACGGCCGCTAGCGTGTAAAGATAGGCTATATATATATCTATATATATAAAAATGTATGTACATATATATATAAACGTAAAGATATGAAAGAATTTTTCGAAAGTCATGACATGGTATCGATTGCAATAGGTAGATTTTTCTTCGAAATCTACCTAATAATAAAAATAATAAATGTGTTAAGACGCTTAAACGATTTTTAACACTTTATCCACCTTTTATTTATCTGCATGACGAATTTCTTCTACCAGCATGTAGAAAAGCAAGAAAGTATTATCTACACTTTGCAACTACAGTTGTTTAGCTGATAGGAATGTCGCAAGCTTATTCTGGCTTGGATAAGTTAAGTTTATCCTGACCCACGCAAGCCTAAAGAAACCTGCCTGCTTGCTAATGTGACGCTGGCAACTTGCTTGCCTGGCGTTCAAGCGGGTATGGGCAAGCTAAAATCGAGATTTGTACACCTCTAGTTCTCTCCATGTCTCCATGGAAATTCTGGGTTGAAACTTTTGTTTTTTCGGGCGGAGGGCACGGTATGGGTCTTCCTCTGCCTCTTCTATCATTTTCCTCTGCTCTTCTTCTAGGTGTTTCCTTTTTTTTCTCTCCTCGGTAAGATGTTTATAAAGTTTTATTTCTTGTCGGTAATCTTCGAGGGTTTCGTCGTCCTTTTTCCTCTAACTTTATGCAATTTTTCTAGAGTCGCCTTCCTTTGTTCATAGCACTCTTTGTCGAACCAAGGTCTCGCTTTCCTGTTTATGTTTTGTGGGGTGGCTCCATCTTCTATGCACATCCTCATCCATGCAGCAGCTTCATCAATATTTCCCATTTGTATCTTCCTTTCTATCAGGTTCCTATCAGTCATTTTTTATTTTATTACATCCATGTTCAGTTTTTTACTGAGAGTTGGAAATCGCCTTTCTCCTACGTCGTTCACTGAGATAGTTTCTAGCACATATTTACAGGGATATGTTTGCGGATGAGTGCTTCCTCTTTTTTGAGTGGTGTTGCAATTGCATTAGTTCTGATGCCTCGTGTGAGGATTAGATCTATTGTACTGACCCCATTTGGGCCTATGCATGTCCAGTCTTGACGGTTGTTCCGCACTAGGGTATATATTAGCTGGTTTTTCACCTTCAGCAATCAAAACGTCAGCAATATGGAATTTTCAAGAAACCCGACATCGTTAAACTTAATTTTGAGGTTATAAACAGAGCAATGTTGTTCCGTCAGCTGATTAGAACCAAATACTATAGAGACAATACCGGACACTTACTGGTAGAGAAATGGGGGACAGATTTTGCAGCACTCCTGGTGGCACAACCTAGAAACTTGGGGCAAAATTAATATATTCAAAACATATATAAACTGTAATATGCTATTCTGAGCCATTAGGTAGATACCCCTTATACATAACATGCCGAGTCTGGCTATTTCGGCTATTCTATTAAAAACTGTTTAACATATATGTATCTAGATACTGCAATTGTATTCAGTAGTAGCAGGTTGGGCCGCTAGATGGTGCTCAAAATATTGTCCCCCGATATATCGCAAAGTGTCCTGTATTGGTCTAGATTGTATTTGTTAGAACTCATCCCAGTGATGCCAACTTAAAATCCTAAAAGTATCAAACTTGTACTACCAACCGTCAACCCAGACCAATTTGTCTCTTTAATTATTGAATGATCCTCGTAAGTTACTCGACGTACAAGGAATTTTAAATTCCCAGAGCGAGAGAATTGAATTAAATTGATTTTATTTTAAGGATTGTAAGCGTAGAATTTAAAAGTTCATTTTAGGCATACAATCCACTCACAATGACAGAAAAAATTACAAATAAATTACAAATCTATAATAATAGGAAGTGTTTATCCTTCTGTCTTTCTGCCTGACTGATCGTGCGCAATGTCCAGCGAAATCTACTGGACGCAAAAATCTGAAATTTTAAACGTAGATGGACTGAAGGGTGGGCGAATGCACCTTGCAACTGGATTTTTTATTTTCGCTCTTGTTCGGGAGTTTTAAGTAAAAAACTGTCAGAAAACGTGATTTTTTTCGCTAACCTAGCATCAGTTCTCAGTAATACACTTCATTTGTCAAATTAATTGCAGTTGATTTGGAAATAAAAAATAGCTTCATTTTATAAGCCCACCATGGTAAATTCATTTGTTTATAATGCCAATGCCCGTAGGCATCAGAAATTTTAAACATAGTCGGAAGAGTGATAGTGAATATAACTTAGGCTTAAGTGGACAAACATCGATCACTTTGGACGGAACTCACTATGCCGAGGTATTCTGGGCCAGGATACTCGAATATGATGTCGTTTTTTCCCGGTAGAGCTTTTTAACCGTGGAATGCACTCTAAAGCCTAATATTTAGCTGTCTCTTTATAGTTATGCTATTAATATTCGTTTTAAATATGTTACAGTACGTTACAGTAGGCCTATTGAATAGTCCGAAAATGGGAAGAAAAATGTTATTATTATTATTTCTTTGGCAAGCAACTCGGATACCTCCTAGAAAGCATTGGCACGCAACTAGGACAGTCCCTAGATTCGACTGGTACGCAATTCAAAAATTTTCTGTGGCTCTGCACGCAATTCATAAACGCTGGATTAATTATCATTTGAACGATGGAACAAATCTTCTATCACAAGGTCAATAATGAGATAAAATTAACTCCAATGAGCAAAACATTGAACGAGTGCTTCGGAGGTCCTAAGTAATTTGAATATGCCGGAGAAAACAAAATTCAAGATTAGTATATTGAATGCTTGATCACTTAAGAAGTTAACACGCTATCAAATGTAACAACGACACGAGATAAAAATGTGATTCTTAACGTTAATGATTTGTCTATACTTGAACGCTAATAATGATTTATTGTAATGCAGGCTGTAAGTTACAAGAAAATATTTTAAATTTAAAATAATAGATATGTAGGTGTAAATAGTTGTTCACACAAATGGCAATGATCAAGGGAATAAGGTAAAGATAAACACAACTAAACAAATATAGGGATGCTCTGTGCTCTGATGATAATACACAATGCAAACAACAATTAACTGTATCACACAATGTTTGTCTATTTCACAAATCAATAAAACATCACGAATGCCGTTGTTATTCATATTGGCAGGAATGAATCCACAAACTGGTTTTTCCAGCGCTAATCCATCACAAATTTTAACTTTTATTTGAAACCTAACCTAACTTTGACGTAATTAACAAAAATATACAAATAATAATTATGGCCATCATAATGTTTAAAACTAAAATAAAGCAGGTATTATTAAAAAAAAAATCACTTCTAATACACGGAGTAGAAGTCATGCATACTATGTTATAGGTTTACTTATAGGCCTACTCCATTTCTTTAGTATTAGACTGATATATGAAATTTTGACACATTAAACTTTTAATAGAATATAATATAAAATGAAGTAGTAGGCCATATTGTTTCACCCAGAGCCGGGTATTTCAGAGTGAGGTAATTTATAACTGAACTAGCCGGTGCCCGCGGCTTCGCCCGCGATTATTTACTCAACCGCTAGTTGTTTTATTCAAATAATTTATTTAACAGAATAATAATTAAAACTTATTTATTAACATTTACGTCGTTTTTACATAAGTTGCATGAATTAGAAAATTGTACTCTTATTTGTATTGTTTTAAATAATAAATTTAACTAAGTAAACGAAAAGAACGAATCTTGTGCTTCCGTATGGGCACACAGATTCGACAAGAAATGAGTAAAACGTACCACAGACGATTAAAACGATTGATGAATAAAACGCTTCGATGTGCATTTTATGATTAATGTGCGATACCCGGGGGGAAAAACCTCAGATTCGGGTTTCCTAGCCCAGAAAACCCCCGCAGAGTGAGTTTCGTCCAAATCGTTCAATGCTCTTTTTTTTATGTTCCTATGGCAAACCGAGCAAGGCTACCGCCAATTAATTTCACAATTGAATACTATATTGTTAATACCTGGCGTTGGATGTACTCAGAGTTGAAATAATATATTAGATTCAGTTTAATTGGGATTACTGTCCAATATAATAGTATAAATATTTACTGCAGATTATATAATCTGTTTCGCGTAGACTGCGAAACACGGTAGGCCTATCACAGAATATTCACCATAGCTGGCAGGGAAAAACACCATGAAGAAAATTATCTGCTAAGTCAGAGATGGGTAAGTCACATCTCTTGGATCCAAAAGAACTCGGCAAAACTTCGGACTCTACTATCATGCAAGCCCAGCCGATTCCATGGTTCCCCTGCAGCTTACGTTAGTGCACTTTCATAATTAATAAATTCCCCAAATCTCTTTACACAAAATATTGCGAAATATTTACCGTTAGCTTGAAGTAGGATCTTCTTATTCATGCCTCCTCCACGAATTCTACGCCTGCAGCATTCTTAATTAACAAACTTCAAATCCCCAATTATACTTATTAGTCAATAATTTAACTAATTTATTATCCCACAAAATATCACGTAAACGACCACTCCAAAAGCGTACAAAAAATCCGTCTATAAACAGTAACAAGGTAAAATGATAGTGGGAACCGAGAACGAATACAGATTAGAAAACGATATCCTGAGAGGCGCAAAACCTGAGAATAGTGGAAGGAACGTACTGGCCCATAAGTACCTAGGTACACCACCGTGGGAGATGAGACGTTTATAAATAACGAGATTTGCTATAACCACAAGTTGTAGAAGTTATAAGTACGAAGTTACAACCTAACATTCCTTGATGTAATAACGCCATCCCTGGGAACAATTTCATTAATAACAGTGACATGTTGGCCTGGGTGGCGCAGTTAGTATCGGTTTTCTGTGCTCAAGGTTACCGGTTCGATCCCGGCCCAGGTCGATGGCATGTAAAAGAACTCCTGCGTAACAAAATTCCGGCACACCGGCAACGGTCACAAACCTAAGTAGAAATAGGCTACATCCCCGTCGTTAGAAAACCATATACCAACCAACCAATGATACTGACCCGTCCGGCTGCCGGCTGAAAAAAGTAATTCGGCGCCCCACCCAAATTAATGACGGCAGTAAATTTTTATTTCATATTGATCATAACTATGTACGAGGGAGAATCAAATGAAAACCGCAATTATTTTTTTTACAATATTTTACAGCAGGAAGAGTGCTTGCTTGTATTATTTTTCCACATAGTCCCCTACCAGTTCAATGCACTTACACCATCTGGTAGGAAGTGCTTCGATACCGCGTGAGAAAAATTATTTTGGTTGACGCTGTAGCCACTCGTGCACCGCCTATTGGACGTCTTCATCAGACTTGAACTTATGCCCTCCAAGGTGCTCCTTTAATGGACCAAAGATGTGGAAATCTGATGGTACCAACGCGAAGGGGATTGCTGAGTGCAGGTGTTTTGCTTCTACATGATAATGCCCGTCCTCAAGCTGCTCATGGAACCATGAAAACCATCGATGACACTCGCTTGAAGTGCCTCCCACATCCGCCATACTCGCCAGATTTATTATGTGTTTCACTTCAGATTTTTCTTTTTTCCAATTTATTGATACTTATTGCACACATTAAAACTTCCGGTCTTCATTATTATTAATTATCAAGCCTCCAGGAAGTCATTAGGAGAAGCAATATTGGCCTATTATTAATATGTAGGTATTGTGTCCTACAGACAGAACAAGACTGGTCACGCAATGGATTGAAAAGGGTTTTTGGACGCTAACACCATTTTCACAGATGTGACTAACGCCCCATTGAATACTCGTATACAGCAAACAACATTAAAATACATAGAACATATGTTACAGGTTTTGCTAGGGCATGGTTATGTGGTAATCCGTTACACGCGCCTCTCTTCGTCCCAGTGTTTCAGATGAATATACCAAAAAATATTGTTAGCAGACTCTAATCATAAAACTAAACATAACTAAAACCTTTAATATCCTATAATATTGTATACTAGTTAAATATATTGTAATGTGCCTACTGACAATGAGAATTTTCACAGAAATTTCCGATTTTCAGATCGCCTTTAGCCAGAAATCTGAGGGGGGCTACGAAGATTCATTTTTAAAAAATTCATACTTCGTTTTCTTTTATTATTTTGGTTTCCTCAACAATGAAATCAAATTAACAGTAGATATTGACACATTCAATCACTCTTGACTTGAAAGAACTGTCTAAGTATTCGTATTTACTCGGAAGCACTCGACAATATCTAAAGTTTTAGGCCTATATATAATTTTAATTTCCCACGCGACTTTGATTGGTTTTGGATCTCTGTGTCTCAGCCAATCGTTGCTCTTGCTCCTGTAATGAACAATTTCTAAAGTAGACTTTTAGTTTGTTTCACCAATTTGTTCAAATTAGTTTGATTCATGCAACAAATAAATATATTTTATGTTTTTAAATTAGCGGAGATGTTTCGGTCAGTGTGTGTTGTTTCTTTCTTTCTTTATTTAATTTTGAAAATTTAAAAGTGATATACACTGTAATACTTTATATGTAAAAAATAATTTTTAAAAATCAAGTGATATATATATACATAAATGGATAGGCCAATATGTAGGCTATCGTGGAATTTCGGGAAATTATGTTGTTAATATAAGGTGAAAATTCGTCCCATTTGGTCGGGACAGTCCTATATTTAAACAGCTGTCCCGGAATTTTATGTGCCTATATCGATACGCAAAAGCCCTTTTTTTATTTAAGTGAACCGGTACCGATTTTATACCGATTTATGAAATGGCCTACATTATGGTGACTATTCCACTCCTACTCCGCGTTTTTTTATATTGACCAATATCTTCAGCAATTCCTCGGATATAGACTAATCACGATCGTCTGTCTATCTTATAAAATGCTTGCTATTAATATGAGGATACGATTTTATCTTATGAAACGTCAGCTTATGACTGGACACGTAAAGCATCAATGTGCGGTGATTAATGAGAACTGGTGCCATTTCGCAGCATGAAAACACATTATTTTATACAATATAACTTGTTTAAAAATTGAAATAACATAAATGATCATTGATTAAAAACACGATTTTGATTCGGTGCAAGCCAGTTCATGTGCTTTATAGCGTTTTGTTGTAAACCACGATCACGGAACCCTTCATCTTGTCTTGCGCACTATTGGTAACAGTGGGAACTCTGATCGATTCATCGAATCGATTCGGGGACTGTTCATTCATCTAGTATGCCGTGATCTTACGGCTGACAGAATATTGACAACAAAATAAGAAAATTATTATTATTTACAAAATCCGTTACAGTTTATTCGTGGAATAGTCTTAATAAATCTTACTCGAGAATACCTATGATAAAACTGTAGTTCTTGAGTTAAATAACAAGTTGTTATTATATGATGATTGCACAGTTAAGTTCCTCGTTTTGCTACAGCCTTCAGATTGAAATGTTTGTCCTGATACAGATAGTGAGGGATCACAGATCACATGAAAATACCTCTCCCATCTCGGGGGTCACTGCCTGTCCTATGCTGTCTTTTTAACATGGATTTCAGTGTACTGCAGTGTTGTCGAAATTCTCCATCAGAAATGACATTGTACCCATCCAGATTTCTCTGGTGCTTCTGCTATGGTATTACACCCATGGTTTTCATTTTTGTTCCATTTACACTTTTACATTTTTAATGGATAGAGAAAGCCATTTGCCAAAAATCAAGTTTGTATGATAACATTACTATGCATCACTTTAAAATTCTCTTTTGAGAGCCTCCAGATGACCAAGGATTCTCGGCCCTATTAGAGCTAAATACGAGTATATTTTCCGTAAGGTAGAATTTCGAAGTCAATTACGAAGTATGACGAATTTATAACATGTTTTACGTATTAAATGCAATGTGCTTATCCCATTTGAGACGCTTATCAATCATATTTTGATAAAGTAGACTATCTTGCCACTATGATATAAGTTTCATTTCTGTAGCTTCAGTATTTTCTAGTCAATTTTATTGTGGTCCACAATTCTGCGACATACATTTTATCTAACACTTTCAAAACTTAAAAAGTAAAACTGTCACTTTTCTAGCAAATTTAATTGTTCTTTTGAAAATCTTTAACTGTAGAACATATCTCATAAAGGTTGTAGTAATTATTGTGAGGAATAAAATTAATACACCCTACCAACTATTGAAATTTTGATTTCTTCTTCATTTGATTGGATATAGGTTATTATGTAACCAATAATGCAAATAATTAACTTGCTCTACTTGTTCGATATTTGAAATATAGAAATAAAAAAGATAAGAAATAATATAATTTCTTCAATTTAAATACTTTCATTCTGGGAAAGGTTTACAACCGGGGCGCAAAGGAAAGAACAACTAAATATGAAGTTGTTTCTGGTGACCAATGGTGGATACACATTATTGAATTCAGCACTTCTCCATCCATGTGTTTAATATTCAAACACGTTCAGAACGTCACGCGGATATAGAGAGATAAATTTAAAATTCAAATTTTAATCCGTGATAATTCTCCCATGTATGCCTAGATCAATTTATTTAACTAACAAACATGTTGAATCAGCCATTGTTTTCATTTGGCGACAAATGTATATAAATTCGTAAAAGTTACATATGCTGTATCTGAATAATGATTTAATTTGAAGTATAATTTTTAGAGAGAAGCTTAGAGAATAATAATCAGAAAAACTACACTGAATAAATAAATCGGTAGCAGTTTAATTTCAGTCATAGCTTTATTTGATTTAATTCTACTGTAGAGAAATCAAACTGTGTTGTTATAAAACATAATGCAGTAAATAAATACAGCATTGGAAAAATAAGAATATGAAAATATGTGTAAATTATGTTATTTAAAGATTCATCTAGTAAGTCATTTAAACATAGCTTTTGCTTTGCCCTGTGCCATAAAATGTTACAGTACATCGGTTCCTGAATTACTTTAACTTTCACCTTCTGTACAATCTTAAGCATTAGGTTTTACCTGGCGAACAGTACATCTTTGTAACCGATTACGCTTCCTGCAATATGACCTCTTAGTCTACACTATAAAGGCCTGAGAATTATCTGAAGTGAGGAAGTTGTTGTCCATGGTTTAGGGTAGAGGAGAAAGTTAAGTTAACAGCATCTTGAAACTGCGAAACAGACATAAAAGTTTTGTACGCCTACTTGTAAAATATCATCTTTATCAGTTGAGCAGTTTTTGTGTAAGGCCGGTGTTAAATGGACCGAAAAACCGCGGCAGAATGTTCGGGCCCAGACCGGCTGATTGTGAGCACTTCATACGAGCCGAATTTCAGCGACCGAAATGCGTGATGCATGTTTCACGGGCAGAATGTTGACTGAAAAGATTCAAGCTGGAATTCTTTTGAGGGCAGTAAAAATGAATGAGATAGAAGTAGGTTGTGATGGTTCTCTGCGCGCATGCATTAGGTCGACATTCTGTCCGTATAACTTCACAGACGTTTCTTCTGCGCGCGTTTTCTGCAATTTTGCGCGTCGCTAGGGGTAAAAATCGCCTACTCTAATTTAAACGCGTCTGAAGGCGCGGTTCATTCGGTGCATATAGTTTATAACATTACCTACCCACTGATCCAATGGATACGCTTTTCGGTCGCTGGCATTCGGCAGCGTTGTTTCGGTCCGTGAAGAAAAGAGAGGGACTCTAGGAAACCTCTAGATTTTTATAAAAGCAACTTAAAGATGGACACTATTTGCGGGTAAAGTGATAAGGAAATATATAGTGTGCATTTTTTAATGAGCTGAACTAGCCTTAGCAATAGATTCCATCATTAATAGTCCTATATCTTTCTGATTATAGCAATAAATTTATGCGATTGAAATTTTAAAAATATATTCTGTGACATGATAATTTGACTAAAAATACGTAAACAATCTGAACAGCAAAGTCTGGCATAATATTATACATTACCGGTTAGCTTTTAAAATTAAGGGGGAAAAATTGGTTTGAATTTCACGTTTCGAGAGGATGATGAAAGTTACTTAGTATGCTTGCATGCTATCTCCCCATTTTAGGAGAATGTGACGCGCTTCGCAATTGCACACCAACAACAATAGACCTCTACAGAGAAAGAAAAAAAAAATCTGTCCAGTATTAAACATCGAGGCAAGCTAGGCCGCTAGAGACTTTTCCTTCCGTGTGCTATTGTGTGCTTTCTCCTTTTGTTCTTAAGTCCATGTCAAGTACAGGAATAAAATATACGGATTTGAGAGAAATGACCGTATAAACTTCGTTACTACCGGACTGCTGAAAGATTCAGCAAGAAGAAGACTCTCCCTAAGGCCAGGATTATAGATAGTACAGGCACACACTCTTCCTGCTGACGTTGCGAGCAAGAGTGGGATACCAAAGAAAACCGTTTTTAAACATAGGAATTTGGGATAAAATGAATTCTGCGTGCTATTGTTAGACCTAGGAAGTATTTGTAATTATGAATTTTTAATAAAGTTGTATTTTTCATAGAAGTGTAATAGTTAAAATGTGGAAAATAATTTACCGGTATACAAAAAAAAGCTGCAAGTTTATGTACCCGAATCCCTTAAATTACTTTAAACTGACACTTCCTGAACAACAGTACACATCATAATATGTATTATATAATTTTAAATATATTGCATTAGATATATGAATGAAAATAATATGAAATATAACCTAACGTGACCCGTGAAAGGCAAAGCCTCTTGCCAATAAGAAAGCTGATTGTTTCTAACGTGGTGGGATGTATATGCTTATTTTGAGTAATTTCCCGCGGCTTCGCCCACGATAATTAATTTAAAAATAAAAAATTAAGGGTATAATAATTATTAAAGCATTATATTTATTAACACTTGCACGCCAATCATTCATAAACTAAACCATTAATAATTAATAACAGCTAAAATACCGGCTTTAGAGTACATTCCTCAGTTAGAAATCGCCGCCTCGGAAAACGATATCACATTCAATAATGCAGTTCCAAAGCTAACTATGAACACTGATAATACCACTGCCTTCTAGACTGTATTACTCGTGTGTAATTCTCGAGACGGCGGTGATAATACGTATCGTTTCTCAACTGTTTGTTGACAGATGAATATGATGTGACTTTTATTTGATAAATTCAGTGTAATTTTCGGAAAGTATATAATTTTTCAAGGGAAGGAGTGGTTTGTTTGGATTTTTATTGGCCGCGATAATTCCAGGGTTAAACTATCAATACATTATAGCTGGTGCCCGCGGCTACGCCCGCCATTATTAATTGACTCCAGGATTTTGAAGAAATTTACACTGGCAGTTTATTAAAAATGTTTCTGGTTCAGAGCTATGAAAATTGTAAGTAAACATAAAATTAGAATATTTGTTCATTGTGTTCATTTCACTTAGGCCTCATATAACGAAGAAACTGTTTTCCTAATTTTGTACTCTTCGTGAAAGTTTAGACTGCGAGAGACGAACATCGCCGAGTATACCCGATGTCTCACGAAGTGAGGGAGCTAGTGAGCACACTATTTAGAGCCGTTGAATTGTATTAGAGTAGATTTTGTGGTATTTTTAATTATGATGTTAAATGTGACTTCAAAAAATGCAATACATTTAGGCCTACTAAATTAATTTCAGTGAATTATATGATGAGTTTTTCAGATACTTTGCAGTAGCCGTTAAGAAAACTAAATTTATTCATAATTGATTAACGGGTATTAATCTACGTTAATATCCCCATAATTGGAATTATTGTATGTATTCACGAAGAATGGACTATATTCAGCAAATGAATTTGTTACAATATGCTGATTAAAAGAGTTCTTATAAATATATGTCCGATTTACGATAGAGTTGTAGAAAAGTATTAAAATAGTAGCCTAACTGATGGCACGCATTCTTGAGAACCTCGCTCCTCTTGACAATCATGATGGAGCATTTTCATGAAACGTAGTGAACTTTTTAAATGAAAGGTTTCGTAGGCAGTGGATCGGACGTGGTGCACCAATTGCTTGGCCAGCTAGATCCCCCGATTTAAATTCACTTGACTATTGTTTCTGGGGATGAATGAAGAATATTCCCAAGGGAGTGATTGGTTCAACGCATTCATGCCGCTGCCGAGCAAATCCGCCAAGAACGGGAGAAAATTGGTAACGCTACACTAGCAGTTCACAACCGCGCGACTGCATGCGGAATCTTTTAAAATCTGCTGTGATAAGCATTTTATGGTGTGCAAATGCTACTTAAATCATTCATAAGGCATTGAATAAACAATTCAATAAACTTTCTGTCGATATTCGAGTTAAATCTTTAATTTCTCCCAAATTAGTCTCAACTTTCCGGATATCATAACTTCTTTAGTATTAAAAATCGGACCCATGTTCGATTCTTATGCTGCACTGACCAAAACTATAAATGCTTGTGAATCTTTCCATTCACACCTTGACAATCCTTTCTTCTCTCTAAAGCCTACCATACGAACTTATAAAATTGACACTATTTTACACATGAAATCTTCATTTTTAATAATACCAACCAGCAAAATGGCTGTGCAGTCGTAAGTCTGCACTGAAAGGGAAGAAATACTTTGTCTTTACATGGTTGCATCTCTTCTTAAACCAGGGGTTCTCAAAGGGTGTGCCGTGAAATTGTTAGACTCTGCCGCGAAAAAAATTGCTTGTGTATTCAAGATTTTAGTAATACTATTTATTACTATTACAGCACGGCGTAAGCCTACATGCAGTAAGAACTCAACAAATAAGATGCTCTGTTGTCTGTTGTCTATTGTTGTTTAGTGTAGTTTAGTGCAGTTTAGTGGGAAATGTGGGATTGTTTACTTTTGCACAATTGTTCGATGCGGGGAGGAATCGCAGACAATCACACCCGTAATTCTTGGTCTACAGAAAGAAGTCGCTCACGTTTCTTTTTCTTTTTTCAGTGCCGAAAATCCCTGTTCGCAAAGATAAGTTATTGAAAACTGCATTAATACAGATATAGCATGCTCTAATGACACTGAGAACTCTCTTTTCACTGAAATCCAGAACTGAAGTAGTGTTTATTCCTTAAATTTCAGTTTTTAAGTTCGATCGGCTTCAAGTTCAGCCAATTCTTCTGTCTCTTGTAATGGTAGATGTTTTGAGTTCTCAGCAGTAACGGCAAAGGAATTGCGAACCAGTCGCATTCGTTCACGTTGAGGGAAGTAAAATATGCTTGCAGTTTATTCTTCAAAACAGAAAGATGTTCTAAAATCAGACTGGAACAGATATCGGTATCAGCTGTGAGAGAAAACATTTCAAGATCACTTTTTTCAACTTTTGACTTCCACAGTTGAATTTTTCTTAAGAACCCATTCAGTTTGTCAGTTGATGTAAGAATATTTTCTTTCTTTCCCTGCATACTGGCACTGAAATTATTCAAATGTCCAGAAGTATCAGCTAGGTATGCAACTTTGGAACACCAAGTTTCGTCGCTTATGAGGTCAACAAACTCTAGTTTTTCTGTGGAAAATATTTGTAATAACTCATTTCTAAGTTAATAAAATCTGGAAAGTACATTTCCTTTCAACAACTAGCGAATTTCGGTGTGAAGAACCAGAGTTCCATGAACAGCTCTTGCTTCCCGTCACATGACTTTGAGAAGGCTAGTTTTTAGAGCTCTACTTTTAACGTATTAACCATTTCAACAAGAGAGCTCATTATGTTCCTTAGATCTAAAGGAATGGTTTTTGCCACCAAAGCTTCCCGATCTAAAAATAATGTGTGGATCCAATGTGCGGAAATATTGCTTCAACCTTGAAGTAAAACCTTTCATTCGACCAGTCATTGCTGGGGCTCCATTAGTGCATACTGAAATACAATTGTTCCAACTATGTTCATTTTCTTCCAATGTCGCTGTCATAGAATCCTGTTGACGTCAGAGGTAATTCTTTGCAGGACACGAACAGTTCTGCAAGTGATTCTTCGTTTAAAAATGTTAAGTAGCTCATTAAGTTACATTTTTTTACTTATGTCTGTTGATTCGTCCAGTTGAAGTGCAAATTTTTTACCATCATGTAATTTTTCCACTACTTGTTTTTTTTAAAAATCAGCTGACATATTGTCTTCTATGCGGCGAGCAACTGTATCGTTTGACAAAGGTACTTTGGATCTCTCCTCTAGGCAGCCTCTCCTAACGTGGATTTAACTATTTCTTTAGAAGCAGGTAAGATCAAAGTTTCTGTTGCTGTATGTGGCCGCATATTCCTGGCAGTTATTTCTGTTATTTTACAGCTAGCTACTACAGCTTTTCCTGAAGTTTTAACTATTATAGTTATGCCTTGCCTTCTTCAATTTGAGAAGAGAGTAAACGACTCAAATAGGCTTTTATCTTTATTTTCCAAGTGACTGTGCTTCGTTTTCAAGTGTCTACATTCATTGCTTAATTTTTGCCACATAGCCTACAACACACTCAGGGAGTTCACGATTTCCAGCTTCAGTAAATGTAAATCCGATGCTTCAATAAGAATCACGATACCTGCGCACAGCACACCAGACGATGAACTGCTCTGCTGCGGAAGTAGCTTCTCACAGACACTTGATCCGGGTGAAACAATTGTTCTATTTACACTCTGATGTTCTTCACTGCTGTTTAATCGTTGGCGTTGCATTAAAAACTTCTCCATATTACAACACAATATCTGTATATTCACTTCAGTTTTGGAATAACACCAAACATTGCGACTTATTCAACAATCAATTGCACTAAGTTGTGTACTTACATTTAAATATCTGGTATAAAATGGAGTCATCTCCATTAATCTCAATTGATATAAAATGATGAGAAATAGATTGATAGTAATTAAATACGGCAGATAATAACTTTTGAACTAACCAAGCAATATTATTAAAAATTACATGATAAAAAGCAGGAAAAATTAACAAATAATATTACATAAATATGAAATTAATATCATCAATACTTTAGCTGATATTAATTATTTTATATTAAAGAATAAACTCAATAGAAGTTAGCAGACAGAATACTCAGAAATACACAATGAAGCTGAAGTGAAATGTAAGGCAACTCAGTAGGGGGTAGGTGCCACTCTTTGTTAGAACTTTGCACTGCTATACAGTCAAAACGTAGCAGAAAGGAGAGCTTATAAGATGAATAGGCACTTCACTGGAAAATAAGCTGGGAAATATAAGTTGTATGGCGGATCCAGGAATTACACTGGGATTCGGACAATCGCTTTAGGCTAGTAACAGAAGACCAGCGCTACTAAGCTCAAAGCCACGTTAATCGTAACAACCAATAGAATTTAAGTTTAGGATAGAAAAAACTGAATTTAGCTATAACAGTGCATATGATTGGTTTTGTGTAACTATGGTAAAGAGGGGAAATTGAGAGGAGGCTAAGATCATGGCTTTTACGAAACTACACTTGTGTCCAGGACTCCGTGAGGGAGACTTGTGACTTGTGTACTGGAGGCCGGGACAGAAACCTGTACCCGCGTTCTCGAGGCGTAAAAACTTGTGTACGAAGGACTCGAGGAGGCAGGTCATATTCCTGCATTTCTCCTCGAAAATACACATAAGTCGTATTGACATTGAGGTCAATCCGACAGTATACATAAAATTAACTTCACTAATTTACCGAAGTGAAAAATCTATTCTACATTTATTCTTGCAGTAAGAGCTTATTATAGCTACTTACTAAAATAAATTCAGTGAGTGTGCCAAGTAAGTACTGTTGTGACATTGACGTCATCATCATTACAAGATTACGTGGATACCGCGTGTCACTACCAGGAAGTATTTACGTACGAGTGCGAATGCCATTATTAGACTCCCTTCAATATCCCACCAATAAAATTAATAATTTTACGAAGTAACATTTATACATTTGAACTTTGATTGGAATACTCAATAAACTAACAGTGTTTGATAAATATTTAATTATTGAAAAACATTAACTATAGAACCTCCACACCCTGTTTATGCCCTCGAGAAATGATAGAGTAAATTGTAGCTGCCCGACTGAGCAACCCGAGGTTCCACCAGGCTGAAGAGGACAACACTCGCAGTAAGTACAATATTGTGGAGGTGGACCACAACCCTGATTGCAGCATACTTGAAGGACTCCTACAACCACAGGGCTTTTAGTGTGAAGTACTGCATCATATCTATGGCGCCCAATCTCGTGAGGCTCGAAAAAAAGGAGTGAAGCAAGGGACGACGACCAGGATCATATCTAGAACTTAACAATTTTGTGGGGTTTCGATTCGAATAATACATAGATATCATCATATCTATGGCTTTACCAACGTGTGGCTTCGAAAAAAGGAGTGAACGGCGCTAAAAATAAACCATCGAACTTAAAAACACATAGATAATTACATATCTATGACGCCCATTTCGTGGGGCTTCGATTCGAAAAACACATAAGCAACATATCTATGGAAACCAGTACGTGGGTCACGAGCATCATATCTATGGACTTACCAATCTCGTGAGGCTCGAAAAATCGTGGACTTGAATATCCATAAATAGCATCAGATTCTGTGATTTAAACGACCAGGCAGAGTGAAGCAAGGGACGACGACCAGGATCATATCTAGAACTTACCAATTTTGTGGGGCTTCGATTCAAAAAAAAAAAAAAAAAACACATAGATATCGTCATATCTAGGACTTTAGCAACGTGGGTCGTCGAAAATAAAAAAGTGAGGTTCAATAAAAACTGTTAAACGCGGTGAAGCCAAGGGATAACGACCGCCGACGACGATCATCACTAGTAGGAGCTGGGCACCGAGCGAGCGAAGGAGAACGACGGGAATCAAGATTAGGAGCCGGGCAACGCAAGGAAGAAGAAAAGAAGAAGGAAGAAAAGAAGAAAGAAGAAGAGAAGAGAGAAAAAGAAGGCAACACGAGCGAACCAAAAGGAAGGATGAACAGCTGGACACCAAAAACTGATAAGTTGAAAGAATTGTTGTATCAAAACTACTAAAAAGGTATTTTTGTATTTTGCATTAAATAATAAGAGGGTTATAGTGCATGAAAATTTTGTCTGCTATAAGAAATAAGAGAAGGTAAGTGACAATGGCAGGGTTACTATTTGTGTTGTACAGTGCAGTGAAAGGGATCGGAATGCAGATAAGATTGAAATCAGAGATAACGGTAGACCAGAATGAAGTTAGGAATTCAGGAAATAATTCTGAAGTGGCTATAACGATGCAGAGGGGTAACGGAGAGCAGTCAGGTATAGATAAAGGGGAAGAAAAAAATTCTTGTTGTCAAATAATGGAGAATGGAGGAAAAATAAATGAAGTACTAGAATCAAGGGAAATAAATGAAATCAAGGAGTCATCAACTCAAGCAGTTAGTGAAGAATCAAGGGAATTAATTGCAAGTAGGCTCGAAGAAAAGGTAGACATAGAAGGGAAAATGTTCTCAAAGTTGGAATCAATGATGAAAATAATCGTTGAAAAATTAGACGAAAATTCAGATGAGATTAGGAAAATTTCTGTGAGTAATCAGGAAGTCAAAGAAAAGTTGGATAGGAATTCAGATGAAATCAGGCTATTGTCCCAGGGAGATCAAAAGATAGTAGAAAGATTGGATAAATTTGATGAGGAAATCAAAAACACAAATGTTAAAGTAGATTATAACATCACTGAAATTGAGGGAAATCTGGTAAATTACAAGGAGGAAATTGATCAGAAAGTTTCTGAAAACAATAAGAAATTAAAATGCAGGTTAAATGACAAAGTGGAAAGTATTGAAAATAAAGTAGATACTAATATTAATTTAATCCAAAAGAAAATCGAAGAAAAAAGCAAAACGCTAGGAGCTAAACTCACACAAGCGATTTCAGGAGAATTGGGGGAACTACAAAGTAAATTTGATAAGAAAATTAACGATGTAGAGGGAAATAATAAAAGAGAGGTATTGCAATTGCAGGATACTTATAAGATGGGAATGAAAAATCTAGAAAATGAGATGCTGACAAAAGTAAAGCAACTTGAAGAGGTTAAGCAAATTAGGGAGGAAACTAAGCAGATTTCTCAGAATAACAAAAAAGTTGTAGAAAAATTAGGTAAGATTAGCGAGGAAGTCAGAGGAATTAATGATGGTTTAGAGAAACAAATCAAAAGTGTAGTAGGTGATTTAGGAAATTCTAAGAAAGAGATTCACAGCAAAATTTCTGAAAATCAGGAGAAAGTTGAAATAACATTAGCTGAAAAAAATAAAGAATTGGAAAGTAAGTTAGTGCAGGCATTTTCCACAGATCTAGGTGAGATAAATAAGAAATTTCAGGGTAGAGTAAAAGAACTAGGGCAGAATCAGGTGATGAACAAAACAGCAACTGAAAACTTAAAGATTGAAGTATTTGATAAAGTAAACCAAATAGAAATGTCCTTACTTGAAAGAGTGAATAAAATAACTAGGGAAATAAATGCCTTGGATAATAAGACAAAATTAATTGAGAATGAACCTCAAAACGAACGAAGCAGTGGTGATAGTAGGAGAAATAATATTGCTATGGTAAATGTAAATTACAATGATAATGTAGACAAGAATAAATTATTGAGTGAAACAAATAGCGATCCTACAGTCACGACTGAGTCGAACGTAAAGCTAGGCAATGTAAAATTAAATGAACATACTGTTGCGCAAGGGAATATGCATAATAAAGTACATATGAACCTAATCTTTGGAAATGAGTGGACAGTCCCGCAATTTTGTGGAAATGAGTCATCTGACCCACACCAGTTTATAACTGAACTGGAGGCCTACTTTAAGGTTAAGGAGGTTCCAGAGGATTATAAAATGATAGTGGTACAGGAGGCATTGATTGGAAATTGCAAGGACTGGTGCGACTTCATTCGATCAGAAAAGGTAGCATATGAGAAATTTAAACAATTGTTTATGGAGAGATACTGGGGCGCGAGCCGACAACACAAGGCCACAATGGGATTATATAATGGGAAATATGATGTAAATTCAGGGTTGAAGATGTCTGAATATTTTATTAAGGCAACAACAAATGCTAGGTCGGTGGAATTGCACTTAAATGAGGAAGAAAAAGTGAAGCTAATTATAAGGCATTTCAAGCCAGAGGTCCATAGAAATTTAATTGTTGCTAGGCCTAAAACATTCATTGAAACGCTGAACTTGTTGATCGAAATGGAAGAATTAGATGGTTACGATGACATAAGGGTAAACAAGATTGATCAGGGACCTAATTATAATAACAATGGTCAAAAACTAAGTAATAATTATTATGATAAAAGGAGAGCCAGAATGAATCAGTTTGTATTCCCGGAACGTAGCCGGAGGCATGTACATTACGGTCAAAGGAACAGTATGTTGGAATAACTTTACATTGCTTTACGAAATAAATGTAAACAATACTGTAAAAGGATTGGATGATAGTATGAATGCGCTCGCGATCACAGAAGCAAGTAACATTGATATTATGAATTCCGTGTGAGAAAATCTGTTGTGTTATCTAATTTTAAGAAGGACACTAGCAGAAACCCATAGCCGCTGTGATTTATTATTTTTATCAAGGGTATCAAGTTAAAATGTGTGTTATCTAGTTTTAAAAAAAGGACTCAATGCAAACAAATCCGCAGAGCTATATCTAGTTAGTAAGAGGGTAATATTATTTTGTTTATATTTGATGGTTAGGTAATACAGTCCGATGTGCAAAGTATGCTTGCATGGAATGTTATTATTAGAACTTAACATAACCGTAACTAGTGAGGTTCATTCACACAGGTATTCAGTGCTGAAAGGACGGAGATAGAGAGAGTCGGTCAAGGCCACTACTCTGATGTTATGAAAGATTTAACAGGACAAGCTGAAGGTCATAGTATTGTAAGGAGCTATAAGGAGCATTAATCTGTTTCTCTAGAAAAATGACAATTTTTCAAATCCTCACTTATTCCAGAGAAAAAGATTGGGCATATGGTATAAAATGGAGTCATCTCCATTAATCTCAATTGATATAAAATGATGAGAAATAGATTGATAGTAATTAAATACGGCAGATAATAACTTTTGAACTAACCAAGCAATATTATTAAAAATTACATGATAAAAAGCAGGAAAAATTAACAAATAATATTACATAAATATGAAATTAATATCATCAATACTTTAGCTGATATTAATTATTTTATATTAAAGAATAAACTCAATAGAAGTTAGCAGACAGAATACTCAGAAATACACAATGAAGCTGAAGTGAAATGTAAGGCAACTCAGTAGGGGGTAGGTGCCACTCTTTGTTAGAACTTTGCACTGCTATACAGTCAAAACGTAGCAGAAAGGAGAGCTTATAAGATGAATAGGCACTTCACTGGAAAATAAGCTGGGAAATATAAGTTGTATGGCGGATCCAGGAATTACACTGGGATTCGGACAATCGCTTTAGGCTAGTAACAGAAGACCAGCGCTACTAAGCTCAAAGCCACGTTAATCGTAACAACCAATAGAATTTAAGTTTAGGATAGAAAAAACTGAATTTAGCTATAACAGTGCATATGATTGGTTTTGTGTAACTATGGTAAAGAGGGGAAATTGAGAGGAGGCTAAGATCATGGCTTTTACGAAACTACACTTGTGTCCAGGACTCCGTGAGGGAGACTTGTGACTTGTGTACTGGAGGCCGGGACAGAAACCTGTACCCGCGTTCTCGAGGCGTAAAAACTTGTGTACGAAGGACTCGAGGAGGCAGGTCATATTCCTGCATTTCTCCTCGAAAATACACATAAGTCGTATTGACATTGAGGTCAATCCGACAGTATACATAAAATTAACTTCACTAATTTACCGAAGTGAAAAATCTATTCTACATTTATTCTTGCAGTAAGAGCTTATTATAGCTACTTACTAAAATAAATTCAGTGAGTGTGCCAAGTAAGTACTGTTGTGACATTGACGTCATCATCATTACAAGATTACGTGGATACCGCGTGTCACTACCAGGAAGTATTTACGTACGAGTGCGAATGCCATTATTAGACTCCCTTCAATATCCCACCAATAAAATTAATAATTTTACGAAGTAACATTTATACATTTGAACTTTGATTGGAATACTCAATAAACTAACAGTGTTTGATAAATATTTAATTATTGAAAAACATTAACTATAGAACCTCCACACCCTGTTTATGCCCTCGAGAAATGATAGAGTAAATTGTAGCTGCCCGACTGAGCAACCCGAGGTTCCACCAGGCTGAAGAGGACAACACTCGCAGTAAGTACAATATTGTGGAGGTGGACCACAACCCTGATTGCAGCATACTTGAAGGACTCCTACAACCACAGGGCTTTTAGTGTGAAGTACTGCATCATATCTCTCCGTTTCCAACTGAAGTACTGAACTGATTGCAGGTGACCGTTCATTGGTTTATATATGCTCCACTAGGGTTCGGGAGAGATCGACATGTTTCTCTAACGTTTCAGTGGTTCGTGTACCCTCCGCTAGGGTTCTTAATCTTTCGGGACTGCTCTGTAGCGTTCGAAATTCCTCTAAAGCAGGCATAGTTACTTTACGTTGGGGTGTGCCGCTATGTTCAGCATAGCGAAACAGTGAGCCGCGAACGAAAAATGTTTGAGAACCCCTGTCTTAAACAGCCGGGACGAGCTGGCCTATAGGATTAACTCGCCGAGAATTAAGTGGAGATGAGTTGGACTATAGAATTAACGCAAGGAAATTTACATTTGGACGAGTGAGTCGAATCTGGGACGAGACAGACCACGACTCACTCAATGATACGCAAACATTTTCCCTTAGGCCTAAGCCCAAAATAGGATTATTTGAAAGGTTGTGTATAATGAACATTCTTGTTCTTTTATATTTTGAATTATTTGTCCTACAGATAACTGGTAATTAGGGGATGTACCTTGTAATGTAGATTACTTTCATAATCTTCAGTTTACACACAACATGAAATAGGACGTAAATAATGTCAATGCCATAAAGGGATTAATAAAATACGAGGAAACAATAAGAATGTGTATTCTTAAAAATGTCATATTACAGCTTATTGCAATCCTCATTTATATAAACCACTTGACGTTCTGAGGAAGAGTTCGAGAATTGAATTGAAAATATTAATAATGTTAATTTAATCCCATTTAAATCTACTGAAGACAATGATCCAGGGAGGAATGTCAGCACGGAATGGATTTGATTGCCTAGCCTTGAGGTGGTTTGGAACTTGTCTATTTCTAATGAGTTCAACTGTTAGAAGTCTCGAGGCAGATTCTGGATACGACCACAACTTCACTTAGGCTCTACACGTTCTGGTAGTAGGCAAGTGCTTACAAGAATATAACGGTGTGGTCTTGTTTCAACAGGGAATTCTAGGGAAGATTATAGGGCGTCGTGCTTCTGCTCACTTAATTGTGGACACTTCAGCTTCTTGGTATTTAACTATAATAAGAAAGTGTGCTGTCGCTACAAAGTGTAATACTAAAATAATTAGACATTAATCAATTCTATAAAATATCTTAAATTAATTATGAGAAAAAAATATAGGGAAATACTCTTAGGAAATTATTGAATATACTAACTTAATTTTAAATGAGATAAAAACAAAAGATGATTTTTTTGTTACAGCTCCGTACAATAGGTCTAATAAGACTATTTTCTTTGCATTATGAGTTTTTAAGGAAAAAATAACAAGGTACCGATATTTATATGAGGAGAAAAATGTTTTATATTGTGAATTTTAAACAGTTTTCAAAATACCATTAGGTGTAATACTCAGGGAAAAAAGAACGATGAAATGAATTTCAAAATTCTTAAAAACATACCATAAAAGATTGCAGATCAGTAATATTATTGTAAAATTCTGAAGAGTAAGTTTTTATTACATAGTTAACTGACATTTTTATTTTTCGAACTGTCTAATATTTTAAATTTAAATGAATTTATATATATGCAATGATACTGCTGGTCATATATATATATATATATATATATATATGACCAGCAGTATCATTACATTAAAAATTTAGATGAAACTATCCATTGATATAGAACCCAAAATTTAAATAAGGTATAGTTTCTTCGATGGTTTTTTGATACCAACAGTAATTTCAAATGATAAGTTACAATGTTGAAAATCTATTTATAATTAATAGTCCCATAAGTATTAAATAATTTATTATATTTATAACCTACTATTTTCAGTTGACCCTATCCTATACTTATAAGATCGGCTTGGGGGGAACAGTGTGTAAAACACTGGCTTTATATTCCCAAGTTCGCAGGTTCGACCCGGCCAAATCGATGGTACTAATGTGTTCATAAATTTGACAATTTGTAAATTTAAAGATATAAAGGATCAGTTGTAGTACGAAATTTCTGCACTCCAAGAACAGTTACATGCCAATTAGCAGTACACATAAATAACCATAAAACCCTACATACTGATAGGCCTATGTGACTAAGTCGTATGTCATATGTTGCTGAATTTGACTAAGTTGATTTCTGAAAAAATTACGAGGCTCTCTGTGGCTGATTAAAACAACCTTTAAATCCCCTATATGTATTACCTACACGTTGTCCGGTCCCAAGTCTGAAAAAAAAAGTGCATGGGTAGGTTGAAAGGTTTTGTTTATTATTAATTAAAACAACCATTAAATATACTGCTGGTAATCAGTTTCTTAAAAGCAATCGAGCTGTTTAAATTCACCCTTACCCATTCCTTTCGGTTCGATGCACATCTCAAGCAAAATATGTGCGCAGAACTCACGCTAGTTTAATCGCCAACCCGGTCTGCGCGTTAGATCCACGAAATAGGGCTGTGCGTTACTCCCAGGTGCACTAATACCACGATACGATAAGAGTATCCTGGTATCATTTCTGACGTTTTCATCGAATTGACAACATAATATATTTTTCTAACCCATCAGTAATGAGTGGTGATGAATAACACACTTCCACTCTTACCATTTGGGGTACGTCGTAGCATAGTGTTTGAGGCACTGCGCTACAAACCAGAAGGTCGCGGGTTCAATTCTAGATGAGGTCGTTGGAGTTTTTCAATTGGCCTAATCCTTCTTGTGGCACTATGGCCTGAGGTCGAATCAGCCTCCAATCAGAAATGAGTACCAGGAGCAATCCTGGGGGTAAAGACGGCCGGTGCGTATGGCTGTCAACCTTACCATCTTCACGTGCCGAATGTCCAAAATCTGGGAGCCTCAAACTCCTGGAACCATTTGGGCCTCCATGGCCTATATAGGGAGCACTTTACTTTACTTTTACTCTTACCATTTAGGAACCTAAAGATATATTTTATTCCTTTTGCCTATGTCAATAACGAGTGTTTGAAGTGAAGTGTATGTGGACGGATACGCTAGATTTCGTTACAAGTGAAAAGACCAGCCCATATAATTCAGATTTGAATTGAAAACGCAACGAATTTCTCCTGGTACTTTCACCACAGAACCACAAAATCTTGCAAGCTCTGTAGACATCAATGTAATTTGGACGGTGCGGAGCGGTTGAAAGTAAGACTTAGACTTCACTATCGTCATGGAGATGTAACGGGCGAGACAAACCACAAACTCTAATTCGTCCCGGACTGTTGAAGGGAAGGGAATGCGGTTCCAGTGACGTTACATGGTGTTTAATCACCCGTTTCCTCCAGCTACCCCCCTTAATCCTGTCTGTTCGTCCAACATATATCCGCTCGCTCTCAGCGGTCACGTGACTCGATCCTATCCGTCACGCCCTGTCAAGACCTTGTCCTCTCTTGAAAAGACGCACAGTAAATAATGGTCCCTCTATCTGAGAAAATAATCATTCCTTACACCCATCTTGGATTGCAAAGAAATTTTCATTTATAAAGGAAAGTCATAAAAATAACAATATTGCTTTTCACTAAAATTTAACTTAAATTAACAAAGTTCGTTAAAATCCGTCCAATAATTTATTTTGTGTTACTAAAAGAATAAAATATCTTTAACGAAAACCTGTTTTTCCAATTAGACATACCGCACGTCATGTCTATTTAATTTCCTTCGAAGGACTTTAGGATGGCCTGAAGGCTGTCCGTTCTACCTAGATCTAGAACTTACACACGGTTGGCACCTTGCACAATCAAACATCACAGGCTTACACAATTTCATGACAACTAGTGGAGCAACGAAAGAGCCGATTGAACTTCCTATTTTTAGTACATCTAGATTAGAATTCTGCTGCATGTAATTACTTCTTTCCTTTGTAACAAACAATTCAGACAGATCGGCTGGATCGCTAGATCCAGTTACTCACAGTGAGGATTTTCTCGTTTAAAATCATAGGCACTATAGGTAGAGGAAGTATCGTTTTCGACCCCCAAATTCGAAGTTGAGTTTTTAACATGTATATCGGTACACGTTTTAAGGGCTCCTGAATCCAAAAATACTATTTTTGGAAACATGTATGTGCGTCTGTGAACAGGCTAGTTCCACAACGGAAAATTGTATGAAAACAAAATTTCGTATTTTGGCCAGTTATCTTCTGAAGATGTGACCCGAAGATTGGCGACAAATATATCTTGCTTTTAGGGGGCTTTACATGAAGAAATTTTCTTTGTTCGATTTTCTTAAAATTTTGCACATGGGGTTCTTAAAATAAGAGCTAAAACTTGTATTTGAAACTTTTTTCGAACAAATTTTCTGAAGGGTAGTCATATGCCACCCACTGTAAATACGAGCCCTTTGCAATACGGAAAATCGTACGAAAACAAAATTTTGAATTTGGGTTAGGTACCTTCTGAGGGTGTGACACGAAGATTGGCAACAACCTTCTCTTATATTTAAGGGGACATTACATGAAGAAAATTTTGTTTTTGCGATTTTTCCAAAAACCGTCTCTAACGATTTCCTTTAAATTTTGTACATGGAGTGCTAATACTAAGAGCTAAAACTTTCATTTGAAACTTTTTTAAGAAAATTCTCGAAGCCATCCACTGTTTGTAAAAACTCTGTCTTACCTGGCGAACCACTCAATACGCGGACATTCACGGCCTCTTATTCTATATAAGAATGTGGAGTGAGAAAAATGTATTGTTGGTTATGCTTACAGTAAAGAAATATCACACACTCGAGAAAATATTGCACATAAGACCTATTTGAACTTAAGTCTATACTGCGCCAAAGTACAAAGACACAAGTACACAGCCCAAACACGTCACACCATCAACATCCCCTACGGATGTACATAAGGGCACAATAGGTATACACACATCACATATGGTTACCAAAATTTGGTCTGACCGGAGGTTTAGGCTTAATTTCTTGGCACTCCGGGGGTAAGGGTGGGCACAAAAAATAAAATATTAAAAAAATAAAGAAATATCAGAGGGGAATATTCGATAAATTTCGGAAATTATTCTTAACGGCGAAATGTTCAATTTGCAGGAAACGTTTGCAGTCAATTGTTTTTCTTTTTCTTTTTTTAGTTTGTCCATTACCTGCGTTTTTATTCGCAACATTCAAAGAAGAGGCTATAAGGTATTTATAGCATAATTAGCCTAAAATTTTGTCTTGCGATTCTGTACAAGGATATGTGAATGTTGCTAACTTTTATTTGGGCAGAGGAAGTTATGCGAGTTTCACATTAGATTTTTTCTCGAGTGGATTAACATTTAGTCATACTGAATATAAATTAATCACTTTCGTACATTTATGAATGGCAATTTTCGTTTTCATTTTAAGAGAGTGAAGAAATTTGTTGCGATCAGTTTTATAATTTAGTTTGCAAGTTTCATCCACATTATATCAAACTATTCTGATTAGTTTAATTAAAGAAACATTTTCAATAATTTTAACTATATTTCTTGCAATTTCTTTTAAGCTAACAGAATGTTTACAGTATTTATTTAAAACATATTCCTTTATGTATTTACTGATAGATTTAAAATAAAAAATGAAGGAAAAGAAATAGGCTAGATGTATTATCTGTTTGTAAATATAACATTAATTGTACTTATTACATATTACAAATATATTTTGTACACTTTATTTGCCTTGAAATATAAAAAAAGGCTTTGTAGTAATGAATACAAAATAAAGTAAAGGGATTTGATATCAGAGGATTAAAAAAATAAATAAATAAATAGTTCATCACATTAGAGTCTGCATAGGCACATTTTAAATAAGTTTATTTCAGCAGGGATGTTTACTTTATTTCCAATAGGCCCACATGAGTCTGCATAGGCACTAACTATTTAAGTTTATTTCTAGCAGGGACATCTATTTTATCATAACAATCCGACACGAATCTTCTTGTGTGTTTATATGATGATACATGTTTTTATGTGATATTGAAATGTTATTCACAAGCCTGAAAGGAATCGAGAAGTACCAGTGATAAGCCTATCAATGGAACAATAACTTGTTTCTAGGTTACGTTGATAACCTGAAGTATATGGATCCAAGTTAATATTAAATACAATTTTAAAATAATTATCTGGGAATATGTTTATGTTGATAGATCAAAGCCTAAACTAGTCTTCTCCAAACACAAAAGTTCAAGAATCATGCATCTAAATGTGGAAAATATTTAAAAAAAAAACTTCCTAATTATAGATCTGGGGATGTGGATTAATTTACTTCCCAGGGCGTTGTGCACCACTTTCGTCATACGAGTATATTTTGTTGTAAGTCATCCATATGTACCAACTTGGAAAGGAGTTCAAATTAAAGTCTGAGTAACGTACATAATTGTATTATAGGTCATCCGTATGCAGCAATTTTCCATCCAGTTACTGGCCCAAGGAAACAATACAATATTTAAATAAAATAAGTACTACGACAATGAAGTGGAAATATTAAAACAAGAGTATTGATTACAACAAACACTTTTATAAACAAACATGCGAAGTTAATTGTTAGATTCTTTTTAAGTGCAAGTTAACGCTTTATAAATATTCCAAGTTTTAAAGGCTATTTCTCTATAAATTTATGTTTAGCTTGTATGGAAAACCTTTTAAAATGCTAGAATTTCTAAGTAATTATTTTCCCTTCGTGTAAATGAGAAACCTGCCCAGTTCAACAGAATTTTTTTGAGATCTCCAAATTTGAGCACATTTTAATTCCACTTATCCGTGATTCTAAATAGGCATATATTATATTACCATGGTTTCTCAAAGCTCAATGTAGATTCCTATCGTAACGCTTAATACTGATCTTGCCCTGTGTTTACAACAAGAAACAATTATAGAAAATAAGAACTAAGAAATCTATCACACATTGCCTTCAGTAAGTCTTCAATTATTTCTAATGACTTAACACTGAGGAATACGAAGTTTATAACACCTAAAATTGTCAAGAGGGAAGATTTATTCATGAATGTCATCTCTATACCTAGTAGAACAGACAAACTCTCTTAAGCTCTGATCTTAAAGCGTACTCTCTAATGACGAAGGCTTGACGTTTACTTTCCTTTTCACAGCTCAGAAGAGGAAATGTAGAAGTGACGTGCTACAAGGCTGATATACTCAGCTCAAATCTTGCAGTAATAATGTCACATCATTCCTTTGTGAGCGTGTATAAATGGATGTCGCGAATTGGAGAAGGGTTAATTTTGGTTGTGTGAGTGATGCGGGAAGAAAGGAAAAAGACAGCAGGAAGAGAGATGATTCACCCTGCCACTTATTTGAACATAGTAAAATACTTTGTTTGCTCTCTGAAAACTTTTCATATGAATGGATGAGGTATTCTCCAGTCCTGAATATGAAAGTTGAATTGAGGTACTTTTCGAAAGAAAAAGTCTGAATGAGCTCTAAGCATGTATATTTTTAACTTCACCAAAATAAATTAAATTCAGGAATATCGTGCTGCAAATAAAGGAAAATTTACATAATGCTGATGGTGCTTAAGTCTTATAAAATTCTCCACGTGCGAACATGTTTTTATATCTTTGAAGCTCTTCTGTATAATAAATTCTCAACTTGGGAAATTTATCAAACCTAGTCTCTTCGTGTAGTTAAGGAAAACATGTCCTCAAAATTCACCACATCTATACTATACCATATTATTAAATATTTATCATAAACCTTGCCCAGAAACCCAATACTATGACTACGCACACTCTAGACAAAATATTAATTTCCCTTGAACATAAATGCTTCACCTAAGCAAGTACTTAAGTTGCAAATTTCCTAAATAAAGTATTTTCGGCTATATTTGATGAAGGCCTACATAGGAAATCATCCATAAAGGTCATACCAATTATTAACTATTCATTATCATGTAAGTATTAAATTAACCTTAAATTGTTAATTTTTAAAAAATTAAGATTTTGCTTAACAGTCATAAGTGTCAGATAAAATGCATAGCCTACAATTCTAGACGAAGTTTACCTCTAAAAGAACACGTTTATATCGTATTGTACGTTTAAACCCCAATTATTACTGTATAATATTATAATTCTACAAATAAATTATTTTAGCTAGCATTTGCTAATCATAAATTCCCTGGTTGGTAGATTCTACAATTCTCAACAGATTATTACCTATCAAATCCAAAATTTAGGAATTAAATATCAACCAAATCTATTTATTTTCCACAAACATAGCCATAAGTGAGACAGGTACATAATTACAGAGTTCTAGACGATATATTACTTTACATTTAACTTGAACACTTCTTACACGTATCGACAAGATTAAAACATAGCGACACTAAATTTGGGCCACGGATTTGTATTTCCGCAGTTAAACTGTATCCTGAATTTTCTGCATGACTACTTTAACGACAAGAGGCTTATATTTTAAAACACTAACCAATTATATGTGGCAATGTTAGCTTTTTGTCTTGAAGTACAATCCTACTCTTTTTTCATGCTAATTATTATAATTCAACCAGAATAAACTTTCTTATAATTTATTAGTATCTTACTGTTGTCTCATTCCCACTTAAACTATATTATTTATTGGGTAGTGGCGGAAATAATTGCCAAGCTTATTCGATATTTGTAATTTACGGAATGTGTTATTTCAATTTGTAATGTTCATGATACTATGTCCTTAAAATCATAAAAAAGCACATCACGGTTATGGTTCAGAAGATATTGCGTTAGATTGTAGACAGTTATCAGTAATATGATGGAATAAGGCGAAAATCCATACAGTAAAAAATTAAAATGGTATTAACAAATAGTTTATCAAAACAGCCACACTTAAAATTAATAAATATATAAGCCTACTGCCTCATTAGTTAAATCAGTTTTTAAGAAAAATGATGCACAGAATGTGTTCTGACAAGTCATTAAACCAACCTACAAAGTAAAGGCCATTAGGTTGTGGACTAATGAGAAATCTTAATCACAATAATGAAAATGGCACGTTATAAATATCATTACTGAACAAAATAAAACGATCAAATTATTATAAAGCACAAACATTAAACACTGATTTCATTTATGATACAACCTAATAATTCAATATGTAGGACTACCAAGTTACCTGGAGTACGAGCGCACGAATTATATTTTTAAAAACGATATATAACTAAATTCATTTACAGATTTAATTTTTAGAGCTATGAACAGATTCAATTCTGGTGTGCAGTCACTGGTCGAAGATTATCTATTTACAGTGGGGTTAGTGCTGGGGTTACAAGCTTAAATTTAGTAAAATTTCCGTTAAAAAATTAGCAATATTATGTGAAAGGAGATGTGCAGTAAACAGTGCCAAATAGATACAAATACTACGAGTGTAGGAAAAGACGATGGTATTAGATACGCGTTGTCAATTGACTCTCCTTAGACAACATTTCTACTTAATTTAAACAGACACTATTATTGAGTTCATGGAAAAACGGACAATACATATATATTCTTTTGTACAGGGCGCAGAAAAACAATATGCAGTCAATTGTACAGTAGATCAATACCAACATACGCATTGGGAGGATAGGAACATGGGGTTGCAGAAGCATTGAAATCTGATTTTATGAAACATCTTCATTTGCCAGTCAAAATTCAATGTAAGCCTAACTCACACGACAAGTACATATGTGCTGTCTCCACTGGTACATAATGAGAAACAAAACTTTACATGGGAGTTTTTTATTTACGTATTGTACAACAATTCTTACAAAATAATGCCTAATGCATAAACTCAAATGTCTGTGCACACAATTCAGATTACAAGTTCTAAGCAGTTCAGACTGAAAAATCAAATGCTGTTTCTTCTTAATGTACAGTTACACAGAAATGTCATAAATGAAAACAAACATCAATACATATTGCTTAATTGATGTAATCATGCCGAAAAACATGTTTAATATGCTCAACATTTGCATGCTGGAAAACATCACAGCTGTATAACAAGGATCGGCGAGTGCTCTGCAATACACCAGGAGTGCTTCTGCTGTGCTATAATGCTATCTCCTAGACTTGTGGATACTCAACTGGTGTGACATAAATTGTGCTTTGCATGGTACCCTAAAGGGAAAAGTCTAGTGGTGTTAAGTCAGGTGACCATGAAGGCCACCGCACAGATCTACCGCGCCCGGTCATGACGTGACGGATTTAATGTTGACGCATGTAGCGCAGTGAAACAGCTTCTCCGATCCCATGTTCCTAGCCTTCAAATGCGTAGTTTGGTACTGCCAGTCTATTCTACAATTTTCTGTGCATTGTTTCTCCGCACTCTGTATCAATAGCAACAAACTGTAAAGACTTTTTACCCTGTTGCATACTTATTTTTCATCGGTTACCAAGGATCTCCTCATGAAAGTTGATAGTCTAGCCCCTCTTTACAAAGTATTTTAGTTTTCTTAAGATATATTGACATTTAATCAATTAATTTGTTGACATCTCTCTATATAAAAGACAATGTTCGTATGTTTGTCCGACATAGACAAAAGCTACTGGTCCGATTTACGGGCGATTTTTTGTTTGTTTTTTGTTTGGCAAAACGATCCGCGTTGTCCGAGAAGGTCTAACACCATTAAAATTCTCGAAGTCACAAGTAGAAAGAAAGTTAGGGGCTTAACTTCTGAAAATATTACACTGGATTCACCAAATGCAATTCAGTTCTCATAAAAACAATATTGTTTGCGGTGTTCACACGGGCAGTGAGAAAGGATTACCATTTCAGTGTTCACATAGTTTCGTTGAAATTACAATACACTGGGCGCCAGGTAAACAAATCCTATCCACGGACACATTATTCATCGCTGTAGGCTTTGTATCATTTGAGAAATAGGGATGTTTATTGTAAGCCCTAAATCATATAAAAAGATACAAATTAGAATGAAACATTTCTAGTCATACGTGCGCAGTAAATTATTGTGTTCCAGATTTTTAGCAAGAATTTGCGAATGTGATTTTAATTTTCTGTTGATTTTAGCCCCAAAACGGTTGTAAGGCAACTTGACAGTGGGAAATAAAATATCCTGTAAAGATAAAATGTTATATTATCGGAATGTCTGATTCTTCTTATTTCAACCCCAACCAGGCATGGTGTGTAAAAGCAATGAATTGTAAAATTCTAGTTACTGCATGAGCGATCAAAGCCATATCCAGCGTTTTATGAGGGAATAGTTTGAGTGTGATAAGTCGTTCTTCGCTTCGAACTCTAGATCATTAAATATAAGGACGTACTGCTTGGAAATCAGAAATCCATTATTTTATTTTGATTTCCACCAAAAATACAAAACCCAGGCGACGCCGGGGTTTTTAAGCTAGTTACTTATGAAGAAGTTGTTCTAAGAGAAATAATATTCCTGTAGCCATGGACAATCACGATTAAGAGATTCAGTCATGTACATTTTTAGTCATACTTTTTTAAACTCACTAACTGGTTCATTCTATTATATTATAAATATTTCTTTCTCTTGAAACTATAATATTGCATCAGTTAACTTCTGGGAATGTCATTGCTAAACAGTTGATACATCTAATTGCTCAATAGCTCTCTCACATTTCGTAGAATAAACAATTAGGTTACTGACCTAAAACAGCGAAATAAACGTTCTGTTGAAAGGGTATAATTGTTTTAGTGCAAGTCAGTGGTTTGAAAACATTTCCATAGCTTTAACAAGCTTCCTTTTCCTCTCTCTCCTCTAATTCCCTCTCAACCTCCTCATTTTTCTCCCTTTCGCTGTTGCAGGGAAAGCAAAGGCTCTCGAGAGAATTCAGAGTTTAAAAGTTTACTACTCAAGCTACGCGCTGGCAGGAGCATTCATAATTCTAAAAAATATGCCTTCTTTTTTGACGAAGCCAGCTATGAGGCTGAGTTTCCATAAATATTGACTGCACCCTAATATGTAGGTGGTGTAAAGATGTTGGTGATTTGAGTGACAGCCCGCTGGGACATTCTTAGTTCCACTTCATCTACCCCAGCATTACTAGCTGCTTAAAGTCATGTCTGCTGACAAAAATCTTACTTTAACATGGAATATTTTAGAGGATTAAGTATTGAGGGAGTTAAAGATAATAGTAAAGGCGATGATGTAATAATAATAATAATAATAATAATAATAACAATAGCATCCATTTTTACGGAATAGTAAAGTATTTTCTTCTTTTGATAGTTAAAAATAAAAAGGCAGCAAATAAACTTTCGTGCAAGTGGAAATCACTAATGCCAATAACTTCAACATTTTATGAGAACAATGATTAATCGATATCGAAACGAGATTTCACCTTCGCAATATCATATGGCTGTCGTGACCTCTGAAAATATACCACCATTCGGAAATCGCCTGATCACAAAAATGAACAAATCAAGGATTTTAAAGGGTTTTGTCTCACAGCTAAATAATGAATAATGATTTGTCATTGTTTACGTTCATAGGACAAAACTCTGTGAGAGGGCAGCACTTAAAAATTGCTTGCAGAAAGGAAAGGTAATCGCTATATAAAATGATGATGATGATGATAATGATAATGATAATGATAATGATAATAATAATAATAATAATAATAATAATAATATTAATAATAATAATAATAATAAAATCAGCTAAACTGATGTAACAAAGTGCCAGAATGCTTTTGTTTAATCAGTTATAATTGCAATTATTATATGCAGAAAATAAGTTTTTCTTTAATTGATTTCCAAGTTAAGCTCCAGATTAATTAATTAAACAGAGCTTATGGAAGAAAGATGGTATAGTTTAAAAACAAAAAACATATTAAAATCGTCCAGCATCAGCAGAACTATAGTCTACAGATTTATGACACCTTGACAATCGCACCCTCGAACGGAAATAATAATAATAATAAAAACACGTCAAATTGGCCGGCTTCCGCATTTGAACCATGGACCTCCAGAATGCGAGTCAAGACGTTACCATCTCGGGCACCTCGCTCAGTTTAACGGTCTAGTTTGATAAGCGTATGTGAAGGAATAGTGTTATTTGTCATAGTTAATTGTATTGCAACTTCCAAAGTCGTATATGAAAACTCTAAAACAATAATGTCGTCATGATAATTGATTTGCATTTGATAAATTCTATCTAATATATTACCATAAAATACGTACTAAATTGGGTATTACTCCGGTAACGGTCAACCGATTTGGTCCAATATCAATAGGCTTTTTCCCATGGACGTTATAATTGTGTATACCCAGTTTTATGAAAATCCGATAATTAAACACTGATGTATGAGAAAAGATCTTGCTAGGCTGTACCTTCTTCTATCCTCGGACAGGGTAGCTATAATAATAATTATTTTCTCTCTAAGCTTTTCTCTCTGGAAAGATAGGTCTTGAATATTTCAATAAGATTGTTTAATTTATTCCAATAGGGGGAAACAATAAAAGTTTATACATTTACCGCCTATTGAACCACTATCTAATAAGTAGGGTTGGAGAAAATAAGCAGCTGAGAACGAAAATTCAATAAAGATAGACAGAGATAATATTGTTTAAAAAAACACAGATTACAGATAGGAATTATTCACAGAATTAATAAACTATGATGACTCTAGTCTCAGCTAGAGTAATTAAACTACAGTATGTTTCATTAAAGAGATGGCCAATCATACGGGTTTCTGCGACGCGGCGGCCATAGCTCTAACTCCCGAGCGATCGGGTAAAATATCTAAGGAAATAAAGCCGCTAACGGTGTAATAATTCAAGTTCTCACAATGACAGTTAAAATTACAATGAAAATAACCACATATATCTTCACAAGAGATATTGGAAATACCATCCTCTTGTATTCACACAATCTAGCACCTTTTAATGTCATTTTCTTTGACGTGCTTTCGAGATAGAGTTAATTTTAATTTCTCTTGGGATATTGTCTTTATGTTTTTTTTAAATTT
This sequence comes from Ectobius pallidus, assembly GCA_964059195.1. Lineage (NCBI taxonomy): Eukaryota > Metazoa > Arthropoda > Insecta > Blattodea > Ectobiidae > Ectobius > Ectobius pallidus. Next base: position 82,755,963 of record CAXKWD010000007.1, on the reverse strand, counting down.
ATTAATACTGCATGCTCCGTTACGTAGTAACACTACATGCAATTCTTAACCTATAGCATAAGATAAGTTGTGATTACCATTCTACCTTATAGTTTCTCAAAATCTATTGTGTTAATGAATTGTAGAAATTCTTTTAAGTATTTCTTAACTAATTCGTGGTTTGCTACTGGCCACTGACCACCTCTTATAGTAATGTTTTGTTTTAATATTAGTCTTTCACTGTTCAATAGATTGCACTCATATATTAAATGATTAACTGTTTGGTTCTGTTGGTTACACTTGCACATTGCACTAGCCTAGGCTAAAGTCTCATCTTCAATCTGATTCGGTGTACCATCGAACTTTCCTTGAGAACTTAAGTCAACCTTAGTTTGTGTGTGTTTATAACAATAATTGTGTTAAGTAAAATTTCATTTTAGTTATAATTATTTTAAAATTTTATAATTAAACGGTGGACAGTTTCTCCGTAAGACACGCTACAAGTCATATAGCTAGTGTTCTTAGATATAGTCCGCCGCCATGGGTCTAAGACGAGCTAAGAAGGAAACCTGAAGTAAACAAAAACCAGTATGTCTGTCTCAGTCTTAAGTCATATGAGTAATGTGCTTGAGTGAGACAGATGTACTGGTTTTTGTTTACTTCAGGTTTCCTTCTTAGAACGGCCAGACTTTTAAAAAGCATACTTCCCTTCTACCCTGGCGGTCCGGATTAGATTCCCGGCCGGGTAGTGGGGTTTTCAGTAACAAAAGTCCCCGGGTTCAGGACTGGACATCTACCAGGAAAATTATAAGCTATATTAAAAAGAGTTAAATTAAAGAGGTGACTGCTAGAATAGGGTATAGGGTAATCACAATAGATCTATTAAGGTCTCAGTGTTGAGAAGCCGATGGGTTTACACTACCCCTTATTAATCTAATCTAATCTAATTCCTAGGGATAAGAAAAGATTTCGATGTTTGCTGTATTATGTGGTCGGATTTCATATATCCTAATTCCTATATATATATATATATATATATAGGACAGTTAATTCTGAGCATGAGAATTCACAAAAATATGCGTTTAACATGAATTACCAGGCTTAGTTTCTGCATTAACAATATATATTTTCAATATAATATTGCATTTGGAAATCTGAGAGAGAGAAAAAAGTATTATAAATTCTATTCATGTAGGGCTGTTTGATATCCATTTCAAATTAACGTGTAACTCTTTAAGAATAGGATGATATTAATGAAAATAAAGTGGTTGTTACACTTCGGAATATAGTACATCCAAGTGGGCGAAATGCATTTTTTTACGAAAGAGAGGAAATTTTCCCTTGCAGGAAAAGGGAGAGAGGAAGCACTAAGAGAAATGGAGGAGTTGTGTAATATGTGAATGGGAAGATGCTCTTGCAGCACACTACTTGTGCTGTTTATGTAGTCCCTCTTGTTTTCCCTGTTATGTGGAATATACACTGAAGTTGCAGAGCTGCATCTCGTGAATGATAAAGCCTACAAATACAGCAGAATATAGCAGAGCTTTTTCGGTATTTATAAAGCGGCAATGCCATTCCTGGTGGGCCGCGGTGGTCTAGATGTAGATTGCCTGCCTCTAGATCAAAAGGTCGCGGGATCAAACTGTCGCAGTCGATGGATTTTCAGGACGTAAAAATCCTGGGCACGGAGTCCTCTGGGAGGGACTTTAAGCCGTGTCATAGATTTATGACACATAAAAGAACTCCAAGCCTAAATTAGAGCCTGTGGGCAAAATTTCTCGGCTCTTTCACGTCCTAGTAATAACTTAGTTTCCGGAGGGGGGTTGAGAGGCAATGGGCTTATCACCTGTCCCTCTGCCCTCTCTCGGAAAATAAGCGTAACAAAATTCACATAGTTAACAGAAACCTCCACTTGGAGGCCATTCGCCCCAACATAGGGGATATAGAAACAGAATGTCATTCCAGAGATTAGTTGCATTTTACAAACTCTAGCTTTACAATGCTTCTTGAAATCGACCGGTCCACCGGGCGGGCGGCCTTGGACTGGGTAACGTTCCGGTATCTGCTGCCTACCGCTTCCAGTTGTGACGGCAGTTTAGTTTTATCTGTTGCTTGTAAAAGACAGTTGTGCGCGTTACTAGTAAAATTGTGTTCTCTAAGATAAGTTATTAATTATTATGGTTGAGTACACCCAAGAAGCAAGTGGCACTATGGCCCCGGGGTCGACTCAATCTCTAACAGAAATGAGTAGGCCTACCTGGGGGTAAAGGCGGCCGGTGCGTAAGGGTGACAACCTTACCACCTTCATGTGCCGATGTCTAAAATCTGGGAGCCTCAACATCCTGGAACCCTCTGGGCCTTCATAGCCTGTATAGGGAACACTTTGCTTTTACTTTACACCTAATAACAGCATATTTTCCTGCATGATATGTAAGTGACATACTGTTCTGCAAGTAAATGTCGAACAAAATTCCATCCTAAGTTTTCAGATGTTACAATTCCTAGCAGGTCAGCTGTTAATTACCTTGTGAAGAAAGTCAGCCGTACAGGATTTTTGTTCAAAAAAGAATCCAAGAACGCTGTATATTCACTGAAGAGAAACTGGATGAAATAGGAGTCACGTAAGAACACACATCCCAAAAATCACTCAAACATTTTGCACAAAAGACTGATATTTCCAAGTCGTCAACAGCAGTGGCAACGAAACTTCTTAAACTTAAGCCATCAACACCTATTGTGATGCAGGTAAGCCAAGTATGCACTATAGTACGCGATTTCACTTCCGCTTGCCGGCTGTTTACATGTCAATCTGGCGGTAGGGGCGACAGCCCTCGCCCTAGATCCGATCTGTAGACACACCATATTTTAGAAGTAGTTATTCCAATCTCATTCACTCTTAGATCTAAATGAATGGACATGCAGCCAATTCGGATAATTTTTTTAATGCAAGGAATAACCACTCAAATAAGTTACGATAAATATGATGTAGAAGTGATCCTTTCACAAGTACCTGATAAATTATAAATAAATTTGTTTTGTAGTATAATTTAAAAAAAAAATACGTTAGACAATTTGATAAATTGTGAATTTCACTGAAAATTATTGATGGTATAATCGTTTTCGAAAAGTAGTCTAGAAATTCCTAGATTTGACTTTCATCACCCTGCGAATTTCTTGACTACAGGTCATCCGGGAACACATCAAAAGATCATAATTATGTACAAGATCTATACAGACGGATTCCGCTATTTCAGCTAATGAAGAGAAAGAGCACCGTTAGTAAGCACCTATGTTGTTTAGTGTGAGGATTATTCAAACAGTCTCCCAGTTGTAGTGTATTTAAAGAAGAGTAGTTCTTGGCTATCACAGAAGCTGTAAATTGATGCCTAGAGTTTAATCATAAGGTGAGGATTCATGGCGTTTCGCAAGCTAATCTCCACTCAATTAACAATTATAATGTACTTTAGATCCAATCTTTACCGAAATTAGAAAATTTATCCAAAGTCATGAAGGTCTTATATGTGTGTGCTGGGTACAAGGACACACCGGAAAAGTGGTAAATTAACCCGCAGAACAATTATAAAAATTGGCGGCAGCTTCTCGGCGAATTATTCAAATTCCAAATGCCTTGCATCGTATTTTAAAGCCCAGATCAGGAATCACAACATCAGCCAGTGGAACGACGAATGGATCCAAAGTCATACGAGGGTTCTAACTAAGGAACTCTTTTAGCCTTCAGTGTAGGTTATAGGCTAAACAATTTTCTCCAAATTAATATAGTTTGTTAAGAGCCATAGGAAGTTTGGAAGCTATTTTATGATGCCCAAAGTTAATGTACAACGAAACAATGTTTGTATTTGTCAATGTTAATAACCTTTTCAAGGTAGACGAATTTTATAATCGTAACTACCTATATTTGGTGTTTTAACATAATTTACATTAAGGAGGAGGTTTCAGAGGACCGCTGGAAACGACAATCTGCGACAGGAAAAGAAACAAAAGTACCTTGAAACAAAAAACCTATACCAAAATAAAATTCGTCAAGAAAAGTTCAATTCATGGAAGGAGTACTGTAACATAACAACTACGAAAAATCCGTGGAATGCAGTTTACAAAATTTCCTCTGGCAAAATAAAAAATAGCTGTACCCTGTCCACCCTTAAAAAAGCTGATGGAAGTTTCACGACAGGAATAGTCGACACGATGAACCACATGATGGACCATTTCACACCGGGAGATGATGAGAACTCGGACAGTGAGTACCATAAACTTATTAGGAAGAATACTATACATCCTCCGGATACTGAAGATGATAGGCCTTTCACAACCGCTGAAATCGAAGGTATAATTCGAAGCATGGATGGACATAAAGCTCCAGGAGAGGACGGAGTAACAGGCGAAATCTTACGCCATGTTTTCAATATAGCGCCGCTGTACATGACGGCACTATACAATAAATGTTTGGCAACAGGAAACTTCCCAAAGATATGGAAAAATGCAATTATTATACCGATATTAAAGCCCGGGAAAGAAGATTCTGACAGTGTTACAAAGTACCGACCAATAAGTCTTATAAATGTTGCTGCCAAAGTCTTGGAGAAACTCTTTATAAATAGAATTCTTCACTATCTGTCCTACAACGGTTTGCTAAATCCAAACCAATTCGGATTCAGACCGCAAGCAGGCACCGTTGATGCATTAATGGCTGTCAAGGACTACGTGGAAGATAGTCTACGAAACAAACAAAGTGTAGCCATGATAAGCTTAGACGTGGAAGGCGCCTTCAACAGTGCCTGGTGGCCCAGCATCCTTAATGCGTTAAAGGACCACGGTTGCCATAAAAATCTATATAACCTTGTGAGAAGCTATCTTAGCGAGAGGCGCTGCACCCTTACAGTAAACAACAAGTATGTAGGAAGAGGTCTCAGCCGGGGGTGCCCGCAATGGTCTTGCTGTGGACCCGGTTTATGGAACATTCAGTACGACTCTCTCCTCAATTTACGATATAAGTTATGTACCAAGATGATCGCCTTTGCTGACGATCTCCTGGTCCTAATAAAAGGTGAAAATGTGCTGGAAATTGAAAACATAGCAAATATAGAAATGAATAAAATCTCAAATTGGGCTAAAGAAAATAAAATGTCGTTCAACAAAAATAAGTCTCAAGTCCTGTTGGTCACAAGGAAACAGCCAAGAACTGTGAGACAGCTAAACATATTCCTCCAAAACGAGAAGATAATAGAAACTGATAGAATGAAATACCTCGGTATTTTAGATGATAAAAGATTCAGTTTCAATGTACATATAGATCTTGTCACTGAAAAATCGATGAAACTAATACAAGCTCTGTCCAAATCAGCCAAGATAAGCTGGGGCCTACGCCCAGACGTCACAAGAATCATCTATACTGGAGCAATACTACCGCTGCTCTCCTACGGAGTTCCCATCTGGATAGACGCGGTGGATAAGATCCACAACGCTAGGAGACTTAAACGAGTTCAAAGATTAGTTAATCTAAAAATGGCCAAGGCCTTTAACACCACGTCTCATGAAGCTCTCTTTGTACTAACTGGATTGACCCCCATCATTATTAAACTACATGAAATGGCTAGATACTACAATATAATAAAAGGAAGACAAGATCCAACTCAAGAAACAACGGCGCTCGATACACCCGTAAGGTACAAAGAATGGGCTCACCCTGCAAGAAACATTCCAATATTACTAAAAGATGATCACAAAAACTACTGCGTCCAAATCTATACAGACGGAAGCAAAACGGAATCAGGAGTGGGAAGCGGAGTTGCAGTTACATTAACACAGAATTAACACATCAATTACGTTGCAGGCTAGATTCAAGATGCTCAAACAATCAGGCCGAACAGCTAGCCATACTAAAAGGTCTTGAAGTTCTAAGCACCATAGACAACGCAACTGAGAAATCAGTAGCTGTACACACGGACAGTAAAATAACCATGGATCTCCTGCAAAATAATGCCAAACATATTAACCTCATAGAAGAGATCAAAATGCACGTAGAGACGCTAACCCACAGTGGTTGGGAAATTCATTTTATATGGATTAAAGCGCATGCAGGGTTTGCAGGAAACGAACTTGCGGATATGTTGGCCAAACAAGCAACAACAGACTTAGAACTGGAAATAGTGTACACTTCAATACCGATAAGCACAATAAAACGCGAACTGTGTGAAGAAAGTGTTCAGGCGTGGGAAACCGAGTGGCATAAAACGGTAAATGGAAGAACAACAAAATCATATTTTCCAACCGTGAAACACAGACTAAACAAATCCCTGAGGTTAAACCACAATATCACAGCTATGTTGACAGGGCATGGTAGGTTTGGCGAATATTTTCACCGTTTTAAAATTAAGGAAGATTCAACTTGCGTGTGTACCAGAAACTCGCAATCAGTGGACCACATACTGTGGGAGTGTGAACGACTGAACTCGGAAAGAGCTCAATTCAGAAAGCACATCTTGGAAACTTTTAAGTGTTGGCCCGTTGAGAAAAGTGAACTGATACAACAAAATCTAAAGCAATTCGTACAATTTGTGAACAAAATAAATTTTGAAGCTCTACAAACAAACCAAATACATAATTCAGGATAATATTTATAAGTGTACATATGTAGATATTTTTGAGTAGTTAAGATAAAAGGAATGCATGTAGTATTGCTGCATTGCAATGGAGCATGTTGTTTAATAAAGATAATAATATAAAAAAAAATATATAAAAAAAACATAATTTACAGTCTTATTTTATTTTACATTAGTGCAGTGTGAAAAATACATACTTCTAATATATGAGACTCAATAAACTACAGGTCCATTATAATGGGTACATAATTACCATATTATACAAGATATAATTATGCAAAAATTCTGAAGATCAGAAGAATAAACATGACGGTGTCACAAACATGGTATTTAATGTAGTATTAGAAGTAGCCTACAGGTATTAGACGTAGTAGAAAAAAAGAGTGTCAAAAAAGAGCTTAATTAATTGAACACACTATGTTGAAATGACGCACAACGCATAAGAATGAGTAAGGTTTAATATTAATTTACTTAAACCTTTAGTACAGACATTCACTACTTGGTGTTGAAGCACTTGCTGCTGCATCCGGCAGTCATCTACAGCAACTACATTCAAGAATAAGATTTCTTTAAAATCATTATGGTGCTTGGGATAAAAATAAAAGTAAAAATATAAGTGTAAGTAAATTATAAATCAATTCTTTCACATCGAAGTATAGATAAGTGTTGTGTCTAAGTTTCGTTTTAATAATTAAAAATTATTTTTAGAGGTACCTCAAAATTTCGTTCTGAACTTTTATTCAGTTAGGCTTAGGCTATGAACTGTACTGCATGGTATTGAGTGTGTTGCTGGAATTAAGTATCTATGTACACAGTGTAATTTACCAAGCTATGGTTTTTCTACATTAACCTATTATGAATTTGGGAAATATCTGTTTTCAATAATTCTATAAATGTTATTTCCATTAAAATAATGTTTTAAAAAATAAAATAAAGAAATTAAATTGTTTGGATATCAGTATAAGTTTCAGTCAAATTTGTGGTTCCATTGCATAGTCAGAATATTTCAGTCAAATTTGTGGTTCCATTGCATAGTCAGAATATTTTCTGTCTATCAAGAAACATTAGTAAATAAAATCTATTTATTACGTGTCATTTGAGTTTAGTCTTGAATCACGGTTGGAACAACATAGATGGAGTTTAAACCAGAGATGTTACCATTAACTATTCCTGTGAACTATTTCAGGAGTTGACGAATAAGAGGAAAGGAGAGGATAAGGATGAATCCTAGAGATGGAATTGGACAGTCTTCCAAACTCGTGGATAATGTCGGTTGAATTTTTCCAGAAGGCAGTAACTTTCTTCGTTCTGCGAACGCCTTTGAAGAGCGGAAAAAAGGGCTAACTCACCAAGAAAAGAAGCTAGCAGGAGGAAAGGAGGGAGTTTAAACTTTTGTGTGCTTTCTCAACTAGGTTGCTTTCCTCTTTCTTCCGCGCAAGAAGTGAGTTGAAGAAATGGATGGCAACAGACAGAACGCTAAAATATCTTTATCCCTATAACATTTCACTTTCACATTTAAAAAGAGATTTATATAATTGCGTGTGTGGGGGGGAAGCTCATGCGGTATTGTGTGTATCATAACTATCATCACATTATATTCCATTACATTATTGTCCTTTAATCTCTCTCTTTTAGAGAAAATGCTCATAGGAGTTACTCAGTGTGGAGCTCCGTTAGTATAATTTTAAAATTCGTATCATTTCACCTATAATATAGGCCTATTTATTATCTGAAAGGAAGTTAGATTCCCCAGACAAACTCTACTTGGGGCTAGCTTGTGTGTTAAATCGAGTTTAGAATAAACTAGCCGTATTTGGTTGAGTTGCCCATCTAGCTGAGATATTTTCCTCAACCCTACCTACAATATCGGGTAATTTCTGTATTACTGGAAACATGAATTCAACCGCCGCCATCTGATAACCTATCATTCGTTCGAACACTTATTTATTAACGTTTTCATACGTAAATTCATTCACCATTCCCTTTACAAATGAAAGGCGAAAACATACTTCCAAGAAAAGAGAACAAGTGCTTGAATCACGCAATGTGGTAGAGCATGCTATTTAAATGCTAGAAAGGGGTTAAGTAAAAACTAAATTTTAGTGGTCAGCCATGAAATGTAATTTTGTACATCTACTTTATACAAATTATTACTTATGATGTCATGAGACTATTCATTCCATAAAATAGCATATTTATATAAATTATTTTTGTCTTTCGTTGTAATTATTCTAATGGTAAATACCTATATTACTTTATTATTGCGGTAGGTTGTGTGTTTATTCCTGAAACGAACTTGATTGATCAGAACAGTGAGAATATCTCTAAATTTGAATTCTCTTTTATTTTGTCTGATTGTTATTTTTTGTATAATTTTGTTGGGAGTTCAACAAATCTGTTAGGCATATCAAGTTTAAAGATATGAAGAAGAGTAAAAAATACCATTAATTTAACATCTTCTTGTCGGTTAACATACAGTACATACTGCTGTGTTTTTTCCACAACGCATGCCAGTATATGGAGCGAGTTAATGAATTAAACTTCAGCTTCTTGATCAAGAATTTTCATTATTATAAAATAAGTATTTAGATGATGAACTGGGATTCCTTAATTAAACGTCAGACAGCCTTAGATATTGATTTATTCTTTCACACGTCCTTCTCTGAGTAATAAATAAAGTAGGTTTTCCTATGTTGATTCGGCTTAAGAATGAACAAGCCAGAAGCTAAAATTACACAGATTAACATACGGTTGCCATTTCGCCATTTTTAGATCTTAAATCTACTAATATACCCATGGAGCACCACATGTGCGCATTTATCCTAAATAATAAATCAGGAAGGGTTAAAGTCGTAGAGACGTCACTAAATTTCAAAAGATGTGGGTTTGTTGACCCTTCTCTACAACTTTATACCCAACCTTCATCTTAGAAGATAACAGGAACTTTTCTCTTAAGTCACCTTGAGATTCATAACCAATAACTGTTCATTAATATAAATTAAATCATAATTTGTCATCATATAGAACTATTCATTATTCATGAAAACGATTGGTTAGAATCAAGAAGATTGAAGTCATACGCCGTTCCCTCCTTCAGTTATAAAGTTCGATCATCCAAGCCAACAGAGCAAACAGTATTGGGAAGGTTGAAGTAAAACGGGATAGTTTTGTAATTGACAAACCAACTACCCGATGCTTGTTACAATGTTGAAAATAATGAAGGAAGATATTGATGTAAGTTAAAATAATATATGAAGGTATTCGATAATATAACTAATAAAATACTCGATTTATTTGTGAAAGAACTGGTGCATTTAGCCGCTGAACTATCAGTGTTCCCTTCCCTCGTTGTAGCGTCCGGTCAGTGACGTAATTTGTAAACAGCAAACGATTTGGAGCTAATGTTGCCGTTTCCCACCTATACATTACGCCGGGTGTGTGAATCAATTAACCATAGCCTCAATAGTATTTTTTTCTACGATAGTGTTTATCATACATTTCTCGTTCTTGCTATCAAGGTAGAAACTCGAATTTCCTACATGGTCTACAATGCCTAATCTATATCTACGTGTGTCTTTTTGCTACTTACCGAATGAACTGCATCGTACTACTTACAGCACATGCGCGTCATTATAGCCAAGCCGTAAGTTTTCATGTATACAGGTATACATATGATCATATTTTCCAGTTGAAGTTTACGATTTCAATCTTATAAGAAAATTAAAATATACTACGATTCTTTGTGTCATAACAACATGATTACTTCATGTAACATTTTTACTCTCAGAAAAATTGCTACATATAAAAAATAGTATGCAATACACATGTATCACGTGTATTGGAGAATTTCGGAAAGACTCGGCCTTCGTCTCATGTTTTAAAACTGTTCTTCAATTCCCCAACGTTGCATTAACCGCACTAACTGTTTAGCAGGGACTAATATTACGAATCATATAGGGTCTTGCTACTGAATGTAGAGGTCTTTGATTATAATTAACGGCAGTCATATGTGTGAACGGAAGTCCACTGGCAGTAGATTAGTAGGCCATATGTATTGTTCAATACGTACTAAATACTGCATTACGTGTTCAGTTTAAAAACCGTTAAAATTGAAGCAGGCAAACAGGACGGAAAAATGTTCTTTACTACGTAAGACTAATGTTTACTCGTTTTGATGGCTTGTGTCATGCGTCTGTGAAAAACGAGGGCCGGCTGGCCCCCCATGGTGAAACAATACAGTTCATCCCGTACTGTATAATATGTAAGCAAGAAATTACTGGGGAGAAAATCTTAATAAAGGCTATGACACGATCTCCTTCTCTCTCTTTCACACTCTCTGTTCTTTTGTTTCTGCTTCCGTCGATTACCGGTAGAGAGCCTTGCCGCCAGACAGCCATTGTTGTTAGGGTTGAAAGGAAACGCGTCTTATTTCGTTGTTCTTTTATATTTTTCAACCATTTTCCCTCTGTTTCTCTCTTTTGAAGCCCTTGACAGCGTGTAAAAGTGAATAGATATCTGAAGAAATATCAATCTTGTGTAAGAGTAGGAGACATCTATTAGCGGAGCACAGTACTTAGCGAAATGAGCCTGTAACGTCTCTTCAATGTAATGGACAGCCTGCTTTTCGTGACGTGTGCTGCATGTAATAAATTAATGTTCAGAAAAACTTTTCCTTGCTTTCATCAAGCATCAGTCGAAGAACTTCATTAACTTGTAAAGCATAAGAAGTTAAATTCTTAATTTAAACTAATGCGAAAAGTATCCTGCGAAAAGTATATGAAAAGCTTCTCAAGTATAGCCTAGCCCAAAGTAATTAGTAATCACTTACCAGTCCTTAAGCATGATGAACATGTTTAATGTCTAGATATCGTAACGCCATAATCACTAGTTTTTATTATTTAAGGTACCGGTAAGTTGAATTATTTGACTTACTTCTTACTTTTTATCCTAAAATGGTTTTCATTTTCTACTTAGTACCACCAATTCATTGACATAAATGAATATGGAGTATGATGGTTGATTAACATGGTCATCACAATCTTGCATTAAGGGCAAGAACAGACATGTAACATATTCGGCTACAAATGACATTTTTTGCAGGACTTTGTTATCTGTAAATTTTCCAACTATTCTAGAACCAATAGGCCTATGCATTGCTTATTCCAATGGTAAACGTCCACAAAGAAATCATATTTGCTACAGTAATATTAGTAGTAATGGGAAAAGTAAACATTTAAGATCTGCACTTTATCAGTTAAAACGACCACCAACTTCAAAACGGAAGAAGTAAAGTGATCAATGTAATGTCTGAATTAAACACAGTTCGTTATGGGAAGATGTATAATTGAAGATACCACTTAAAACAAGATGGCTAATCAGCAAAGTAGCAATGTAGGGGGGCCCTTCTCGCGATGTGCGCAGGTTTCCACGGACGGGTGATGTCTTTTGTTTCTGAGCGAGGAAGATTGACCAACAACACCGGGTTGTACATTGTTTATCAGATACCATTAGTAACAGGTTCTGTTAGGTTAGGAACAATGATATTAATTTAGTAGGGCATTCTAAATTCTGCAGAAATTCTAGTTTAGAGGCAGTTAGGTTAGGAAAGGTGATATTAGTATTAGTGACATGTTCTGTTAGGTTATTAACAGAGATATTAATTTAGTAGGGCATTCTGAACTCTCCCATTTCGTAAATGTGCCATATTGTATCTCCCGCGAGGTTAGTTGTGTTGGTAAACCTGTTTCCCAGAATTCCACCCTTGCTCCGTTCATCATAATATGACCTTTGGTTGCAATGAAGCAACTATTATTATAAAAAATGCTGTAATTATTGTGTCTGTGTACTTTCGTGTTCACGTTACTGATCACTCATTAGTGAAGTGTGAGATAGCGGTACTCTCTTAGAGTACATACTTTCCAGAATATTTTTTATTCTTTCTGCTTGCAGGATCAACATCCATAAAATATTTCTATTCTCACTTAAGTCATGCATTTCTCATGGGCTACGCCTTGTCATTATGTGCTCCGCACAACTCAGTAGTCATACAGGTTGTAACAATTTAGCAAACAGGAAACCTTAGGAAAAAGTTGGCAAATCTTGACAACGTTGAAGAAAATGGACAACTTTTACAATCCCACCACTTCGGAAACAATCAATTACTCTTATTTACGTTAATATACGGTACATGGACAGTTTAGATCTATTGCGAAAAATAGATTCATCGTTCGATATACTGAGATGATGTTACTAAGAAATAGATAGTAATACTGTATAGGTTAAATAAAACTTTTCAGTCGTTCAATACTTAAGCATCATACATCCCTTTTTAACTTTTCAGTTGTTCAATACTTAAGCATCATACATACCTTTACTCATTATTCTTCACTACTTCAGTCATCCGAATGTGGAATCCTTTACCATCTCGCATCAAAGACTACCGGTCACTATCAACTTTCAGGTATATTCTGGTATATTCAATGATAGATTATTTTCATATTCTATGTTACTTAAGTTTATGTAATATTATGCTTTGCAACAGTAGATTCTATGTAATAATATGCAATAGTAGGCAATATTCACTTGGTAGTTCTGTCAATAACATGATAGCTATTAGCAATTAGTAGAGCCCGGATTTGTATGCAAAATGCAAGTTCTTTCTATAGTCTATGGGCCTATTTAAAAATATGCTTAAATTATATATTATGTAAGTAACACTTTTCCAGACAATTTTACCAGTAATTGTTAATGCATATAAATGCATATTACGGGGGAAATGCATTTTTTTGTTTTAAATAAAAAGTACATGTTTTACTCTTAAATTTAGCAATAAATTTATGTTTTCCACTTTAGTTAGTTAGCCTATATATGAGCCCCTTAAAGCCCAAGTGGTGTAACTCAGTTTTTGGATTTTTTAGTTATAATCAGGATCCTATTCAGAAAGTGTTCTTCTATTAATAGCGCAAATGGTGTAAGTCATAACTTGCATAGCAACCCTGTAGGTAGGAGCACAATTTTATGCTGTCAATAAAGCTAAAACCTTAAATATCTCAGAACAGCAGTAATGTGAGTTACACCACTTGGGCTTTAAGGGGCTCTATATATATATATATATATATATATATATATAGGCTTATCGTCCATTTCTTGTTAATGCTGTCATGGTAGAAAGTCGTACTTCCTACACCCAGTGCCGGCAATTTTACTGCACACTCGGCTACTTACCCTAGCATAATACAGATTCCCCACTATATCAAACTTAAAGACAGAATCCAGGAACTAAGTAGACCTACCATGCGACTAGTTGCGCCTGCTAAATTTTTAGTAACAAATAAAATAAGAATTCGCAATACGAGCATAACAAATTGACAGAACCGCCAGGCGAAAGTAACAGATCGCCACCAAGCACTGCATTGTGTGATCATGCACGAGATCAAGAAGTCATTGCATCAAGATAAAATATTGAGGCTTGAAGGCTGGTACATTTGGAGACCATAATAGCCTCGAACATTTGTTTCAATTTAAAATTTTATTTCACTTAAGTTTTTCAAGTTACCCTTATCGTAGAATCACAATTCTATGCGACACATGTGTGCGACGTATATAACAGAATCTCGGAAACAGAAAAAAATAGACGTCATATTTTGTATAACTTTTCCTCGATTCTGTTAAAACACACTTCCCATACTGTATCGCAATATAATATAACTTCCTAGTGAGCAATTAAACCAGCTTGCGCTTTAGCGCTCATGTCTAAACATCTCACTCATAGTAAAGCTAATAGTCAATTTAAGCCAATTATAAGATATTACAGGAAAAATATTATTTACTATTACTTTATATAATTATTATAGGCCAGCAAGTTTATGAAAAATAATAATTTAATAATGCACTCATTTACATGCTAGTGTAAAATGTGTACAAGATGTGAAAGAAATAACAGAAAATTGATGATTTAATTTTGTATATTATTTCATATTTTGTTAGTTTTCCAACAATAGGCCTACGATGTATTTGCTTGACACTAAAACATTTATGCATTATTTTATTAATTTGTCACATTTTTAACGGCACATTTCTGGCAATTTGTGCATATCTCCGTTAATTAAAACTTTTACAGCATAATTTGACATAATATTGACAGTACATAGCCTAATAATTGGAACTGATTGTATAGGTCTAATGTTAAAGAGACGTTGCACTTCATTCGTTTTCAATTTACTAAAACTTGTTGCATAGGCCTTGCTTAAAAAAAAGGAAAAAAATGTCTGATGTAATTTATACAACTTCTACAATATTTTTCATTTATAATAAAATTACATTCACAAGAGAATTAAAAGTATTAAAATTACCTACTTATATTATAGAGCATACTTCATTGGTTTAGGAGCATACTATATAAATTTTAGAACATATTTGCATGCATATTTCATCTTTTGATAGAGCATTAATTATAAGCATTTAGTATTAGCATATCAATATTGTTTTAAGAACTCTCACTATAACTTGTCAAAGGAACCCGTTAAGTGGTCCTTGGACCTGATGGTGGAATCATACTTTATTATACGGGCCTTGTTAAGGGAGTGGAGGAATTGTAAAACCATTCCGGTGAAAGAAGTCTCAGTCGGGTAAGCGCCTATGGGAAATGGCGAACAGTTGTAATCCTTAGGCCATATATCATTATCAATCTTCGTTCTATCATGACTAATGATAATGTTAAACCGCATTCCACTTAACCTTTGTGGTTCAATTCTTTCTTCTTTCAAATAGGAATGAGGTTTTTTTGATCGCTCGTTTTTTAAGGAGTTGTTCACATAGTGGCATACAAAACGAATGTAACAGTGTACACAGTATACTTGTGAAATTTTACTTTTCACACTGTGATGTCA